>CM040242.1:264858010-265458010 GCA_022545495.1 Chrysanthemum lavandulifolium
TGGGTAAAACCCAAAGTCCATGACCCATACCCATGAAACATAATCCATAACCCATGACCCATTGCATGACATCATGTATGAAGTCATAATGGGTATTATCCATAACCCATGACCCATTGACTAGATGCTTTGCATCTTCTAGATACATTGTATCTATTTGGATACCCATGGTCCAAAGTCTATGACCCATGACCCATGACCCGTAACCCATTTAGGGGGAGCGTCCTACGGATCCACAGGAATACACTGGACGGATCCCTCAAGCAGGATCCGTGGGACAATAGTGAAATTTTATCTATAAATAGTGAGCCATTTCTTCATTGTAAGTTGCCACTTCCACACATACTTTCTCCTAGTATTGTAAACTCTCTAACCTTATATCCAAAGGATCCTTCTATGTAGTTTGTGTTTGTTTTGTGTGATTCTCTAGGTTCCTCTTAAAGGAGATCACCACCTTGAAGTCGAGCAAGCTCAAGTCCATGAGTTGCAAGCTTAAGTCATCATCAAGACTACTGAAGTTCTCTTGTTGATAGTTCTTTCCTTCTCTCTAGAAGTGTTGTGTTGAAGGCATTAGTGAAAGGTGCTGAAGGTCCGTGTCTAAGGCATTAGTGAAGGGTGCCAAAGGTCCATGATGAAGGCATTAGTGAAAGGTGTCAAAAGATCATGTCAAGAGCATTAGTGAAAGATGTCAAGGGTGTACAATCGATATGGTGCATCGATGTACAAGTATAGATAGGTTGTGTCCAAGGATATTGGTATCCTTGATGATGTTGTAATAAGGAGTGGATCTCCTTTGGGATAGGTGTTGTGTAGTGTTGGGTATTAGTTCCTCCTTAGTAATGGAACTCGGTATCTAGCCTTGTACCGGTTAAAGTGTAGGCGAGATTGTTATAGGTTTGGTTCTACCTCGTGGAAGAACCCGGTGTCTAGCCTTGTACCGGATAAAGAGTAGGCGACGTTGTGAAGGCTTCTCCGCCACAAGGAGTTTGTGTTGTGTAGTGATAACGAACTCTCGAGTAGGTGACTCGGGGAGTGGAGTAGGGCAAGGAAGGTGTCCTTGTAGCCGAACCACTATAATAACTTGTGTCGTGGTTTTGTACTTCTAACTCTTTATCTTGCATTGTTTATTTATATGCTTATATATCAACATCCAACACACACATTCAATAGATTGACATAAGTCGATCTAAATATCTTAAAACAAAGTTTTAATCAGTAAAATTATTCAACCCCCCCCCCCTCTAGTTTTCCATAATTGGTACCAGAGCTTCGTTACCAAGTTTCTTAAGAGTATATTGTACTTTTAAAACTTGATACGATCCGTGTATGATTAAAAACTACAAAGAAGGAAATTTCTTAAAAACAAAATGTCACGTTTTAAAATCATCATACTAGGATTCGGGCATCCTAAGAAGATCATGAAGAATTTCGCTTCAATATTTCTTTTCTTAAAAAGAATATATAACAAAGGTATGCTCTTTAATAAAGTACTTACAAATAAATTATTATTGTATATTTTTTAGATTAATTAATAATATCTTTTTGTATAAACATGATTAAGATTATTAGTCTCATTATGCTTTCTTAAACTCATCATCAAGAATGGTATTCTTCGTTGATCTCTATAGACAAAACTACAAACTAGTGATAATGATATCTTGGCTATTCGAGAGCCTTGGTCATCACTCCTCACATAAGGTTATTGACATTTCATCTATGTCAATAAGTATCCATGTGAAACTCCTCATATTATGATAAAATAGGATTTTATCATAATCCTTAAACTTCCCAAGAATTATGATATATTCATAAATATAGAACCTCGTCAAATAGGACTAGTAAAACACGTCAAAACCCCAAACTATAAGTTATAGAGCATAAACATCAACCCTAGCCAAAAATTAGAACTCCCAAATCAAAATTATCAAAGATTACTTAAACTACTAATTGTTGATATGCCGATCCCTAAGTTTTCACTAGCCGGATCCTCATTCAAGGATCCGTGGGAACCGCATCGAAGAACGATTTAAGTAAAGATGATCGTGTGGACTTCTATACTTCACTTTACTCTCTCAAACTCTCAAACATAAAACCCAATTTACTTTCAAAATTTGAATTATTTCCCCCTCGTAACACCAAAAAACCATACACCAACATATATACACAATCCGTACCTACCAAATTCTTTCCACCTTTGGTTCTTTCATTGAAAATAAGATCTATACCTTACCAAAACTAATCCTATATATACATGTATACCTACCACTTCTTTCTCACTTTCAAAACACATTATACACACACTTTTATCTCCTCTAAATTGGCATAAATTAGGGAAGATCAAGAGGATTCAAGCTTGGTTTACATTTTAGTTAAGTATTGGTTTGAAGATCTAGAGTTTTAGGGTTATAAAATTAGAGTTTTCATAAGTGTTCTTGGGTTCTTGTTCACCAATCTTCACCAACACTTAGTAAACCTTCCTATACTCATTTCATACTCATTATTACAGTCATATATCATGTCATGTTCATATTTATCACCTATACATACTTGTTGTGTTGAGAAACTTGATTAAAGTTAATATAGTATACACACTTTCTGCCCAGATTTTTACAGCTGTGTAAATCGACACGAAAAATTATCTTACACATTTTTCGGACCTTGCCAATTTTACACACTTGCATATATGTCTTAGGTAGTTCCCTGAATTTTTTCATAATTTACTTACTATTTTTAATAAATGTTATGCATCGTTAGTCAATACCGACAAGATTCTGAGTTCCGTTTGTATTTTGTGAAAACGACCACCTTAAGCACTAGAAGAGTAAAAATGGTATTAATAGCTATTCTATAGGACACTTAGGGGGTCTTTATTTTTCTCTTATTCCCTCCTATTGAGATAAATGTGGGTCCAAAACCTTTACAATCTCTTAATTGGAGGACTCATTAAAACTACACTATCACCAATAAGTGGCTAATTAAGACATCTATATATAACCATTTAATTTAGTAAACACCCCCTTAGACATATCCACAATAATTTCAATGGAGTCGTAATGACATATAACGAAGGAGATACGACCTCTACAAGATAGGTTATAGATCCTGATTTCTAACAGCCTTGACACACTTGTACATTTTTTATTATATAAATTAATTGATGAGGAACCGAGATGAGTGGCTTACATTTTTGGAAAGTAGACTAAAACCGATGAATTTAGCCTTTTGAAACAAGTGTCTTCTTTAGAAAAGAGTGAAAAATATTCCAATTCCGACGGAAATTTTCTTAATATAGGTAACAACATGTCACATTCTTTTTTAATATAAACTGACACCCAAAATTTATTTTCACAAACCGAGACTTTGAAATAATGAAAGTAGACACATTCACCTTCGTTTAAAGAGTTTAACAAAGAAAAACGGGCTTAAAACGAAATAGATACGCTCAAATGAATTCGGGATAAACTAAAATGTTTACCAACTTGTTATAAGGGGTTTTAAAGTGTTAAACACAAAAACGCGAGTGACCACTTTCGGGCTTGTTTACGAAGACCTTAGACTTAGATTCATTAAGAGATGTAGTTGTAATTTTTATAGCCCTCGCAATATACTTGATACTGGAATTCGAAACGACCCAAAACAATAAGACACAAAGAAGTTATGAACCTTTAAACTTAAGCAAAACTCGTTTTTTGACACTTTTGAAACCTTAATATTAAAAGGAGAAACTTGCATGTTACTACGTTTTGAGTCATAAAACATCACTACAAGTATATAAGGGTGATAAAACTTCATAAAACTCATACGCATTTAGTACATGTTGCATTTTCCCTAAGACGACTTATTATTCTAGGTTGCGTTTAGGTTTTCCGGTTGTTATTCTACGATATAATTTTCCAAATACTTTGATCACTTGAGATGAGTTTCATAGCCCCATTTACATATTTATACTTATTTTTGAATGCTCGGTGAGAATACATTGCTTGTTTTTACTTATGGACATGAGTACTTTAAAAATTATACACACATAACCGAATCGATCGGTAAAACAACTATGTACATACATGAACGAATGTAATGGTCAAACCATTATACATTTATGACCGAATGTACCGGTCAAACAAACATTGAATCTTGTGATCCACTTTATAAATACTTAAACCTATGAGCTCACCAACTTTATGTTGACATTTTAGCATGTATTTCTCAGGTGTTTGGTTTCATTAGCTTGCATTGCACAGGAGCATCATTCATAGAGTCACAACTTGCAATCATTACATCATGGAGATTTTTAGCATTATCTTGACATTTGATGTGAACTTAAAAGACTTTTCATTTGTGATGTGTACTTGTAAAACTTGTATGTGAAAACTAGAAGGGGGTTGAATAGTTTTACCAATTAAAACTTCGTTTTAAACTATTTAGATCGATTTATGTCAATATATTTGATATGTGTGTTGGATATTGATAGATAAGCTTATAAGTAAGTAATGCAAAAAGTAAAGAGTAAAGGAACACAAAACAACGACAAGATTATTTATAGTGGTTCGGCTACAAGGACACATTCCTTGCCCTACTCCACTCCTCGAATACCCCACTCGAGAGTTTGTAAGCACTACACAACACAAGCTCCTTAATGTTCGGAGAAGCCTTCCTGCAACGCCTACTCTTTATCCGGTACAAGGCTAGACACGGGTTTTCCACGTAGAACCAAACCTATCACAACGTCGCCTACACTTTATCAGGTACAAGGCTGAATCGAGTTTCATTACAAAGGAGGAACTACTACCAACACTACACCACAACACAACTACCCCAAAGGAGACACACTCCTTGTTACAACACTAGAAAGATATCAATATCCTTTAACCCAAACTATCTAACTTGTACATCGATGCACCATATCGAATGAACACCTTTGGCACCATTCACTAATGCCTTCGACACGACTCTTCGGCACCTTTCACTAATGCCTTCAACACAACACTTCTATGGAGGGAGGAAAGATGTAAAACCCGAAAATCTAAAACGCATAAAAAGACTATTTTGCCCCTAAATTAAAACTTACACAATATATAAGATCAAATTATATTAACACTCATATTAGCATATTAACATTCATTAAAGTATATTAACATACGTTCCGGTGTTTCCTAAATGAAATTACATACTTGTTTAAATACAAAAGAAAGAATGTAAATTAAAGGTGTGATAAAGAGAAATAAAAGACTTGATTTTATAATTGGTGTCAAGAAATTCGGCCTACAATCCATATATTCGGTCCATTCTTCTTTTCAGCTAAACCGACCCATTCAAGGGGTAACCAACATAATACGACATCTATAAATTCCCCATAATCCTCTCATGCAAAAACCCTAGTTTCATAAAGTTACGGCATTCCTCTTTTATTCTTCCTTCTCCAGTCGACCAAGGTAGCAAGAAAAGGTGTTTGTGATCGTTGTCTCGTTCTCTTGTTGTCTTCTTGTCTCGTTAGCAGCAAGGTACCACCAAAACCCGTTTCTTTTTCTTGTCAAGTCGACACACCTCATAAGTTTACAACCTGAAGTAAAACTGTAGCTAATAAATATTCAGTAAACATGCCTCTAATCGCTTTGGCATTCTTGAATTAGTGGTGGTTTCGTTAACTGTTAAACATGTTTAAAACGAAGCATGAAATCATAAACTAACGTACATGAATGCTGATGCTAATCGACCATGGTTTTGTCACCCTAACAATAATATGAAAACCTTAAGTGACCACTTAATGAGCATGCAATTAATGATCTTTGTAAAAACCTAGAATTTGTTATTTTGGGAGTAGGGCTTGAATGGCGTTATTTTATCTGTGGGTATATCTCGAGTACTGTATGTGTGATCTTCAAGGTTTGAAAACATGTGTTTGTGTATGTATTAAATATATAAAACTAGTAGATGATCAGGACTAAAGATGGACTAAACTTAAGACTTGTTAGTCTCGTTAATCACTGTACATATCTTGTTAAAACTGGTTTCGTGTATGCTTGCATATGTTACCCTTAGTAAGGTCATATTGGGTCTTGTTAGCGCATGTTTTAAGCTGAATGTAAAGGAGTTATCGAGTCGTGAAGTGACTGTTTTCGAGGTGTCCTTCTGTCCAGATTCTGGCCCTTGTTTGGGGTCACGCTTGGTAGTGTTTTGGTCTTATTAAAACTTGTCAAACCTTACTCATGCATGGGTCATTTTTATAAAGGAATACTTGGTATATTGGCATGGGTTGGGTTAATACCTGGTTGTGTTCGAAGGGATTTAAGGTTTTATAATCTTTTGAGAGTTTTGTTCATGCATGTTTGCCTCACAAATGGTGTATTTGAGTTGTGTAGTATGGTGTCGCATGCATATATTAGTATGTTTATCATATTTGAGTTGCGTCTAGTGTCACATGCATGGGCCAATAAGGTTTAAGGGATGTGTATGCACATGATGGTCATGGGGGTTATACATAAGGAGAAAATATATTTTAAGTGTCCCTAATAAGTGGTTATGTATTTAATTTATGAGTGAGCTGTGGTACTCTATATAAAATTATATTTACACATTAAGGGTGGTGATTTCATAATATGTTTACATGAGTCTCATGTGTTGCGCTGGGGTATTGTTGCACAAATTGAACTTGTGTGCATGTTTATTGTGGATTGCGTTTGTGATAGTGTAAAGCGTGTGAGCATACAAATTAATTACGTGAGTATAAGGGTGTGGGTAAAAAGATTCAAATGTTACAAATGCATAAGAAGCTTGTAAAATGAGAATATACTTATAACTCTAAGAATGTTAATGCGATGAATCCGTTATAACTTTAATGATGCTAATAAGTATTAAATAAATCATAATCCGTGTAGATTCGTTGAAGGAGACGCGACGTTGTATCTTCGTGTTCATTCATTCGTTTGCTTTTCTCTCATTTGCTTTAAGTACGAGATATTACGACCTTTTCATAAAGGTTCCTTATGACGTTCTCTTTCGTTAGCTTTTCTATTTCAATTATTAGGATTCCTATGCCATTGCTATGATTCCCTTACATTTATGTGAATCTCTTTGTCCGAACTCCTATTGTTGAACCTTGCTATGTTTGAGTATGAATTTACGATTATGAACTTCCGATTATGAACATCGAGTATGAACCTCGATTATGAGCGTATGATATGTGGTGTGATATGAACCTTTGATTTCGAACATTTGATATGAACCCTTCGATTTGTTTGATCCGTTGCTTATCGAAACTTGTTTAGTGAACCATGAAATATCGATTTGGACTTTATGATATGAAACCTCGATATATATATCATTGACTTTATGATGAATTATGATATGTGTCAATTATGACAATCTGTTTGACCTAAGTTGGTTTGATACCGAGCCAAATATTTCACTAGTCATGGGGTTCCATGTCCGTGTCGATGATGCACCTCGATATGACTCTAGGGCGATAGAGTGATGTTACGCCACGTCCACGGATGGTGGAGCATATTTTGTATATGTAGGAAGGCGTATGGATGCATCCTAGATCGATATGTTATCGATATGATTTGTCGATGAATGATGTCATGTGCAATCTGCGTCTTCACAACATTCAGGAGCTAGTTACTCCATTTGTTATTGAGGTCTCCCTCATATTATATAAGGTATTCCGAGGTCACCCTCCGAATACAACGGTTACTTATGATATGCTATGATCTGTTATGTTTACGGGCTCGTGGTGGATGACTAAACCTTATCTGTTAATTGCATTTTATGAATTGTTTATGATTCTGTAGCTTCCAATGCTTCTATTTACAAATCGGGTTTATTATATGTTTATTGAAGGTGATTATGCTTTTACATGTTATTGTGACTATCATTTACTATGCTAGAATATGATTAATATGTTTATATATGATTCACATGTTGTCATCGATTATATAATGTCTTCTTGTTATGTGAATTCGTTGATCTGCGTGATAACTATGCTAGTGTGTAATTGAGTATTCGAAGTTTAGTAAGTATGATTGTTCGATCAATCGGTGAACTCGCCTATCCGTTAGTGTATCTATCTCGCTTATGTGTGGTATGCATGATTTGTTGCTATTTCCATTGCTACAATATTGAATTAAGTGTGATAAATGTAGATTAATTGACTTGTATGAATGCCATGTTTACCTTCTAGGAACTGCCTGTTAGTCCTTAGACTTTTCGTTTGGTTTATATGTAGTCTATCTTCTTGATATGTTAAGTGTCCGGATATTCTAATGTGTTTGCGTTTGTGTCATCAATATGCTATGTGTGTTTGCTCTTGATTGCTAGTTGTTCTTCCGGATTTACGTGTTTGTGTTCCACGTAATCCTCTATGATTCATTATGCTCACTCATTTGTGACTTTGTTATTCGTTTCATTTGTTTGATTTGCATTTGTTTTGTTTAGTTTCGTTTATTATATACATTCGGTGGGCTTTGTAAGCTCACCAAGCACTTTCTTTTCTGCGGCGGTTTTAAGTATTCAAGATGAGCTTATGGGATAGGCGATGCGGGTTGAGAGTAGAGACGAGCAAGATTTGAAAATAGGGATCTTAGATTTATTTTGAATATTAAGTTATTTATATTTCCTTTTGTAAGTTTTGTAAAGGCTTCCGCTACTGTATAGTACTTAAGGTTCTGATTTGAAACCGTATTTGTGATATCTTTACCCTTGTCGGGTTGGGGTGTTACAAAAGAACTATCAACAAGATGCACTTCAGTGGTCTTGATGATGACGAAGCTTAACAACTAATGACTTGAGCTTGCACGTCTTCAATAGGTGGTGATCTCGCCTTTAAGAGGAACCTAGAGAATCGAGACAAACATAAAACTACATAGAATGATCCTTTGGATCGGTGGTTAGAGATGTTAGAATCTTGAGAGAAAGTATATCTAAGAGTGGTAGTGAGCAAGAGAAATGGCTCACTATTCATAGACAATTATGTCTCATCGTCCCGGTTCCCACGGATCCTCCCAGGAGGATCCGGCTAGTCTAAAACACGGGATCCGCTACTAGGTCGGTTTAGTCGGATTTGAGTTGCAAACCGGGTTATGGGTTATGGACCATGGGTTATGGGTAATGGATTATGGATAGCCAACAAGATGCAATGTACCTAGTCATAAGGTTATGGATATTGGGTCATGGGTCATGGATCATGGATAATACCCAACATGACTTCATGAATGATGTCATGCAATGGGTCATGGGTTGTGGATCATGTTCCATGGGTATGGGTTATGGACTTTGATTTTTACCCAACAATATTCATTGTACCTAGTCAATGGATCATGGGTCATGAGTCATGGGTTATGAACTTTGGTTTTTACCCATTACTTACCCGTTACAACATATACATTTCTATAAAATACAAACACTAGTTGTTATACACATGCATTTCTATAAGATGTAAACAATATTACTTGTTAGTGTTTTATAAAAATGTCTTTGGTTTTATAGCTTATTTACTAAACATGTTTTGATATAGTTTTAATATGTTTAGTAAAAGTGTGTTAGTAAACTATTGGCTCAAACCATTTACGTTTTATTTGTTTCGTTAAAATGATTTTACGTTTGTTATCGACAAAACATTAGAAGATCGTAAAATATAAATAAACGTTTTTATTCCTTATTTGTATTAACATTGTACTTGTTAACTTTTCTACTTAATCGAATGTAAACTTTTCAAACGACTCATGCAGATGTCATTCTTTATACATGATGACTTTGTGTTATGAAGTCACGCCCTCGATTACCCTTCAGCTGCGACATTTTCGGGTTGTGACACTACCTCTTAATGATATATAAACTAATTTCTTGTTTTCTAATCATTTAGACGTTAAAAAAAACAAACAACGTTATTTGATTCATATTCAAACTTTTTCGCCACAGATTTAGATGTGCGAAGCAGATTTACACTCAAACCTTTTTAACAACCAAACAACACCAAATGTGTTACTTTTGATGGTTTTAAATTTTAATAATCTACTAAAAAAAGTTGACATATGTTTACATAAGTCATCATATGTTGCTCGAGCCCGCACGATTAAAAAAGTGGATTTCATTTTCAATTTCACTAAATCTTGTTATCGTTGATCAATATATTTTTAAAATTGTTTTTAGTTGAATTATTGTATGTACAACATTTTTCAATTAAATTTTGATTATTTCGTTTTATGTATAAGCGTTACACAAAGTTCGCAATCAAAATATTACAACTATAATTATCGTGGTATAAGATTTTGGCACTATGCACTAGTACTCGCTTAATATAATAAACTTGTACATATTTGTAAATGCAAAGAACTTACAAAGAGTTACAGGATTTTAGAAAGCGTGGAGATAAGAAGCGTGTACAAATGACAATTTTGTTGTGGTGAAAATGAACATACATAATGTGAAATACGATTAATCGCTTAGCCTACTTAGTTGCTAAATCTTACGGGTTGCACTGTCTTCCAAGTAACCTCTTTGGATGCATGAAACAAGACTCATGTCGAAATTTCACTTGGTTTACTAACTACGTATTGTTATCATGCATTAGAAGCATACATGTTCTATAATACATAGCCGGAAAATTCTTCATTTGTCGGCATGCAGTGTATATCGACTCAAATATGAGATTGTCGTATTTAAGGGCAGGTCATATTAAAGAAAAAAGGAAAACAATAGTATTTGATCTCACTTTGGTCTACATAAGATGCTTATGAACCAAATTATTTTGATTGTAGTTGGCCATCTAATTCATGGATTTTAAATCAATCATGAATCCGTACAAAAGTATTATAATGATTGTTATAAAAATTGGTTTAGGCTATGTTTGACACACAAGATTATAGAGAGATTATGATTATTTTTTCAAAAAATAAGCTACTTAAAAATAATCTTTGTTTGGCGGGACGTAACTTATAATGATTATAAAAAATAATACTCTATAATCTCGAAATTAAAGGTTCTTCACGTAATTTATAAAATAATATCTTTTATAATCTTTTAAGCAACACCAAGTGTAAAGATCAAAGACAATCTATTTTGCCAAACATACCCTTAGATTAATCAAAACATATTCAATTGTGTTTCTAAGCTCAAGTTGAGTTTATGATATATAAAATACAATAAAACATAAAGACATCAAGAGTACACAAATGGAAGACTTAAGATCATAACAAATAAATTAATTAACGAAAGTATGCGTAACGTATGCGTAACGTACTCTTGCGAATATCAAATCCTCGAGCAAAGCAAAACAACCCTCGAGCAAAGCAAACCAAAGAAGTACTTATTGGTGTAAGAATAATGTCTTACAACCACGTTCTTGTACACACGAATTAACCAAACGAATCAAGCGATTGCTAGATCTAACACAAGTCCTCGTTTAAGAAAAACGAAACCAAACTCCCTTACTTGGGGTGTTCGGCCGAATAATGGACTAGAGAGAGGAGAGGAGAGATCTAGGGTTAATTCAATGCACAAGTGTATGAAACCCTAGAACCTAGCCCTCCTTATATACTAGTAGGTAAACTTAGGGAACAAGTTAGGGGATTTAGGCTTTGTAAAGCCCTATGGCCGACCATGATGGAAAGCCCAAAGCCCAACCCATAATTTTTCCAAGTTTTCCATTTCTAGTCCTTCTTTTCCATTTAACGGTCGTTAGTCATTTTTCCGTTAAATACTTAACGATCGTTAACGGACTTAATGTGTAATAATTAATCGTAAACATAAACATTAATTATTAACTTTAATTCTCATTCGCTAATGTGTGCAATCCGTGGTCACGAGTTCGAATCCGGACATTCACATGTTTGTAAATATATACATTTCCAACACTCCCACTGGATATGTTTACAAAGCGTGAAATGACATTGGTTAGCGTCTAGCAACACGCCAATGCCCCGGTACAACTCGTGTATGGTTTTCGGAGAAAACCAAGTTTGATGATTCATCATCATATTCATCCTTTTATTTCTAATACCATGTTAATAAGAATATGGATCTTACTCATTTCTTAATTAACTATTCATTTCTCGCTTTATATGATTGATTAAGATTACCAATTCTTCCGAACATATTCCGAAGACCTTGGGCATGGCCATGCAAACATCTTAACAACCCTACGAGGGCCCAAGAAGATTATACTTCAAAATAAATTTGAAGGAAACAAATCCTATTTTGACTACAAGCGAGATTCATAAATTTCGCAACACTTCGAAACAACCCTTATAACTACCGATTCACGTATAGCGTTAGATTGCTTCACAAAATGCACTACATTCATGACATATCTCTTGTATCTCAAGTCGAGGATAAATATTCATGATATACTTAATGACTAAGATCCATAAAGTATCATCATGTGGGTGGGATAAGTCCTATACTCAATTCATTGAATATCATCTCGAATTAGTCATGCTACGCATCAATATACTTTCAAGTATATTCTAACTAATACTCGATTTGTCTTAATTCAATATCATTCCCATGTTATTGATTGACAACGGACTATTTAGAACAACTTAAGTTATTCATGGATTTAAACATGCAAATATAGGACACAATATTATAAATGAAATTAAACGTATACCGTACTTTAATTCATTATAAATAATAATTGTTTAACATCCTTTATCCAAATACTAAATAGATCAATGCATGATAATTCTCGTTAATGAATTTTGCCACAAGTCATGCAACTCATACTTGTTGACAAGGCATAATTTCAACTAACTTTGATCTACAAGAATTTTGAGAATACTTATTTCAAAAATTCAATAATTGAATTTCTTGTATGTGTTTACACATATCTTGATATTGTCATATCATTCCATAAGGTGCGTGATAACCTGAACCACCTTTATATGACAATCATCTTTCAAAACTTTTAAAGTTTAAAGTATTCTTCATTCTTTAATGTATAATGCAACTATGCTCTTAATTGAGCATAACTAGTCAATATGGTCATCACCAACGATACCATGACTAGAATTGAGTGTCATCTCAATTATACCAAAGATCATTGTGTACAACAATATGCTCTTTAAACATCCGTAAACTTTGAATATTTATTTGTTTGGTGTCATACAAACCTCAAGTTTGTTGACTATGACAATTACAACAATTTGTTGTATAGAATGCAGGGAGCAACTCCAGTGTGGAATGCAATTCTAAATCCAAACATAAATATTACAATGTTGTTAAATCATCTTGTAATCAAGCATGATACAACAACCTTATACACAACATGATGTTCATGATGAATCTTCAAGTTAGACTTTAAGATCTCATTCATATACTATCTTGTCAAAGATATGTACTCATCATGTTCTATTAGACTCATTTATTTACCGCATATGTTTATAATAATAAACATATATATATTCAAGGTTATATATTTTATTTTCCAAATCTTACAAACGAAGTTTCATTCTCAACTAAAACTTAATTTAGGTGGAATGTAGTTGCCCATACAACATATAAGATTTAAAAATAATACTCCCACTAGCTTTCGGGAATACTTACGAGCTATCTTATTTTAATTATTAAATCAAACATGGATTTAATTTTAAACATAAGAATCATCTCCTAGATGCATGCATATATCCATTCATGGATTCTTGCGGTTTGTACATATTCAAAGATTATTTGAATTCATAAAACTCCTTTGCATTACTTATCGTCCTCATAAAAGTAATTCCAAAACAAAGAGTTTTGATATTCATTGTCAAAATTTCACATCAATGAAACTAAGTATGACAATTATAATCTTTATACTTCTATTTAATGTATCTAGTAAAGAATATTCAATCATAGTTAATTGCTTAAATATGATTAATATTATTATCACTAGACATGCATTAAATACGTGTACAATATTTTCCATATGATTCCTACACAAAGATTTAAACCACTAGGGTTTTCATTCTTTGAAGAAACTCATTAAGATAAACCAAATATCTAAAGTTGATTATCTCTATGGACAACATCTCTACATTCATAGTATGGTTGATTTACCACAATACAACATTTGGTAAATTTATCATTATGATTAACAGGCTTACCATGATCCTGTAACTCATATTCCTCAGCATATTAAATATCTGAGATATCCTTGCGGATCTATGAATGACAATTCCATCATATTAAGGTCTATCATTTTCATGTTTAGCCTCATCATGATATTTGCTAGTGCATTTTAGAAGATTATGCATTTTTGTAATTCAATCTTTCAAGATCTAAACAAAACTCCCACTTGCCTTTAACAATTTAAAGATTACCTTTAAATAGTTTAGCAAGTAGAGTAACAATACATTGTTCTCTTTTGGGATATTACAAAACACATTGATAGTTCGACATCGGTTTGTTACAACTCACTATACAAGTAGTTTAACAAATTGAACTTCATTTATAAGACTTAATGTGATTCATCACATTCCATAAACAAATGGTGTCTTATCAATCTTCTAGGTTGGAGTCTTATTGAGTATATTCAATCTATACTCAATCTACTAACCTTGATAACTTTTGGAAGAAACTATAGTTATCTTGAATCAAACATGCCAATAGATTTTGATTCTTCTAACGAACATACCATAAAACTATGGTATTTCATTAGAATTAATATTGTAAGATAATCTAACAATATTTAAGATAACCATCTACTCTTTGGCTCATCTATTTACCAACAAAGTAAAACTTAATGGTACAATAGAATTACCAAGTCAATTGCATGTATTATAACACAAGTATTTTGACCAAGTCAAAAGACATATCGATTATAATCCCACTATACGTTATAAGTCATTGATCACCTCATTGACTTCATGCATATGTCTTAAAACATAGCAAGTTAACGTCTTACTTTATATTGTAAGTCTTGTATTAAAGACTTCATGTTTGTGATTTTACAAAATCATAAACATTTATAATAAAAGTAATTATGAACACCACCTCAGGTTTCAATTAATATTTCAAGTTAATATTGACTACATATATTTAAGTCATTCAACGAATACTTAAATTCAAAGTAGTATTAGATTACTTCATTTAATTATGTTATTCCATGAAATGTTCAACGAAGAAACTGCAAAATCATCCATGCTCGTTCTCACGACACGTGGATATTTTACCTTGGGCTACAATCTAGTTCACGTTCTCACGCAACATAAATTGTAACTACAAGTGTTTCTTAAATATTGAATAACATAAATATTTAAAATAAAGTAGTCTTTGTTATCATCTTGACACATGTTCTTAATAAGGCAATCATACATATTTAAATGTATAATTCCTATTGGAACGTTACTCTCTTACCTTGCGGTCAAGAGAATCATATTTATATGTGTTGTACCTTGCACACAATAAAGATTTCTCCCACTTGTGCATGGAACAACACGATACACGTTCGTTTATTTGATTAATATGATTTGTGTCATAGATATAACAAGTAGACGTAGGACTATATTGATTAGTAAGGAAACGCACATGACAATCCTTGAAAACCATAAGTGCCTACAATTGGAAAGTAATTATCTTTGAAGATAATATGGGTTACTACACGAGAAATAAGGCTTGTAGCTCCCACCGAATTAGAAATCATTAAAACAACTTCTTATTCAAGAATGCAACACAAATGCTCCCACCGAATCGACAACATTGTAAGTGTTGCATAACCGATGAAAACAACTTGCTTGCTTTTTACTTTCCTACACCTTTGAAGAACCATACGTAATCATTACTAAGGTACTAAAAGGTGTATTCTACTCTGTGAATGATGTGTTATCCATCAATGTTATTAACTTGAAAAATTGGGTATGCAATTTCTTCCTTAATAGGTCTACCATCCCCATACTGGTATGTAGCACCTTTAAAGGCTAAAGCAAAACAACTAGATAAAATATGCTAGTTTGCCTTTTACCAATTTTTCGCGGTAAATAGTCTAACTTCTAATTTAGTAACTCATATACATGTTTTCCAGTTAACCAACATTCATGTTTGTTACAAAAGGATTCATTCACCAACTGAAGGTAATGAAATCTTTATGGAAAATAAGATGTGCAATTCATTGCTATGAGTTACATTAGAATTTAGACAATTCAAATGTTCCTATTATTCCTTTCTCATTCATGAAAAGGAATAGGATTGAGTCTCATGCTTCTCCCATGGAAAAGAGACTTCGTTTGTCTTTTCGGTAAATTATTCTCGATCAAACATTTGTTTGAAAGCAGAATGGATCAATTCTTGATCAAAGACTAAACCTCGTTCTGGTTAAATGTTGCATTTATACATTCAAAAGAATTACAAAATTCAATTTTAGTATTTTCGATAATTTTCCTTTTCAATAAACAATTAAATACCCAAGGTTCATATTCATATAACCAATTAATTATTATTGAAAACTAGGATCCAAATTGTCATAATTTCATCACGTCAGTTGATCTGCTAGTAATGAACCTTATACAAAATGGTAGAGCTTTTGCTCAATTGCCAATATCAATTGCAATTCCTAGATTTATGGGATTTACATATAGCCAATTTCAATTGCCATGTAAACATGTTTTATCCCATCTTATGCCTTGAGTTGCCAGTTCTCACCGCCTAACTCAATTAAGTTGTCCAACTTAAGAAACTGCAAAATCGTCCATGCCCGTTCTCACGACACGTGGACATTTTACCCTTTGATTACGATCTAAGTCACGGTCTCACGCAAATAAAAATAATCTTAGGTGTTTCCGTTTCGTTGGATGGCATATAACTTAAATTAAAGGGTAATGATTTTGATGTTAAATCAAATATGTACAAAGATGTCATGCATTCATCTTCGTAACATAGGTTTTATTAAAACATTTATATCTTGTTTTAATGTTTAAGTTTTCATCATCAAACTTTAATTGAGGTATTGGTTTCACCAATCAAGGAATTTAGTGTTAATTATCATCCATTATACCGTACTTTTGCATAAGTGTAAACACTTAGTGTTTCGGATAATTACCACCTAAGTGGCGCATGGAATCAACACTAATTCGCCTTAAGATGAGCTTGCACATTTAATGACTTACTAAGTAGCTCCACTCGAACTTACAGGGGAGAGGACCGTGCACGCTAAAGCACAACCTTAGACATCCATTCAATGTGTTGTCGCACTTCTTTAAACCCTTTTATTAGTTCATTCTCATGGGTGAGCCGTTCACTCATTTGTACCAAAGTCATCAATCAATTAAACGATTATGATTACTATTCTTAAAATACATGTTTCACCATTGTTTAGGTCGGTTTATTTTTCTTGTAAAAATACCCTTGTTACAAAACACAAACAAGCAAGTATTTATAAAATAAACAAATAAACAATGAATGCATAACAAATAAAAGTCATGCATATCAAATAGCCACATGCAAACGGTTTTGATAAATCTTATTAATAACCAATTCTAGATCATCAATATGCATATATTTAATTAAGACTTCCACCCGTTTTCATCTATGTACAAGGTGAACCACATGCATCGATTCATCGATTGCGTAAGTCAAAACTAAATATATACCACATAGCACATAATTGATTAAATAATAATTATTGAGGTTTTCCCCAATTTTAGATCTATCAGAATTTAGTGTATATCACTTAAACATGAAAGACATACAATAAAAGCAGATCCATGATAAAACATGCAGATAATTATCATGGACATAAAATTACACTTAACAATTAATGCAATTAAACAGAGTTACGCATATACACATAAAGTTGCATGCATCTTAGGGTTTCTAATCCAATTAAAACAATAGTTTACAAAACCCTAATTAGGGCACCAAATAAAACGCCCCCTCAAAATTAGGGTTTAGGTTTTGCAAACCCTAGATCTAAGCATACAAAAAATAACACATTCATGTTTATTTTAATTATGTGTTTCAGTAATTAATTACTTGTTATACAAGGCTCGTGATGCCACTGTTGAGTTTATGATATATAAAATACAATAAAACATAAAGACATCAAGAGTACACAGTGAAGACTTAAGATCATAACAAATAAATTAATTAACGAAAGTATGCGTAACGTACCTCTTGCGAATATCAAATCCTCGAGCAAAGCAAAACAACCCTCGAGCAAAGCAAACCAAAGAAGTACTTATTGGTGTAAGAATAATGTCTTACAACCACGTTCTTGTACACACGAATTAACCAAACGAATCAAGCGATTGCTAGATCTAACACAAGTCCTCGTTTAAGAAAAACGAAACCAAACTCCCTTACTTTGGGGTGTTCGGCCGAATAATGGACTAGAGAGAGGAGAGGAGAGATCTAGGGTTAATTCAATGCACAAGTGTATGAAACCCTAGAACCTAGCCCTCCTTATATACTAGTAGGTAAACTTAGGGAACAAGTTAGGGATTTAGGCTTTGTAAAGCCCTATGGCCGGCCATGATGGAAAGCCCAAAGCCCAACCCATAATTTTTCCAAGTTTTCCATTTCTAGTCCTTCTTTTCCATTTAACGGTCGTTAGTCATTTTCCGTTAAATACTTAACGATCGTTAACCGGACTTAATGTGTAATAATTAATCGTAAACATAAACATTAATTATTAACTTTAATTCTCATTCGCTAATGTGTGCAATCCGTGGTCACGAGTTCGAATCCGGACATTCACATGTTTGTAAATATATACATTTCCAACAAAATTTGTGTCCTTCATTTAATTTTGTTGACTAATTAACCTTGAAAATATTTTTGGCACAAGACATTTGACATAATGTGTGTGACGTAGGTGTCCCCTTGACACAGTGAGTTTGTTAAAGCATTGAAATAAAATGATAAGCAGTTGGAGATTTGGTATGTGATCACAATTATGTTTCATGTGAATCATATTCTTTTGAGTTTCTATAATGGATTTATAGTCAATAAAATTGGATCAAATATTATAATTTGCCATTGGCCATTTACGTACACCATGAGGACATAAATATATGTCGTATATGAAAAAAGAAAAAAGAAAAAAAGTTACAAAAGTAATATAGAAAAACTTTTTAAAAAAATACTACAAAATGCTACAAAGAACTCGTGCATATAAAAGCTATTATATATTTATATATGTACATTCCAACATAAAAAGTTAAAAACACAAAGAAAGAAAAAATGAAACTTACATGAATAGGATAAATTTTACGTATAGTTTTCACATATTATATTTTGAACAATTGAGCGTTCATAAATCGACACGTTATATATATATTAAACAAAAACAATAATGAAGAAAGCAAGTGAACCAAACAAAAAAAAGGTTGATCGATATCTTCCCACCACGTATCATATACATTACAAAATAGTCTTTTGTTTTTACCTCATATATTTGTAACTTTATATAAAATATCAACCAAAGATAGCTAACTGCAATATTCCATGCATGATCATAGAGACGGATCTAATTTTTAAAGAATGTTGCACAACTTTTTTCCTTGTACAAAACTTGCCATCAAAATTTCTTTTAACTAAACTAACATTGCACTATAAAACAAATTAGCATAAATATCAAAATTTACATGTACCAAAAAATGACAGTTTTTAAAGAAAAAGTGGCCCAAAATCAGATGTGAGCAATGTCACACCCGGCGTTCATGTAGGTCCGTCTATGCATAATGAGTCCCTACATAATCTCCTTATTTATACCCTATATCACCAACAATAATCTTTATACATGCCTGACATTCTCCCTAGTACTCACGTTCAATCATATATTGCTACTTCTTACTACATGGCTCTAGTCTTACTTCCACTTTTTCTCTTCATATTCGTTACTTCAACTAATGCTCAAGGCAACCCACCCTCACCTGGCTATAAACCTAGTTCTAGTATCGACACCGTAGATTTTCAAGAAGCGTATCAGCCTTTATGGGGCCCACAAAACCAACGGCTCGATGATAGCTCACTCACCATTTGGCTCGATAAGTCTTCTGGTGAGTGAGCTAGCCAATATATAATCAAGCATCAATGACTTGTATATATTGTCTTTTAAATTTTCATATCTTATTAATTCGCATATCGTTAATTATATGTTTCAGGTAGTGGTTTCAAGTCGAGAAAATCATATAAATCGGGTTACTTTGGGACATCGGTCAAGTTACACCCTGGTTACACTGCTGGAGTCATCACATCTTTTTACGTACGTATGAAGTTTTTTACTGAATTGCTTTTCTGCATGCATGGTATGAGTTAATGTGGTTTCTTAACTTTTGCAGCTTTCAAATAACGAGGATCATCCAGGAAACCATGATGAAGTCGACATTGAGTTCCTAGGAACGACCCCGGATAAACCTTATACGCTACAAACAAATGTGTACATTCGAGGAAGTGGAGATGGAAACATCATAGGACGAGAACAAAAATTTCACCTTTGGTTCGATCCTACCGAGGATTTCCACGACTATGCAATGCTATGGACACCCAATGATATAACGTACGTCGGTTTTTTCTAAACCTTTTTGTAGATATAGTTTCATGTTTCTAGCCTAACTGACATTTAAGTTATACAGTTACTAACTGTAAAATTTGTGGCATGTTTAATGTCATAACGTTAAATAACAAAAGGATAAGAGAAATGCTTTGACGTTCTATTTTTTTTATGGGCGGTGTTTCATTAAAAAGAAAACTAGCAAGAAGTTAGCAATTACATGACAGATTTTAACCAATCGGATAAGGCATATGACCTCTAGACATAACATATTCTATTAGATAATAACTCAAAAAATACGTATTTTGTGAGATTGCAAAGGTATATCTAGCTAGTTGCAACAATAACCATATATAGTAACTTCATAGTGTTGTCGGTGTGAGTGTAAATATTGATTTTTCTTTATATGGAAATCCAAAAAGTATTTATTGTTAATTATAAAAGTTGATTTACAATAGGGAAAAGATATGAAGTTAGGTAAAATATAATAAAAAGAGTGTAATAATTAACAAAAGTAGTTTTATCAAATTCTATCTTGAGCCACTTAAAGCATATATTATGGCGTGTTGGCTTATATGAAAAGTATTACATTTCAACGTTATTGCATGTTTTACAAATTTACATTAAAATATTTCATATTGGTTAGAGGTGAAAATCATGATGTGCTTTGTTAAAGCAATATTTTTTTAATGTAACTATATAAATTTTGTAGTATCTATATGTACGTACGTACCATCAAATATTTATATGTCACACTACAACGTGTAATATGATTATTCATAGAATATGATCCATGATTGCAACTATTGGATTCTAATAATGTTAGAATAGAAACAAAACTTAAATGGCAGCATAATCTTTTGAAACGACACATGCAGATTTTATGTGGACGACGTCCCGATTAGAAGGTACCCGAGGAAAAGCGACGCAACGTTTCCTTTAAGACCAATGTACGTCTACGGTTCCATATGGGATGCATCTTCGTGGGCCACGGAAAACGGTCGTTACAAAGCAAATTATGGGTACCAACCTTTTGTTGGTAGGTATAGCAACTTCAAGCTCGAAGGTTGTGATACTGAGTCATCACAACAGTCGTGCCGCCCTCCATCTGGTTCTCCTGCCACCAGTGGAGGTTGAGCCACACGCAAATTGACGCGATGCAATGGGTCCAAAGGAACTACAAAGTGTATGATTATTGTAGTGACTCAAAAAGAGACCACTCCCAAACACCCGAGTGTTAAACATGGGTTAATACTAAGAAATGTAGGCTTCATATGGGTCCAAAGCCTTAAATTTTACTAGTATGTGTTTTCCTTTGTTGTTTTGTTTTGTTATCATATAGAATTAAAGTAAAGTGGGGGCATAAATAATGAATTATTAAGAGTGATGGATGTATTAGTAATTGATGTCACCTTTCTATCAACATTATTAAAGTAAATGAACATTATTATTTTTTTTATATTATATGATGTTAAGTGTTAACTATGTTTATTTGCTAAATCTCTTTTCATATCACAATTATCAGAATGCATTATTTATTTCTAGTTTTCACTTAGTATTCTATTGCAATTTCTTTAATTTATGCTTAACATTATATGATACACAAATCATTTCATAATTTAACTTTTTCAACTTTAATAAAATACTCAAGTTAACTAAAAGATTTGCTTATGGCATTGATCTATTCCTTCTAAAACGAGGCGCAGTTAGTTCATGACTTCATGTGCTGATCAACTCGTAAAAACGATTCAAACTTACAAAGAATGTAGATGACTAGCTTGTAACCTACTAGCGTAATCCTTTTTGTAATCCGTTTATAACTCCTTGTTACAGTAGTTAATATATTTGCCGTTTAAAAAAAAAACACGTTTTTTACACTCACAAAATAGTTTTTGTTTTATACTTTTGCTAGTCATTGTTTTCTTCTGTGTTGTGTTCATTCTTGTTGGTTTTACATTAACTTGATGTTTTTCTTCTAATTATTTTTCAGAAATGGAAGTATATAAGTTTCTTTTCTAATTTTATGGAACTGAAAAGAAGTATTAAATTTCACTAATTTAGTAGTTTGCTTTTATTGACAAGACCAAAGGGTCCACTGCAATAATAGGAGTTGATGTTAATCAAACTTTTGTTTGATTTGGTAGATGCTTACACAATATAGCAGCAAGCAGAATAATGAAAGCGCCGTGCGCATTTTTTTTACATGTTTATTAACGAAACTAACAAAATTTTGTTTTGCTCAGTGGTCCTTAGAGAAACTACATGTGCATGCAAGTGCACAGGGTCGTCTCGTAAATTTTGATGGTTTCATGCCATTACCACAGAGAGGCTTCTTTTATATAAGAAAAAAAAAACTTATATATCAATAATGAATAAAATAATTAAACTTGAGCCTTATATTGTGCATATATATAACATGAGTGCATGAAATTATGTAGTCCTCGTCAAGCGGTTATCATATGCAATGGCACTGCATGCATTTCTTCAAAGACGGCCATGCAAGTGCACAATGTTAATTGATAGAAAATCTCGTACCATATTCTATTATTGATATGATATTTTAAGTTACAGTTACATTGTGAAACACTAAATCCTAGTGAGCCCTAAACTCACACTCGGGCTTGGGTCAACTACTTTATCATCTAATAGTTTCCGTAATTTGAGCGGCGAAATCGCTAAAGCTCGAATTGGATTAAAGAAAAAACAAAACACTAAAGCAAAAGCAAAATTATTGATAAAGGCATATGACTAAAACGGAAACAAATCTTCAAAAAGCAGCGGCAACAACAAAAGCAAAATAATGCAACAAAAGCAAAGATGGCCGTTGACAATTAGGGTTTTAGAATGGATTAGATGTTTGATGGGGTTGTTATGGTCCGCCAAAGCAATAGGCACGAATGACGAATGACACGCAACAATTTTATAGCAATAAATTAGTAATAGCAATAATTTTTCATAAAACAATTGCAGCAAGTTAAATAGCAATTGGAAAAGAAGCGGCAAAAACTATTTGCAAAAACAATACGCATGACCTTTTTTTAAAGTAATATAAGGTTTGAGAAGAGAGATAAAGATATTTGATGGGTGGTTTAGAGACTCAACGTAGCTATCTAAGTTTAAGGATCAAACCCGTTCTGATATCATATTACTTTTTAAAAAATCCCGTACCGTATTCTATTACTTATACAATACTTATAGTCACAATTACATTGTGAAACATTAAATCTTAATGGACCCTAAACCCATATACGAGCTTGAGTCAACGACTACTTTTTCATCTATACACAACACTCTTTGTCCGATAAATATCTTGGGTCCAAAGGAACTACGAAGTGTATGATTATTGTAGAGGCCCAAACAACAGAGCGCTAAAACATGGGTTAATACTAAGGAATTTAGGTTTAATATGGGTCCAAAGTCTTAAATTCTATGTGTTTTCCTTTTCGTGATTTGTTTTTGTCATCATTTATAAAATTAAAGTAAAGTTGGGATAAATAAATGAATTATTAAGAGTGATAGATGTATTATAGTAACAAGGATTGCGACGAAACCGTCGCGTTGCGGTGGGGAAAAACTGAAATAAGATCTGCATAGTCAGGCTCACTGTAAAATAGAACAGGCTGTCTCGCCAAGATATCAAAGTTAAGGTCAGGTCGGTCAACTATTAGAATGTAAACCAAATAGCGGGCTTGACTGCAACCTAAGCATAATTAAGGTCAACCTGGCTTGCCAATACATCGGGGTTGGTACACATTTCCGACGACAAATGCTGCAAAATCAGTGTATAAGTGTCAGATTTCGACATAGTAAAGTTCAATTAAAATTTAACCCAAAATCACAATATCTTCTAGCAAGTTAAAAATCCAAAAACATAAAGGCAAGTATATAAGCCGAAACAAAGACCGCCAAGGCATATATGAATTTCAAAACATAAGGCGAAACAAATATCCCTTTGCAATTCGGAATCCTTTTTTTCATATATTCCAATACCAACATCACAACAAAATGCAGACATAAAAAATAAACACCTAAAATACTCATAGCAAACAAATTTAATTGAAGAACTATAACCCAAGTCATATACATACTGTGGAAACGTAGAGGGGGTGAATACGTTACCGTTTAAAAACTTTAGATCTTTAGTATCAAATCGTTTATGAAGCTTGTTATAATATGAAAGTACCAATTATTGTTTGTAACTAATATAAAGCATGGTAAACCAAGTTGTCACACAATCATGAACATCAAACCACATCACAAACAATAGTATAGTGCAAGTATAAAAGTAAAGAGATAAAGAAAGGAAAGTGCAAACCGAACACGAGGATTTATAGTGGTTCGGTCACGGATCTCCTTTCGCCTCTCTCCACTCCCGAGTACCCAACTCGAGAGTTACTTCACTAAATCAACAAGCTCCCTTCTCGTGGAGAAAACCTTACAATCGTCGCTTACACTTTTTCCGGTACAAAGCTAAATACCGGGTTCTAGTTCGAGTAGAACCAACCTAACGTCGCTTATACAATATTTCCGACACTAAGCTAGATGTCGAGTTCTTTTACAAGGTACAACCACTCCCAATATGTTTTATATTTAACATAATAAACCTTGTGTTTTATGGCACAAACACATAAACCATCTAATCTAGTTTGGTGAAAGTGTTGTTATGATGCAATGATGTTTACACTAATGATCCATGACACAAATGTCTAATGGATATGAATAACTACTTCTAAATGAACTTCCATTGATAGGAAGCCTTCATGATGAAGATCACAAGTTCCTAAACTTCTTGTAATAGATCTTGACTTGTGGTGAGTGGGGATGGCTAGATCTCAATATTTCCTTGGTTGATCAAAGAGTATGCTTACAACAAAGATGAATGTTAAAAGCATTATGATCATGATCATTAGGGTGTTTAATGTGTGTTACTACATTGTTAATTATTGATCTAAATGTATGCAAGAAGGTGGAGAGATGTGCTTTGAAGTGGTGAAGAAATGAGAAAACAATGGGCTTATTTATAAGCGAAAGAGGACGGGGCGTCCACGGACCACGGTACCAATTAAAGGGTTCCGCCCTTTATGCATTTTGGTGCGTGGGTGCTGACAAGAAATCTAAAAATCTTTCTTCAAATCTTTTCAAGATTTTACCATATCTTACCAAGATCACATTTGATATATTGAGTGTCAATCTAACCAATATATTCAAGAGATCTTCAAGGATTTCAAAGATGATGCATGCCATGATGTAACATGTATTTCCATTTTAGATTAAAATGTTTATCAAAGTAAACTTGTAAAATGTATTATGTAACTAGTTAATAAAATGTCTAGTTACCTTTTGAAATACTTGTGAACACAAAATGTAAAATGAGGTTCTAAATAGAATGGTTAACCTATTAAAATACTTAGTGACTCTAAGCGTATTTTAAACATTCTATATGATTTGTTAATGGGTTTGATCATAATGCCACATAACAAACATATACGAACACGTGTTGTAACATACGAGGACTTGAGACATCGAGAGGTGTTGAATGTATGTTGAGACAAATGTAATTACAAGTAACTTGTACATTTACGTTATGTATTACAAGTTACATGTTTGTCATCAATCAAAACAAACGAGGCGTATAGATTAAATATCGTAATATTTGCACTAACAATCTCCCCTTTTGATGATGACAAATATATATAAACGTAATAAAAGTAAAATGTAAAGGTTACTGTATCCTTACTACCTTTACATTACCTTCTCCGTTTACACTCTTCTCCCCTTTTGTCGAAACAAAAGGGCTTGTCATGAGTTTAACTTTATTTCTCCCAAAAGGCGAGCTTGCATCATCCCTAGTGAAGTTAAACCGTCCACTTCAATCCGTCCCTTGTTTGGTAGCGGATCCATGGATCAAATAAAGAGGCTTAACCTACATCAAGGTTAGTTTTATGCAACAAAATTATGAGAAATATATGAAAAGAAAATGCATAGCAATGTTAGCCTATTTTCTCCACTTTTATCGAAGCACAAATGCTTGTTTGAAAAGTGAGAATGATGCTAAATCGTGCATGCTCCCCACTGACGGTTGCTCCCCTTGTTTGAGGCGTCGGTATGATTAAAACCTACAAAACAAATATTAGTATAATAGAAACTTTGTCTTTAGACAAATATGTCATATACAACCAAGTGTATAGGCGATGCAATATGAGTGTAAAGGATATTCCTCCTTGTTCTAGGGTGTCAAGAAGCACCTAAAATAAGAAAAATAATTGATGCAAACTTCATCCTTAGATGAGTAAGTTATATACAATCGAGTGTATATGATGATGAACCTACAATGAAAACATTAGTGCAATATATTTCATCTTTTCTCAAAGAAAATAAGATGTATATATGTGATAAATGATATAATCAAAGATCTCATGAAGTGTAGTCTCTAATTACAATCATAAGAAAAGTGAGAATGTAATATGATAAAAGCCTACAAAATAATTCCTAGAAAGAAGATATGAAGTCTCCTACAAGATTGTGCCACTAGTGGTGCAGTGTTGGTGTCGGTTTATTAGTAGGATTCATGTGGTGATGGTAGATGACTCAAGATTTACAAAAGTAAGTTTTCGCTAATCCATGGTGGTGATGATTAGTGAAAGTGGTGATGGAAGGTGGTGGTGATTAGGTAAGAAGCTATTAAGGAGTTAGAAACTTCGTATGTATAGCAAATATAAAATATGAACTCATGCAATCCTTCGTAATGTCAAGTGACCAAAGCTAAGAAAAAAATATGAATGGACATTGCATTTCAATGATGCATAAGGGTTATGATTTGAATGATTTATTGATGCTAACAACCTATTGTTTTGAGCAAGTTCTCATATGCTTCAACCCAAGAGTAATCAATAATGCGTTCTATCTAAGAATATATAAAAGTGATAACATGAAGATAAATTCGTTCATTGATTGACACGAATTATAAAAATGACCTATTCTAGGTGACAATGGGAAAGGTAGTATTAGCATGGTTTTGACCGACATGGATGATTATCACTTTGAAAAGAAGTGAAGACAATATGGAAAATACTAATAATAATAATAATGAGTACCTATATGAGGATGAGAATGACATCATATAAGTGAGAGTTGGATGGATCAACGAGTTGGAAATGGTTGTTTGATTAATATATCATTTGCACTAACAATGACATGCATGATATATGTCAAGCGAGAAAGGATAAGATCTATGATGGTGTTCTAGATAGTGAAGTTGTAAGGTGCTAGTTTTAAGGAAAATCCTAGATTAGTTGATTGTGGAGATGAAGAAGTTTGTAAAACATATGATGTGTTTTCACTTGATGAGGTATTGGTGCAAACTTGTGATATAAGGTTAAAAGGTTGAACTAGTTGTGGTTTCGTGAACCGGTTTTAGCTAAGTGGTGTTTGCCTATGTGTTGGTATTTTAGAGTCTAAGAGACATAAAATTTGACAAAAGACAATTATGTGAATGGATTTCTCTCCCCATAATGGTGGACATCCAACATAATGTGTAATGTATCAAATAAGGAATGACAACAAAGTGTTTAGGAGGTTATTCGGGTTAACGAAAGAGATGAGCTTAGTGATGTTTTTCTGGATGATGGTTAGCATACAATGAACTTCATCCTTAAAGTCACGTACCTCTTCTCGATCAATACGAGATGATCGTATGATGAGGTATGTGGTTTCCTAATAGGAAGTGAAGAGGATTAGAGTATTGTTATGACTAAATAATGATGGAGGTGATTTTTGGAAGCGGAAGCAAAAATGAGATTTGGAAAGAGGTCGGTTGAAAGACAAAATGCAAAGCCAACCCTACAGAACTTAATTCTATATGCTTTTAAACTATATGCAAGTGTAGGGTCCCATAAAGCATAGTACTAATCTACGTGGCAATAAGCGGGATTATACAAAATGAGCATATAAAGTTAGAACCAAGTGAGATAACAAATAATTTGTTATCAACCTACAAACCAAATTTGTTAGTGACAAAGATGTTAACATGATAGAAATCAAGTGATAACATATTATATAAGCAAAAACAACACATTGCACTTAGTAGACAAGAAATCATCGCACAAGATAGCATCAAAACAATCATATTATGCAAGAATGCGATTTTATTCAAGACATTTCATTATGAGATTGTTTTGTCGTTAGACTTAGCCACTTAAGCATACTTGGATATACAATAATCTATGTGATTAATTTGTAAGATAAAAAGCTTCTAAAAGTTTGTCATACCAAAAGCACTTTGACATATTATATGTGCACACGTAGCAAACAAATAGTGTGACAAGAAGCAAAAGAAACAAAATGAAAGATTCATGCAAGCCATGTTTAAGACATAACAATTTGGAGCATGTATCATTTGGATCGTACTACATATAGATGTAATGAATGCCAACTAATAGCTTTCAAACACAAATATATCATATCAAAATTATCACGTATCAAAATGGCATATTATGAGTTCATAATTAACATGTGAATCATGCTAAAAATAATTCAAAAGTAAGTATCATGCAAATAAAGTTTAGGTTTAAGCGTTTAGTAGCATGAAACAAGAATACAAGCATTATGAAGATAAAACCGTACTAAGGTTTACACATTTGACTAGTTATCAAACACTAAGATAATGTCAAGTCAACTTATTGTATTAAACAAGAACATGTAATCAACACATGTAAGTGCAATGCAAGTGGTTTTACTAAGGTTTACACATTTGACTAGTTATCAAACTCTAAGATAATGTCAAATCAACTTATCGTATCAAACAAGAACATGTAATCAACACATGTAAGTGCAATGCAAGTGGTTTTAAAAGAAAAGTCACATATACTACTTGTTTGATTAGTATTCCTAAGGCGAGGCAAACTATCAATGTTTTAACACTTACTTTAGGCAAGTATAGGAATCTGATTTTCAAGTTGGAGAATGAATATGAGACTATTACTAGCGGTGCTCAATTAAGGCTAAACACGACCATTTTTACGGGTGATTCCACATACCCAACTTCTCCGGGAAGCAATTCAACCGTTCGGTCAAATTGAGTTTCTAGTGCAATAGGTTCTCCAAGAGTCATTCTCATGTTGAAAGATGGGAACTCCTACTTATGCATATTAAAGTGCATAAAGATGATAGTTTACCAATACTTTGCTTAATGTGACTTAACTAATATGAAATATAACTAAGGTGATGAAGGCGTCATGTTATACACATGAATTTTAACAATGGTGTGTTTGATAAATAATGTGTTTTAATCTTGTGTTTAGAATCTAAAGTTGTTCAAATTACATGACTAATTGTATGATCTAATGGATGACATTTTATTTTGAGTTGAAGTGTGTAATTTAAATGTGAATTGATCATCTAAGACTAGAGAATATGTTAAACTAAGAACGTTCTCAAGAAAGCTCTTTGGTATTTTATTTAACAATAATCTAAGTGAGGTTACCAACTTCATAGATCTTGTGTATGCTCTAAAGATGTGTAGTTTTAACCTTGGATGTGCACTCGGTTTGAGCAAGGTTAGGTTATGATGTGCGCTTGAAAGGAAATAGATACAAATAGTATCTTTCAACAAATGAGATTATCCCATGGGATAAAGTTATCATGCTTATGAAAACAAGTATGACAAGATGAATTGGATATGCTAGTTCATAGAACTTGTAGATGTTTATTTCAAGATCATTTAGCCAATGAGGTGTAATGAAATCTCTTGTAACACAACTATTTATGTCATGAGAATGATGCATAGGATATACAATATCCTTTTAACAAGATGAAATCTTAACGCATGAATCTTAGTCATAATGTTCTTCAAAATATCATGTTTTCCTAAATGAAGATATGAAGCCAAAGTGTTTGAATCGGATAGTCCCATCTAAATAAACTTGGTCTCAAGATTATATTCACTAGATGATGACAAGAGGAATTCACTCGAGTTTCTTATGTATACTCCTCAAAAGTCATTGTTGCTTGGGGTGTATGATGTTGGCTTTGAGATTGCATTTTAACATATGTTGTTAAAATGTTGATTTGAGTTTAACGAAATTTATCACGAAGTTTAACGACAGTATTACTAATACTTTGATAATTTGTGAAGGTAGTACTACTTATACCTAGTGGAAATTGACAACAATTACCAAGAGCACCATGCTTATTTAATAGTTGAGGTTCTAGCCATAATGAATTATCTAAGTCCTTATATGTTGGAAAGGATGTTTGAGTTTGTTCAAGCGTGCATTTGATTCAAGTACAAGTGTTGGACCCAAGGGCTTTTGAGCAATACACTCAATAATTCAAATGATGGTAAGGATGGTGGATTGGTTGATCTAGGTGGTAGGTCTTCTAGTGTCTAAATAAGGATGTGGTGATGTAGGGGTTTGTTGTGTTATGGGAGTACTTAGGTTGAATATTTGTCCATAGATGTTGAACCCAAAAATACGGATACTAATTCTTATGGTTCATTGGTTGCTACAACTAGTGGGTGAAGTGCTTGAAGTTTTGGTTATGTTTATGAAGCTTAGGGGCTGAGGTATATGTTCACCTTGAAAGGGCACGTTTGATTTAAAGTATACTCTTGGAAGTTCATGAGCAATACGGTTAATGGTGCCAAAAGATGGAAGAGGATAGTAGGTGTCAAAGAGGATAAGTGGCACCGTGGGTTGTTTGTTTTGGATAAGTGTTTCAACATGTGTTGTTAAAATACTTGGGTGTTGATTTTCGGATATGACTTTTAATGACTACAATCGTAAGTCGCATATACTTGAATATTTTGGATGAAATACTTAAGTTGTCAATCCTAATTTGTTGAGATTATAAAGCTTAGATTGAACTCAAGGATAACAAGACTTGATAATATGTATTTAACATATGTGTGAGTTATGACTCGATGTAAATACTTATCGTCTTGAAGGATGACACATTATTTTCATGTTAACCATGTGAGGCAATACATGTAGATACAAAACAATATCTATAGTCATATGTTAGACTTGTGTATGATATCTTTGCAAATAATGAGTCCAGTTTATTAGTCTCGGTAAGTCATCTAAGTCATCCATAAGCGGGTGAGGAGATGTTGGTGGTGTTGCACAAAGTTTGATAGGTACAAGCTTTGGAGACTTTGGTAGTGAAGTTGTTTTGGATGATGGTGGGTGATTTTGGTGGTGGAGTTGGAGTACTCAAGTTTAGAAAGTTCACATCTTGAATGGGTGATGAGATGTTGAGAGGTAATGAGTGCGAGGATGAAGAGCTCAAGTTAATGAAGCAACAAGATCGAATGCTAATCCTAGTGGTTTTCTTAAGTGGATTATTTGAGGTTAAGGATTTAGTCATTTTGATTTTGCTTTAAGAAATGCTAAGCTTGAGGAAAGGTAACAGTGAAGGTGTGAAAATGATCATCTTGAATGTGTTGATTTATGGAACTAAGGATTCATGGATTTGATGTTAATCCATACAAAGATGGTAGTTTCTAATGAGATGGAAGTGTCTAAAATCATGTCAAACATCCTAAGTTAATCCATTGAGGATGTGTTGAGTGAGGTATGAAAGATATGCATTAACAACTATCCTAGAAGCGAAGTTAGGTAAATTAGATTGCGGGATTTAGTAAAATTCAATAACTTACACAGTAGGATTCACGGCACCATTTCTTTACAGTAGGAACCCTTAAATTGGTGCCGCTTGGTCCGCTGTCAGGTATGGCGGTACCAAAATACATAACAGACGGTACCAACATTTTGGTGCCGTCGATCCGTGGACACCGAAAAAGTTCACAGACCCATTTTTTAGGTGTCGGGAGTTTTCCAAACACGAAATTTTGCTTAAAACATGTGACATTAATTACTTCTAGTTAGGAAAAGTCGATAACACATATACAAATATAGTGGAGCATAGACTTTGACCAAGAATAACGATTTTCACATAAAAGTGAAAATGGGTAAAATTGATAAAACACTTGTGCTATCCACATAAACCGGTTAGCATACAACATTGTTTTAAGTCATATTATCATCCTACAAAGTAAAACAAATAAATTACATCATACAACATTGTTTTTGTCCTTGTACCAAACACTCTCTTAACACCTTCATTTTTCAAAGTACTTGACTAATTTACTTAGTACTCATTGCTAAGTGAGTTATGACATTTCATAAGTTATGCGAGATGTTAGTAACCTATGCAAACGAAGTGGTCTAATTCTACAAGCGATGGTAAAATAATTTTCCAACTTAGTGCACAAAATCTAGCAAATAACCTATTGTGCATAAACAAGAAATCGTCAAACAAGCGAATAAATAACATGGCAAGATTGACACTTATATTATGCAAACAAACAAGTGTAAACAACAATTTGAAAAATAAGCAAGCAACATATATGCAAACAACATAAACAAGTGGTCATTTAGCATAGCATAACAAGAAAGACACTTTTTGTCATTTTGCGTTTAAATATGACGATGTATACCAAGCTTGATTAGTTTCCTTTAAACATATTACCAAATTATTTAGTTTCAAAGGAAGTTGTATCAAAGTTCTAAGAATACCAACTTAAATTGCTTGATTCAAAATTTTGAGTTTTTATGTTAAAGCGAAACTCAATATTTTAGACATACTGTAGTATTTGGTCTATTTCACTTATTTAAAATTAGACTCAGACCATGAGAGTATTTTTAAATGAAAGTAGACTCAATTCCTTTTAAAATGATAGGTGGTTCGACTAAATGCGGACTTACGGTTAATTAGTTATGATTTTTGAAGTTGCCCAAAAGCTGCATCTTTGTCTGAGACGGATTCCACGGAACCAAATAAAGGGATCCGCCCTTTATAAGATTTGGTGCCGTGGTCCTCTGAGACGATTCACCAAAACTAGTATTTGACATAGAGAAAGCGTGTGCGACTTACTAGATTTCATAGTAAACATATAATACACATATTTAACAACATATCTACTTATGTAACTTATCTTAAACATTTACGGAGGTGATTTTTCAACTAGAATTATAGTTATCCCAAACACTCCTTTAAAATCATATTTCTTCGTAAATTTTCTATGAGCACACAATACAATACTTACTAGTTCTTTCAACAAACTTTTTATTTTACTTTTCAAGAAAACCTTCAAGCTTGTATACAAAATTACATTTAACAACAAAATTTCTAAGTATAACAAGCAAAGCATTTTCATATTATTTTTCGCTTCAATGGTAATTTGATACATGGATCGTACTCTATTTTAAAAACCATTTGTTTTGAAAATACGAGCTACGTGGCTCGATACCAATTGTGGAAGCGTGGGGGGTGAATACGTTCTGGTTTAAAACTTTAGATCTTTAGTATCAAATCGTTTATGAAGCTTGTTATAATATGAAAGTACCAATTATTGTTTGTGACTAATATAAAGCATGGTAAACCAAGTTGTCACACAATCATGAACATCAAACCACATCACAAACAATAGTATAGTGCAAGTATAAAAGTAAAGAGATAAAGAAATGAAAGTGCAAACCGAACACGAGGATTTATAGTGGTTGGTCACGGATCTCCTTTCCGCCTACTCCACTCCCCGGTACCCAAATCGAGAGTTACTTCACTAAATCAACAAGCTCCCTTCTCGGCGGAGAAAACCTTACAATAAATAAACCGCTACACTTTTTCGGTACAAAGCTAAATACCGGGTTCTAGTTCGAGTAGAACCAACCTAACGTCGCTTATACAATATTTCCGACACTAAGCTAGATGTCGAGTTCTTTTACAAGGGTACAACCACTCCCAATATGTTTTATGGCCCAACATAATAAACCTTGTGTTTTATGGCACAAACACATAAACCATCTAATCTAGTTTGGTGAAAATGTTGTTATGATGCAATGATGTTTACACTAATGATCCATGACACAAATGTCTAATGGATATGAATAACTACTTCTAAATGAACTTCCATTGATAGGAAGCCTTCATGATGAAGATCACAAGTTCCTTAAACTTCTTGTAATAGATCTTCAACTTGTGGTGAGTAGGGATGGCTAGATCTCCAAGATTTCCTTGGTTGATCAAAGAGTATGCTTACAACAAAGATGAATGTTAGAAGCATTATGATCATAATCATTAGGGTGTTTAATGTGTGTTACTACATTATTAATGATTGATCTAAATATATGCAAGAAGGTGGAGAAGATGTGCTTTGAAGTGGTGAAGAAATGAGAAAACAATGGGCTTCTATTTATAGGCAAAAGAGGACGGGGCGTCCACGGACCACGGTACCAATTAAAGGGTTCCGCCTTTATGCATTTTGTTGTCGTGGGTGCGACAAGAAATCTAAAAATCTTTCTTCAAATCTTTTCAAGATTTTACCATATCTTACCAAGATCACATTTGATATATTGAGTGTCAATCTAACCAATATATTCAAGAGATCTTCAAGGATTTCAAAGATGATGCATGCCATGATGTAACATGTATTTCCATTTTAGATTAAAATGTTTATCAAAGTAAACTTGTAAAATGTATTATGTAACTAGTTAATAAAATGTCTAGTTACCTTTTGAAATACTTGTGAATACAAAATATAAAATGAGGTTCTAAATAGAATGGTTAACCTATTAAAATACTTAGTGACTCTAAACGTATTTTAAACATTCTATATGATTTGTTAATGGGTTTGATCATAATGCCACATAACAAACATGTACGAACCTGTGTTGTAACATACGAGGACTTGAGACATCGAGAGGTGTTGAATGTATGTTGAGACAAATGTAATTACAAGTAACTTGTACATTTTATGTTATGTATTACAAGTTACATGTTTGTCATCAATCAAAACAAACAAGACTGTATAGATTAAATATAGTAATATTTGCACTAACACATACGTCCTTAATATTATGTAACTGAAGGCAGTTCAAGCATAAACACGGATACCAAAAACTCCGAAAACTCAAAACCTAGTCTGCGCATCTTGATTATGATTCTTGAATCTTGAGCAAAAAAGAAAAAGAAACCGCAAAATCAAAACCCGTCTTACAAAGCCCAGTCTATGCATCTATCATTTGTTTAGGTGCTAATACTCCAACCAACGAATGCTACAAATTGCCTATCAGTAATACTCAATCAGCGAGTGAGCTCATGATGACCAAAATCAAACTGAAACTGATTTTCAGTAAAATACCACTTTGTACTTGCAAACAGGTTAGAAGAAACCTTAGAATTCCACTGGTGTTTATAATGAACTTCGTACCTAAAATACAATTTTCAGCAGTGGTGAGTTCTTCTCATCCCTTTGTCGATTTTAAAGAACTACTACGAATTCGTAGCTGCCTAGACTGGTGAGATCATATGGAATCCATAAAAGGCAACTTCTCAAAATTTCCTCACCTATAAAGACATATATTCAAATCAGTTTGAGAGTGAAAACACATTGTGCAAGAAATGAGTTTGATTATACGTAACGATTAATGACACAACATTAAATCACTTATAATAGTAGAATTACCGGTATTTATCAACGTCGCATCTTTCAATGTTTCTCGCATAAGCCCCGCCATCGACCTTGTCTTGTAACATGCACAATTTGTATATTTTATTGATAAAGGCTAACGATAATATATTATCGAATTAAAGATAGAATTTGAGATTGACTTACCTTGATGACGGTCTTAGGTCGATCGCATCTTCAAAGCGAATAACATAACCAAAATCTCGAAATTCCAAACCCTCTAATGCCACTTAGTTGTTTACATCATGTTTGACACCTTCATAATCAAGTTCCCAACGCTAATACCATACAAAGTCCTTCAACTTTATAAGGATTTCCAAATAAGAAAAGATTGGTACCTCCTTAGCATTACGATTTGCGGGTAGAGCACACCGTTCTCTGGATTATTGATCGTTGGATTTCCGGTCCCTCCGATTGCATGCATTCCTACAAATACGGTGAAGAGCAAGTTTTGTCTTCTACATATCGGTTACATAAGGTCCTACAAATATGGTCAAGTACAGCTTTTTTTTTTTCTAAAAAATACTACAGACCTCAGATCTACCATTCGTTTCTGCTATGTACAAAATATAGCAGACTTTAAGTTGGTTACCTGGATGGCATCGCACTGCTTTCACGCTACTCGTGTTTCTGTTTCTTGACATCTGGTTGGTCTGTGTGCTGCTTCTTGTCTTTCAAGAGGTCTCTGTGGACTGAAGCCTTGATTGGTGAGGTTTTTGCATCTGGCTTTTATGAGGAAGTACCTGACCAAAATAATATTTTTGACCCGTTTGAAACATTTACACATAATTGTCCCGACACACGAACTCAGCAGACTGAATATGTTGTTAGCTGTTACTAAAATCTTTTAAAATGTAACAATATACCTTTCTTCTTCTTCTGCGTGACCATATAGCAGGTATGAAAATAGCCATATATCAACCGAAACTACAATATCAATTACTTTGATTGCACAATATCAATTACTACCACCTTCGGCATATTAGTAGCGGCTGAAGCATCAAATACATGTTAATCTTCATAAAAAGAGCAACATATTTATCGTACAACTCAATTGACTAAAAAATTATGTTCAGTATAAATCGTCGGTATAACCATAGCATATTATCCGTAACATATTATGAATTAGTGCTTGTATTACCTCATGTGATTCAACATATGTGTCCAATATTCTGATGTGGGGTGGAACAACTTGCCATTTGTTGTGTATTTGCACCTACAATGGTAGGTGTGTGTGGGACAACTCGTCGTTTTCTGTCCATTCGCACCTGCAATGATCGCAGGCATCACTTGATTAGTATTAGGTATTCCAAAGCAATTGATTGGTATAAGCCAACTGTCAGAATCCAATGTCCCTTACATCCATTGATAAAATGATTTCCAAGAAAACTCGACGATCTTCCAATATCAGTTTCCTGAAACATAAGTATCATCCATAAGAACAACAAAATATAAAAAATCAACAATAGCGTAAAAACAAAAGAACGATGCATAATGAAGTTGTATTCAAACCTTAAGAGTTTCCACAGACGAAGCCATCAGTTGAAGCTACCTTAATGACTTGCAGAACACCAATTTCGACTGCCATACGAATATCTAAACCCATATCAATATGAAACCCTATATTGATAATAAAGATATAACTTACATCAAACATACCAATCACAGCTTCTCCATTCGTCCTAATCATAGCAACCTCCTCATAAATATCCCTGAAAGTCTCGTCCAAATTCCTACAGCCACAAACAAAATGAAATCAACCCCAATAATTTCCAATATTTGACCTTAAACACAAACACCAAATAATTAAAAAAAAATAATATAATCCATGCCAAGAATGAAACACAAACCTAGTTTTCATCTGTTGCAACATGTCGGGCGAAGGCAATTGTTATGTGTGTGTAGGAAGAATCTGGAATATTAGAGGCGGTAATGTTTATCTGGAAACTTTGAATGGGTAACATACAAAATACAAAAACAAACAACATACGAAGGTAACGTTTGAAAAACGCAGAACACAAAAAACGTAAGAAAATCAAACCTGATGGTGGTGAAGATGAGATCAAGCAGTGGGAGTATCTGGTAAGTCGACAAATGATAAGGTTTTAAAATGTACCTTTTTGAGGGGTCGTTTAAGCCCTTATTTGATCACTTTTGTATCCGTTATTACTTAATATCGTTCCTTTTCACTTTTTAGGTCTTTTGAAGGCAAATTGTTGTAATGGCACTTATTTGGATGAAAAGCGCGGATATCTGAAGAAATGGCCAAAGTCGAGAATCGAGACACTCAGTGCTTTGAAAGACAAGGTGGCGGCGTCCATCTGCTAAGCTATGACGCCGTCGGAGCATTTTGTGACGACCGAAGCCAAATTTCCTATTTTCAAGTGATGGTGTCGGGCTTTAAAAGAGTAGCCGTCGCAACTCGGACGGCCTAGATTTGATCGAGCGGCGTGGTCAAGAAGAGGCGGTCGCAAGCAAAAGGTGGCGCCATCGCAAGACTAACGTGGCCAAGACGAAACCCTAATGACGGCGACCACGGCGTCACAAAACATAAGGTGGCGCCCGCACATGTAATCTTATATATAGAATCCGAATTTTCGATATTTGTGTGTAGTCTTTTGGAGTAAAACCTAAACCGAACCAAGGTGTCTTATACGGTATTTTAGGGTTCAAACCCTATTTTACATCAAGATAAGTGTTTTACTTCATTAATTCAATTATGTCTTTGATTATTTGTGTGTATGCTTGCATGTTCTCCATGTCCGACTAATTTACTTGTGTGTTTGCTTAGGAATATGAAACTTAATTATTGAATATTGATTGGTTGTCTCTTATCTTAATTGTTAATGATCTAGTAATGCGATAGGTCATTCGTTGTGTATTTAATGCTTGATTAATCTTTGTGAACCTTAGGTTATAGCACTTAGAGTGGTTGTAAGCTAAACCATCCAAAGAGGCCTTAGAGTTAGAGTTTATAATCCTAGTGGGTCTTGTAGGCGAGACCCTTTGGTAAGTTCAAGAGTTAGGGATAAAAGCATACCCTACGACTTTAGACACACAACACGATTAAGAATAAGGGCGTGACAATTCAACCATCAATAGGAGATAATTAAGGAGTAATAAAACCTAAGTAAACACATCTTTAAACTATCATACAAACACACAATAATTACACATAGACTACCCATTAGTTTAGATAATTAGATAAGTAGAAGTAATCGGTAGAAATACCAAAACCCCCAAACTCAAACCCCGAGATTCGTACCTTTCCATTTTCTAAAAAACATAAAAAAAGATAAAAAAAATAATCTTCCTCAACCCCAACCTTAGCGTAGTAACTTCTCACTAGCATTCCTATTCCCCTAGAGAACGATATCAATACCCGTGGCTTACCATAATACTACACTACAACGATTAGGTTCACTGCCTAGGGTGTTATAAAACTTGCTCGAAGAAAAGGAAGTTCCTTTGACCCCGAACGACGCGTGTAGCGTTATCAACAAACATTCTGTAAAATATATTAAGAATATCAAAGACGGTTGCAGGCTAGGGTAGCGGGCTTGGGCAGACCAGTTGGGCTGGCGAGAAAGGGAGTAGCCCTAAACGACATCTTTTGTCACCGTTTTGTATCCTCAAATTACTATATATATAATTGATGTTACTTTCTATCAACATAATTGAAGTGAAATGGACATTATTTTTCTTTCTAAAAATATAGTACTAGTATTAGATTTGTTTGGTAAATCTCCTTTAATATCAATTATCAAAACCTACTATTTTTTCTAATGTTCACTTAGGGGCATTTGGTTGGGGTAATTTGAGTATATTGGGGCATACACCGTTGGTCCCTAAACTTGGTGGACGGATCGCGATGGGACGAAACCGGACTTTTCATCGCCATAGGTCCAAACCTTGGCCATCAAATGCCGATTCATCCTTGACCGAGTGGGACGGTCAAACCGATTTCCTTCGAGGTATTATAGACAATTCGGTTTTGACCCAACCTTCAACCATGGACCAATTGTGAGTATGGATATTAGCCGTTTCTTCCACGATCTGTTGCTTTTAATTTCGCGGAACAAATACACCCACCCACAAACAACTTTGCCAATCACATAAAACCACATTATCCATAAGCGATAAGCGCAAATCGAAATCAAGAATATAAATCCTCATTTCGAACTCAAAAGACCAACCCAACTTCCAACTAAACCATGTCGATCGATTGTTTTACCAACATGCGGATGAAGTGATCACTAACATTTTGAATCGGTTGCCTTTGTTAGAAGCGGTGAGAACCTCTAGTTTAGCGTGAAATTGGAGGTCTAAGTGGACTTTGCTCACCGATGTCATACTTGATGAGGATTTCTTTTATTATTTAACATCTGAGTTTGATGGTAGGCTTGTTACTAGATTCTTAAATCGACATGGGTCCAATAAGAAAGTTTGTCTTGTTTGTAGAGCCAAGATCAATTATTGGAATAGACAACTTTCATTATGAGCAGTTCATGAGTGGCTCTTGTTTTTGGTGACAATGGAATTGAGGAGCGATTATTACAACCGGTATGGTGACCCGATTCGTTCCCAACCCAACTTTACTCTCGTAATGAGTTGAAACATCGGTACTTCATGTTTGTGCTATGGCTACTTTGGAATATTTTCATGGCTTTCCAAATCTCTGAGCCTAGAATTGATTCATGTCAATTTTCTAAGCGATGCAGTTTGGGACTTTATTCTTTGGTTGTCCTCACTTGAGTCTCTTAAAATGAATCGTCCAAGTACAAGCGAGATGAGACTATGGGATATTGCAAAACTTGGGAATTTGAAGAAGTTACATTTGTCATTAGGTCGTTATAATGTTGTGACCACAATCACAACATCCGATATCTTTCACTTGACAAGACTTCAAAATCTTGAGACCACACATTGGATTTTGGTGATTGCACGGTAAGAACAATTTCGGTTTACAACTTATAATTTAACAATGTTATAGAGATGTGTATGATAATGAAATTTAATCAGTAAAACTTATTGTAGTTGATACATGAAGCTAATCCTAGGATGAAGGTGCCCTTTGTTTCCACGATTAACCTTAAGTTGTCCGATGTCGATTTTGGGAATAGTGTTATGGTAGCGTTCACCATTGTAATGATTCGGTCATCTCCGAATTTGAAAATCTTGGATACGAGTAAGTGTAATGTTGTAATGCATATGTATCAAATAAAACATTATTACATTTGCCATGTTTGTGTATCTCAACAATATTTGATTTTTCGGTATGCAAACATGCTTAGTGATCTACCTTTGCCCAATTTTTCCCTTGTTGTAGATAGAAACACATTCGACCATGGCCATTCTGAGACGGTGGTGTTTGAGCTTTTCCCGAGCGAGCATGAAATAACTTTAATAAAGTGTATACTTGCGTGTTCCGGTCGCTAAAGACAATCAATATCGAGCAAAGCGATAGGAGTCATGATGGGAATGAAAATACCGGGAACAAGCGGGAGTTGGCTAGGAAGTCATTGAAACTCCACCGAGCTTCCCCACGTACCGTGGTAGATTTCTTTGTTGGTTGTAGTTTAAGTTTGGGTTGAATACCCTTGGACAATTAATGTTGCAAAATAGTTTTGGTAATTTTGTACAATAATTGTTTAAATGGTTTGCTTAAAATTAGATTGTTCATATGTTGTTGTTTGTGCGTATTGTAGGTGATGAAAGTTTGACATTGAAAGTCAAACTTTCATTTAGCATTTTATTTGATTGTAGCAAGTAAAGCGCATTTCCGGTTTACTTTAGTTAGTCAATACTTGAAAATGGTGAATGGGTTAGCGTGAGCGAGTCGTAATGTCGGAAGGATTGAAAACCTTTGGAAGATTAAGTGCAAAAGGCATAATGGTATTTGAAGTTTGATGATAAGGATGGCTAGTGGAATGTTCAATAACATATAGAATGGTATTTGACTTTGTAAAGTCAATATTGCAAAACCATTACTAAATATTTGTTTTGGAGTGAATTGATAATTTGATATGTTTTAGAAGTTTGACTTAACAAAGTCAAACTTCTAATGGATTACATAAGTTGGCAACGAGGGACCAATTGTGTATTCTAAAGTGAATATTGGGCGGGAGTTTTAAGTATGACAACGGCAACCATGACAAATTCGGGGACCGAGTGTGAAAAAAGTAACTATTAGACCCTTCCACCGTCTTGTACCGATAAACTCATCTACCACTTTTCCACACACACAACTTTCCAATGGCGATTTCCCATTTTAAACGAACTCATGGAGGTGGTGATTCGCCAAATCTGAATGATCTTATGGCTATCTGGTTTGAAGAAGAGGCGCCAAGAAGGATTCTAAGGAAGCTAGTTCTTGATTGCATTCGACATCGAAGGCGGGAATCATCAGCGTGGGAGGCGATAGAAGAGAATCAAGCTCTAGGGACCTCGTGGAATTGCGCTTGATGTGTGGATCTGTTGAACAAAATCCGATCGAGGCACAAAACCAACTTGCCCAACTCATACAGATTGTTGGTCAAACAAATGAAGGTATTAAGTTCAACCAAGAGTTTGTTAAGAAAATGGTGAACATAATGCACGAATTTTGGTTTTCCATGGGGTAGATAAAGGCGGTCTTTTGGGTGATAGTTTTGCTAAAAGGGTATGTAAATTAGATTTGATGTAGTTGGTTATGATGTTTAACAGACTTTATTAATGATAAAATATCATTTGGGTTATGTGTTGTTTAATCTGTTCTTGTATTGTGATATTGGGTGTATTTTAGTGTTATTAGTATCAACAAAACCAAACATCCCTTATATCAATGAAACCAAACAGGCCCTTGTGTCAATGAAAACCAAACATGCCCTTGTATCAAGAAAACCAAACAGGCCCTTGTATCAAAAACTTTAATCAATGAGAACCAAACACCCCTTGTATCGGCAAAAGCAAAGGCAATGGTTTAAAAGATGTGGTGAAAATGCAAATACTTTGGCACTAAATCATAATGTATCAAATAAAACATCCGCTTGTCGGCTAAACCAAACGGCCCTTTTATCGGCAAAAGTTGTTACAACAAAACCAAACACCCCGTATCGGAAAAATTAGAGGCGGTGGTTTCAAAACACGGGTTCAAAATGCAAACGCTTTAGCGATAAACAACAATGTATTGACAATGGTGTATTGTAACATCTTGAATTTTGACTTACCAAAGTCAAACAAACTTATGAAAACCAACAAATTGTAACTTGGGTAAGTCAAACCTATTAAGATATGCAAAACTATTTCAAACACAATTACTTAAATAAGATCACAAAATTTTATTCATCGATTTCATGTTCTCAAGAACTACAAATGTTTACTATCATCTAAACATACACTTAGCTAGACCCACAACTCTCCCTATCATCGTTTTCCTTCTTTTCCTTCCTTTCCTTCCTTTCCTTAAGATATTTAAACAAAATTTCTAGATTTTTAATCCTTTCTCCCAAATCGTTAAACTTTGATAATAAGATGTCATCCTCTTCCTTCTCCTTCTTAACACCCAAACGCTTTTCATTTGCGATCTGCTTTCCTCAACGAACTCAACAAACCCTTCCCTTATCGTTTTGTGCCATTATTGTTTTCTTTTTGCTTTGGGAAGAATGTGTGTTGATTGTATTTTAGGGTACACTCTTGGTCGTAGATACATATATTGGTTGAAGGTTGGGTTACATTTTAACTAGGTTGAGTCAAAAAGCGAATTGTCTATAATACCTCGAAGGAAATCGGTTTGGTTGTCCCATTACGGTCGAGGGACGAATCGGCATTTGATGGCCAAGGTTTGGACCTATGGCGATGAAAAGTCAGGGTTTAGTCCCATCGCGATCCGTCCAAAGCCAGTTTAGGGACCAACGGTGTATTTTAGTCTAGAGATAATTAGAATGCCTTTAAAAGTGAGTTATTTTAATTTACTTGAAAAAGATTTTATAAACTTTTTTCTTATTGTTTTATAAACTTTTAAATAGAATATTTATGAATTTTTTTATAAAATTTTTCTATAAATTTTATTTATAAACTTTTTATAAATTTTTATAAACTTTTTTATAAGTTTTTATAAACTTTTATAAATTTTTATAATTTTTTATAAACTTCTTTTATAAACTTTTTATATAAACTTTTTTTTAAAATTTTTATAAACTTTTTATAATTTTTATAAATTTTTTATAAACTTTTTATAAATTTTTATAAAATTTTAAATAGAATATTTATAAAATTTATATTAAAAAATAAAAATATATTTATAAATGTCTGTCAACCAAACATGTGAAGGTATTTTAATTCCGGAATTTTAAATTCTCAAGAATTTAAATTTTTAGAATTTAAAATTAAAATTTCAAATTACCCCAACCAAACGCCCTTATTCTATTGCAATTTCTTTCATTTGTGCTTGAAATTAAGCGACACACAATTCATTTATACTTTAACCGTCATTTACAAAAATACTTTGATTTAAGTTAACTTAAAGATTTGCTTATGATATTGTCGCTAAAGCATAACCACAGTTAGTTAGTTTTGTCTTGATCAACTCATGAAAGCATTCAGACTTGTAAATGACTTGTAACATGTTTCTACATTCACAAATTTGATTTTCTATTATTTTGCTAGTCCTTTTTTTTTCTTTTCTTTTTGGTTATGTGTTCAACATTAATTAACTTGATGGTTTTCTATTAATTTTAATTTTTGAAAACAGACGTAATCCTTTTATTTTTCTAAGGTGGTGTTTGTTTGTGACTTAATTGACTTAATATAAAAAAAACTGAATTTATTAAGTCATATTAAAACTGTTTGTTTGTGACTTAATAAAGAAGAATGACTGAAAATATTAAGCAATAAAATTGAGGGTGTCTGCATTAAGTCATCTCTTAATTAGAAATAACTTAATAAATTTTTTTAACAAACAAGCCCTAACTTTATGGTAATGAAGTATTAAATTTTAATGGACCAAAAGGTCCACAACATTAATAACAATTGATGTTAATCAAACTTTTGTTTGATATGGTGGATAGTTACATTATAGTGACTAGCATAGTCTGCATGTGAATCATGTAGTAAGTATTCTGTGACTAAATTTTGTGACAAGCAAATGTTTTTAATTTATATGTTTTTCTAACTAACAATAACTTTCGTATTTTAATTTCGGTGAGCTACGTATTTTAAATTATTAAATTTTTTTACAATAAATGTACGAAAATTCATGTCGAACAACTTTAATTTTTATCTAGGAACATTGTTTTCATTCTAAAATGCATGATAATTTACTTTCCAGTTATCAATGATTTTTACTTGTTCATAATGACTAAGGTTAAGCTAGATAAACATACTTGTATATGTAATTTAATATTTTTCACAAATAATTAAAATATAATTTTAATCTAATTCGTATGTGATCTTTTGAGTTATTTATCATATTTATCACAAATCTAAAACAAATTTTGAATTATAGAACATTGGCATTGAATCCTTAACTTTAAAACCAGATAAGCCCATTAGCTCATAAAATTGGACAATCCAAAAGCATTAATAACAATTTACTCATGCCCTAAAATAATATTAGGTTGTATAAACCAGTGCAACCATAGATAATCCGACTTCAACCCTAATTTAACTCTTATATTACGCAGTCACCATCTCCTCCCACTTTACTCTACATCAAGCCGCATCTAACTCGACCATAAAATAAAGTTCTTGTCTTTCTTATGATGATAACCGAATATAAACACCACAACAAGATTTCTTCCTTTTGCTTACCTACACGAACACCAATCATACCCTTTAGTTTGTTTTTGCTACATACCGAAGCTTCACCACATCTTCAAGATCTTTTTAAGGGTGTCTCGGTTAGGTATCTTTTTCAAGTATTGTTTTGACACGAGGAGAGGTCAATAGGATAGCTGAAGTTGTGGTTTTTTGATGTTTGATTATTTATAGTTGTTTCATTTTTCATTTTTGTTCACACTTTGACCAAGGAAGACTGAACAAAGGGTCTGAGGTTATTGATTAAGGTTATGGTAGCTTTATGGTTACTTGTAATCTTGGTTCGGTCAAAGTTGGTCAAACCTTGATTCGTTGGTCATCAAGCTACTGAGACACAAACATATAAAGAATCTCTGGAAGTAACCATAAGATTTGAGGAGTGAAAGTGAGGGTATATTGAGGGCTATTTTTCTTGTAGATGAACAACGATTTTCCTTACGAAATAAAAATATTTGCATGGATTTATATGGCGGATGCGGTTACATAGTGTTAATTATCATTATTAATAGTAATTATTTTTAGCGGTTATAAGTTTTTAATAATTATTTGAGGATGTTACAATGATAGAGTAAATGTGCTGTTAAATGGGTTGTTACAATGGCATTGATGGTTATTAAAAGACAATATTTCTATAATAAGCAAGTAAAAAAGTCTGAATTTTTAAGCCTTCTAATTATAGAATAGTCCTAAATGCATTACAAGGTATTAAGATAGTATAAGCGAGTAGCACTAATGAAGAAAGCACAATGCGTTTAAAATTTTCACATGTTTATTCGGGAAGGTAATATAAAAAGCAGTGTTGTAAATATCGGTCTTGGCGGCCGATATATCGATGATATATCGCTTATCGGCGGTCCACCGATACGATATTTCACTTATCGGTCGATTTATCGGTTGGTCAATATCGGTCAAATATCGGTCAAATATCGGTCAATATCGGTTATATCGGTCATATCGGTCAAATATCGGTTAAATATCGGTTAAATATCGGTCAAATATCGGAATATCGGTCAAATATCGGTTAAGAGTGGGAAATACATAACTAAATGCATATACAATGTAAAATTTGTAATATTTATATAAAATATATAATTAAAAATATTAAATATAACAATAAAACTAATAAATATTTATAAATATGTATATAAAATATATAAATACCTATAAAAAATTAATTTCTTTATAATTTAGGGTCTCCGTTATATCAACGATATATCGCAAGAAGCAGAATATGGCGCTTGGCGGTGGTCGATCACGAGGACCGCCAAGCGATATTTACAACACTGATAAAAAAGTTAAAACATAGCAATTATTTTTGAGACGGAGGGAGTAACATTTATAAAATCCAGCTTCTATGTCTTCAAATCCAATTACTTTTCTCTTCAAGAAGGGGTGTCAATCGGCTCACATAGACCGGGTTTCTAGTTACTTGGTTTGGATTAGCCGATTGCATGAAATTGAAATCTCACTTTGACCATGTTACTCATATTCCGAGGTTAAGTCATGTAGGGTGAGTTGGAACCGCATCATATACCGCAAATCGTAAAACTCAAATCGCAAAGTCAATTCACAACAAAAGCGGCGGTGCGATTATTGAAAATAGAAAACCGCATTTTGCGGTGCGGTTTCGATTTTCATCAAAAAATAGCACCGAAATAACCGCATCAAACCACTCATCATATTAAAAAAAAAGTTTAAATAAACCCACTAAATTTCATTACTTTTTATGATAAAACGTTTTTGTTTATACTTTCATAATTAGTTATTTCATACACATTTTATTGGCTACTTATTGTTTGAGTTTTTAAGTTATATAAATTTATTTTTCTTTCAATTTATTATTGAAGTTTTAAAATTCTTCATCTCGTTTGACTTTTATTATTCTATAAATTTATAAATTCATACTAATACACAATATTTTTATACTTGTTTCAACCAAACCTTATATATATATATATATATATATATATATATATATATATATATATATATATATATATATATATATATATATATATATATATATATATATATATATATATATACCTTCTATATAAAGCAAGCTTGTCATATTATTTCTCCCTCAAAATAGTAATCAATTGACACTGAAACTACTTTGATCATGACCGTCCCTTTTTCCAAATGTTTTGAGCGGAACTCACTACCACACTCTCATTCGCAACATTTCTCATCATCAACAAAAAAAAAAAAACACACACACACACACATACAATCTCCTCCTCTCAAACCCTCTACATCAAACCCTAACCGACATAATTAATAATCGAATCAATTTATGATAAGGTGTGGCCAACAACTCAAAATTCAATTGGTATATTTGTTTGACAAATATGCGTGGCAATCCATGAAACTTCAATATTTGTAAAGTACACCTTCGATGCAAAACTTCATCTCAGCGCATCTTCTTTAATTGTTAATTTTGTAAAGTCATAACACATTCATAAGCAGTTTCATTACATCCTCGATTCAAAAACACATACACAAACCATATGACTTCAATAACACCACTTATCAATTCAATTCGTTCTATGACTATGACCGATTAAAAAACACCACATAGTACAACTAATTCAAAAACCAATTCAATTTTATAGTATCCATACCATCAATTTGGTAAGTTGTGAAAATGTTGTTACTTTTTATATTTTTCAATGTTATAATGGTTTTAATTTTTTGGAATTTGTGTTTTATGTTGTTAATTTGTGTTGTTGTTAAGGAAAAAGTTTATTTTATATTTTGTTTTAAAAGATGTACCATGTGTTATACTTTTAGGCTTTTAGCCATATCTACAAGAGCAATTTTATATGATTCACATTTCAAAGTGTCCGGACATGGACATGGGATGGTGTCAATTTCGATGTAAAGAATGTCACGATCCTTCAAAACCGGTATGGTCGTGTATTCGTTGTTGTAATCTTACTATTTGGTTCTTAAGAATACTGCTCAATTACAAAAGCATTTGTTTTACAATTGATATGACTATTGCTGTTACTTGTGCATTTATCTAGAGCTAAAAGCGGGTTTTGTGTTTTGAACTTGATCATGTTTAATTTTTATGGTATTTGCGAACTGCTTGTGATGTATGTGTTTATAGAATAAACATGTAACCAACTTTCGCCTTATTTAAAATTTTGTTAGCCATTGTTTTACCCAAAATTAATAAACTAACCTTGTCAATCATAATCGTCTTCTAAATCGGCATCTATATTGATTCATTAGGTATATGTGGATTTATGAAGATGACGCCTCGTGGTGAAAATTTTCAATTGAGGCAGCTAGGAGGCTCAAAGTTTTTATGGTAGTGTTTGATAAAAGATGCAATTACTCATTGAAATCAGCCAATTAAGTTAAGGATCAACGTTGTTTATGAAGTTGGAGGAGATATTTTAATTATAAAGAGGGTGATGAAAAAATAAATCACCGGTGGTGATGTGATGCGAATATGGAGGCTGTGGAGTGGTTAGGGTTTAGTGAAAGAGATTGAGAAAGATGGATCTGCTTTTAAGCTTGAACTGATTCCCCAAAATCGTGGTTTCTACACAATGACGGTTTCAATATATAATTAATATGATGTACCAATAATACCCTTAGATTCTTTATAAAACATCACTTAATCTTTCATTTTATTACCTTTATGCCACAACTATTTATATCCATTGATCTATAAATTAACGGCTAAGATTGATTCTCGCAATTCTCGCATTTTTTTCTTCTCAAAATAACCCTACACTATATATATATATATATATATATATATATATATATATATATATATATATATATATATATATATATAGATTGGATCATTTAAAAGTTGATCTCAAAAGAAAAGTGAGAGAAGTGATCTCAACCATTAGATCTGTCACAATTCTCAAATTCGGTCATTTCTTAAATTATATATTCATCATATTAGTTCATGCATGACATTTCATTTCACATTAACCGCGTAATTTTTATATTTAATAATTTTTATCGCGTGAGTTATTATTTTAAATATTTAACCCGTTACTTTCAAAAATGATCCCGAGGTATTTTAAACTTACATTTAGTCTATAAAAACTATATTTTAGTTTTCCTAGTGTTTCTAATTTATTTGGTACATTAATCGTTAAAGTTTAATTATTACGCTTTTTCTTAAAATTGTACAATAATTATTTTATCACTCAATTTTCACAAGGAAAGTATTTTTAAAATTTTTATCATCTCATTACATCCTATTTTGAGCTATTAAAAACTTACTTGTACCAAAAATTTCCAATTGCCCATATTTGTACATTTTCTTACACTTTTACTACACTTTCTTTACAAATAATACACAATATATATACAAGTTACATTTAAAAAAAAAAAAAAAATATAATTGGGAAACATAACCCCCCCAAATCCGGCCCTATGGGGGGGGGGATGCAATAAATATTTGGCAAACTTTTCTAACTTGTATACTTACACACTTCACCTCATTCTTCACCTCATTCACCAATAATTCTAGTGTGTGAAAAATCATTTTTCTCTCTTTGTTTCTCCATCAAGAACCGGTCCATCATCAAGTGTTCAAGGGATCAAGAATTTTTCTTAAGCAAGTTATAAACAATCTAGTATATACTCTATATAAGGTTTTGAAATAAAAACCAAGAGTATTTAAGTTAATCCTTTGTTACCTACACCTCTTCACTTGCATTAGTAAGCATATTCTTATCATTTTTAAGTTTCCTTGTCATTTTCATATGTTTCTTATCATTTTTGGAGCTTATATGCATGTTATGTGATTTATACCATTTATTTCATGATTTTAGAACTTATATATATTTATAGTCATCCTATAATTATTCCCAAGTTATCCTTTGGTCTTGATGGTGATTAGGAACCCATGACACCCTAAGAAGGTGTATGGTAGGATTAGATTAGCTTTGGAGTTGATTTGAAGGGATTAGAATAGGTTTTGTCCGAGAAAACTATTTTCGTAAACTATAATTTGTGATCTGTCCTTAAAACGAAATTCTGGAAAACCCACTGATGGTACGACATTTTGGCCTTGATAATTAGAAAATATACTTTAAAACGAATCATGGGCCTTTTGAACGGATAAAAGCGGAGTTATAACGAAGTGGTGAATTTTTAAAGTTTTACGACGAAAAGTATTATTTTCGAAAAACTCAGCTTGCTGTTTTGAGAGTTTTGGGTCAAAAACAGCCTTAAACTTCACAAATTATTTCGACTAGTCAAAATATATTAGTTTACTTGATACGAAGCTAAGGACATATTTTACGTAGAAAGCAGTTTAAAACGACAAATATATGGCCGTTTTCATAAAGTTGCCGTAAATATTATTTTCTCGAAAATTATATTATTTTTGACGTAACAAGTATTTCATTAGCTCTATCGTCCATGTTTGCGGCGGTTTTAAGTATGATGCAAAACTCTTTGGAGCAAGTGTCTTCTAGTAAAATCAAGTTCATCGGCCATATTTTTCAAAACAAAAGCCGTTTGTCAGCGGAGTTATAGTGATTTAATTACGGATGTTCAAACATTGGCGAAACTTATTTTCTACACAATTAGCCAAAATCACTACCTTTAACCCTTGATATCTTTATGATCGAGACCTTTTGGACAAAAACTCCTGAACTGAAACTTTTAGATATTGATACAAACTTTCCAAAACCGTCGAGTTCGTTTCTCAACGATCGACGTACACTATTTTACGACTACTTTTCCGGAAGCCATTTTTGTTAATTTCATGATTTTTCCGACGACATTGTTTTGCGACGAAAAGTAGTAATTTCACTATAAATCATTATAAAACCATTGTAGGATGACATTTTGACGTAAATACTTGTAAAGTCATTTTTGAAGGGTCAAGACGTCAAAAGAGTATTTTTTTCGACGACGAGTAATATTTTCAAAACCCGTAAATGGTATAAATAGCATACGAAATGCATGCATAACATTACATTGCAACTCATGACATATCATATCATTCGTAATAGGTCCCGGTTGACACATTACATTATACCTCGGTGTACTCACTTTTGTCATCGCCTCAGTTCACCAAGTGAGTAATCACATCCCCTTTTTACCGTTTTACTATATTTTTGGGGCGAAATGCATGAACCATATTTGAACTAAATTGATTTTTACTTTTATGAACTCTTTAGACTTGAACTTTGAACTTGACTTAGAATCTTGGATTTAATTATAAATATATGACTTCTTGGAATTTATTGAACCGTACATGTTATGACCTTGTCCCAAAGTCTCCATTGTTCGAGCATCACTATAAAGTCTCGCCTTATTGGTAGAGCGTCTCAATAAATCTCACCTAGGTGGTCGAGTGACAAAGGAGTCTCCATTGCTCGAGCATCACTATAAAGTCTCGCCTTATTGGTAGGCGTCTCAATAAATCTCACCTGGGTGGTCGGTGACAAAGGAGTCTCCCTTGTTGGAGCAAAGTGCAAAGTCTCCCATGTTCGAGCATCCTATATTATTATATTCGTGGTACTATATTGTGAACTATTATGACCGTTTATACTTGATCTTTAGACATACTACTTTTGGCGGTGGGTTGTGTCACACGTGTTGCGGTGTTTTGTATGGGCGAATTTGGGCCGAGTGGATACACAATGCCTTTGCTTTGAGAACTATTTTTCGTTGACCGAAAGCTTTGAATAATTCTTACGATTTTTCTTATTTTTGCTAAGCGTGTTTACTCACCAACTATTTTCATAGTTGACCCGTTTTTCTCTCATGCATTTCAGGTGATCGTTAGTACGCTCTTTCTACCAAGTATTGCAAAATGAAGTTTTCACTTGTCAATATAAATCATTATGTGATAAAACTCAATATTTTGGAATCTAAACTTTGTAATATATTTGCCGATGACGGCTAAACTAGTATTGTAATGGAGTATTATTTCTTTCTAATATTAATGTTGGTATGTTCTATTATCTTGTGCTTATGTTCCTTTCCGTTACACCTCGTGTTTCCGCCTCCGTGAGGTGTGATGATTGGTATCGAGCCAAAGGTTATAGAGAATGCCGATTTTTCAAAAATAAAATCACATTATAACCGAAAAATTTTTATTTTATTTTATTAAACATTGAACACCATCCGAAGTCATCTAGTCCTATCGTTGCATCGTTAATCATAAATTAAACATAGCACGATCAACTATGTCTAATTTATGGAGAACCATGCAATGATAAAGTAGTAGTTTTAAGTCATGTTTAGTCGAGTCTTTTGAGTCCGGTCACCGAAGTTGCATTGGTCGGGTGGGTATGCATGGCATGTTTTTACGTTCACGTCTACATTACCGTACCTTGTTCATATCTTCTCTTTCCATCTTTCGACTTGATTAGACATAGCATGCCTCTGTTCTGTCATATTTCGATCACTATAACACATTACCACCGCTCGCACCTCATCGACTTCGTTCGAATGTCGTTTACTCAACCCGATGTTTTGGTCCTCTCAGGGATCATGGTGCAAGAAACACACGCCAGAGGTAACAACAACGGCAACCCAAACAACAATGACGATCCAAACAACAACGCTGCGAGAATAGCGGATCTACTCACCCAAATTATAATACATCTCGATGCTAGACGAACCAACAACGGAGAAGGTACTTCAAACAATGGACGAAAGCGACAGGAGGATCACCGGGAAACCGAGACCGAATCAAGAAACAAGAGGCGAATAACCCGTAACTATGGGCGACCACCCGAGCGCAAAAGATATGCGAGTCCACATCCTTTGTGTACTCGATGTAATTATCATCACTCGTGAGACCGCCAAGGTGCAAAAATGTGGGCGAGACGGGCCACTTGCGAAATTGCTCACACGTAATCGGAAATCAAGGACGAGAGAAAGCATGTTACGAGTGTGGAAGACTAGATCACCTTCGCAATACCGTCCAAAGTTGAAAAGAACTCCCAATCAAGGAGGTAATCGTCCAAACTCGGCGTTGGCAATAGAGGCCCACAAGATCGAACATTGAAATTCCTCCGCACCGAGGAAGCCCGCAACGCTTAACGGGTACATTCTTTCGAACAACTACCTTATTTCATGCGACATGATTTTGAGTGCATAACTTCCTTCCAATCTTTACACGCTCACGACATTGAATAACTTGAGACCTATTGATATCGACCTTAGTTGTTATATATTTTGTTGATTGGATTTGATTGTGTAAGCAAATCGAATATCGGCGAATCTTTCAAAAGACTTCATTCAAGGATGTGGCATCCTACCTTTCTAACAACTTGTTTCCTAGCTTGATCTAGTGACGCTTCTTGTTTGATGAGTTGCGAAAATCAAGCTAAGAGACAAGTTTACTCAAGTCGGTTTAGTTTAATCTCATGACAATTCTTGTTTGATGAGTTGTGAGATTAAATTAGAATCGACTACCTAAAGGTCTTTGAGAGCTACGTTCGATATTGGATAAGTTTACCCTATCAAATCGATCACGGCACGCACTTAGTTGAATGGGGAACCCATGACGCATGGGCATTGATATGATCATTTAGACCTGCTCGTACGATCATGAACTTTTAGAACTCTTGTCGAGGTTCGGACCATAGTATCGTTAATCGAATCACGGGGACGTGATTCCGCTGACATGGGAAGAATGTCACAATTCTCAAATTCCGGTCATTTCTTAAATTATATATTCATCATATTAGTTCATGCATGACATTTCATTTCACATTAACCGCGTAATTTTTATATTTAATAATTTTTATCGCGTGAGTTATTATTTTAAATATTTAACCCGTTACTTTCAAAAATGATCCCGAGGTATTTTTAAACTTACATTTAGTCTATAAAAACTATATTTTTAGTTTTCCTAGTGTTTCTAATTTATTTGGTACATTAATCGTTAAAGTTTAATTATTACGTCGTTTTTCTTAAAAATTGTACAATAATTATTTTATCACTCAATTTTCACAAGGAAAGTATTTTAAAATTTTTATCATCTCATTACATCCTATTTTGAGCTATTAAAACTTACTTGTACCAAAAATTTCCAATTGCCCATATTTGTACATTTTCTTACACTTTACTACACTTTCTTTACAAATAATACACAATATATATACAAGTTACATTTAAAAAAAAAAAAAATATAATTGAAACATAACCCCCAAATCCGCCCTATGGGGATGCAATAAATATTTGGCAAACTTTTCTAACTTGTATACTTACACTTCACCTCATTCTTCACCTCATTCACCAATAATTCTAGTGTGTGAAAATCATTTTCTCTCTTTGTTTCTCCATCAAGAACCGGTCCATCATCAAGTGTTCAAGGGATCAAGAATTTTTCTTAAGCAAGTTATAAACAATCTAGTATATACTCTATATAAGGTTTTGAAATAAAACCAAGAGTATTTAAGTTAATCCTTTGTTACCTACACCTCTTCACTTGCATTAGTAAGCATATTCTTATCATTTTAAGTTTCCTTGTCATTTCATATGTTTCTTATCATTTTGGAGCTTATATGCATGTTATGTGATTTATACCATTTATTTCATGATTTTAGAACTTATATATATTTATAGTCATCCTATAATTATTCCCAAGTTATCCTTTGGTCTTGATGGTGATTAGGAACCCATGACACCCTAAGAAGGTGTATGGTAGGATTAGATTAGCTTTGGAGTTGATTTGAAGGGATTAGAATAGGTTTTGTCCGAGAAAAACTATTTTCGGTAAACTATAATTTGTGATCTGTCCTTAAAACGAAATCCTGAAAAACCCACTGATGGTACGACATTTTGGCCTTGATAATTAGAAAATATACTTTAAAACGAATCCGTGGCCTTTTGAACGGATAAAAGCGGAGTTATAACGAAGCCGTGGTGAATTTTAAAGTTTTACGACGAAAAGTATTATTTTCGAAAAACTCAGCTTGTTGTTTTGAGAGTTTTGGGTCAAAAGCAGCCTTAAACTTCACAAATTATTTCGACTAGTCAAAAATATATTAGTTTACTTCGATACGAAGCTAAGGACATATTTTACGTGAAAGCGGTTTAAAGCGACAAATATATGGCGTTTCATAAAGTTGCCGTAAATATTATTTTCTGAAAATTATATTATTTTTGACGTAACAAGTATTTCATTAGCTCTATCGTCCATGTTTGCGGCAGTTTTTAAGTATGATGCAAAACTCTTTGGAACGAAGTGTCTTCTAGTAAAATCAAGTTCATCGGCCATATTTTTCAAAACAAAAAGCCGTTTGTCAAGCGGAGTTATAGTGATTTAATTACGGATGTTCAAACATTGGCCGAAACTTATTTTCTGCACACAATTAGCCAAAATCACTACCTTTAACCCTTGATATCTTTATGATCGAGACCTTTTGGACAAAAACTCCTGAACTGAAACTTTTAGATATTGATACAAACTTTCCAAAACCGTCGAGTTCGTTCTCTAACGATCGACGTACACTATTTTACGACTACTTTTCCGGAGCCATTTTTGTTAATTTCATGATTTTTCCGACGACATTGTTTTGCGACGAAAAGTAGTAATTTCACTATAAATCATTATAAAACCATTGTAGGATGACATTTTGACGTAAATACTTGTAAAGTCATTTTTGAAGGGTCAAGACGTCAAAAGAGTATTTTTCGACGACGAGTAATATTTTCAAAACCCGTAAATGGTATAAATAGCATACGAAATGCATGCATAACATTACATTGCAACTCATGACATATCATATCATTCGTAATAGGTCCCGGTTGACACATTACATTATACCTCGGTGTACTCACTTTTGTCATCGCCTCAGTTCACCAAGTGAGTAATCACATCCCCTTTTTACCGTTTTACTATATTTTTGGGGCGAAATGCATGAACCATATTTGAACTAAATTGATTTTTACTTTTATGAACTCTTTAGACTTGAACTTTTGAACTTGACTTAGAATCTTGGATTTAATTATAAATATATGACTTCTTTGGAATTTATTGAACCGTACATGTTATGACCTTGTCCCAAAGTCTCCTTTGTTCGAGCATCACTATAAAGTCTCGCCTTATTGGTGGCGTCTCAATAAATCTCACCTAGGTGGTCGAGTGACAAAGGAGTCTCCACCGTTCGAGCATCACTATAAAGTCTCGCCTTATTGGTAGAGCGTCTCAATAAATCTCACCTAGGTGGTCGGTGACAAAGGAGTCTCCCTTGTTGAGCAAAGGTGCAAAGTCTCCCATGTTCGGAGCATCCTATATTATTATATTCGTGGTACTATATTGTGAACTATTATGACCGTTTATACTTGATCTTTAGACATACTACTTTTGGCGTTGGGTTGTGTACACAGTTTGCGAGTTTTGTATGGGCGAATTTGGGCCGAGTGGATACACAATGCCTTTGCTTTGAGAACTATTTTTCGTTGACCGAAAGCTTTGAATAATTCTTACGATTTTCTTATTTTTGCTAAGCGTGTTTACTCACCAACTATTTTCATAGTTGACCCGTTTTCTCTCATGCATTTCGTGTGATCGTTAACGCGCTCTTTCTACCAAGTATTGCAAAATGAAGTTTTCACTTGTCAATATAAATCATTATGTGATAAAACTCAATATTTTGGAATCTAAACTTTGTAATATATTTGCCGATGACGGCTAAACTAGTATTGTAATGGAGTATTATTTCTTTCTAATATTAATGTTGGTATGTTCTATTATCTTGTGCTTATGTTCCTTTCCGTTACACCTCGTGTTTCCGCCTCCGGCGAGGGTGTGACAAGATCACCTCCTCTTCCCCTCCTTTTTTTCACACCAAACTACAGGGACCTAATTGTATTTTCTTTCATTCTTAAAGGGGAGGCTTTGTAAACTTGAACCTATCATATATAATTCGTATTTTTTTTCATTTTTTCTTTTTCTTCTTTCTCTAAATCATATTTCTATTTTTTTCTCTTTGATCGCTCTCCAGGAATTCAATAAACACGGTGATTATGGCTTCAAATTTTCACACATTCAACACAATAAACACAGTTGTTCATCAGATTCAATAGACTCTCCCGTGCTAATCTCTCAAATTGTCGAACAAAGTAAGCATCATAACTTTATTGAATATAATTTTGTTAGTTTTGGTTATCTAAGATCAAATATAAAGATTGTAGATGTGTTTGTTTGAGTGTATTTGCAAAAATTATTGTTTGTTATGAGTTAGGTTTTTGTTTTATGAGTTTTGCTTCGGTGATCATAAGGTGTGTTCATGGATATACCAGAATTTAAGAGTTTTGTGTGAGATATTGTTTATGAATTAGATATTCTATGCAAGTTAGAAAAAAAGACATGAAAAAAGTGTTTACGAAAACTGCACACAAGATGTTTGATAAAATGCCTAAATGAAATTTCATAACTATGATGCACTGATTTTACATTGTGACACATCAATTGCTTATCTAATTGTTTTTGGTCATTTTTGTAGTGGAACGGGTTTCGCGATATTGTTGAAATGATGAGTTCATGTTATTTATTATCCAATTATGTGACCTACAAGATTGTGACCTACAGGTCTGTATCACTTGATTTAATATCCAATAATGTTGTTGCTCCCATTTATCACTTTAGTTTGCAAAATGGTAGGGACACCGGGTCGAGAAGTGAGACAAAAGACACAAAACCGTTTGGGCCTGCCTATCTATAGTCACTTTTATTTTGCTTTTTCATTTCTATAAATATTTAATGTGCTAAAATATGATTACATGAACTAAGTGATTATAACAATAATCCAACTCATATGCTAACAAAAAACGATTAAGTAGGTTTTTGTAAATTTGAATACACTTTAGATGAATTCAAGCCATTCAAATATGAAAGATAACTTACGGCTGTATCATTTTAGTTAGCTCAGTACATTGACCGAAAGTCTGTAAAATTTAACCGGAAATGGGTAAAAAAGGCCACTTCTGATACCAAAATTTTGACCTCTTTTTCAATGCAGGGAGTTGGTAAAGCTATTGGGTGGTGCAACTCCAGGGATTCATTCCATGACAGACGAGCATTTTGGCATTAGCGTTGTATAGTACATGGATGCTGGAGCTATAACCATTCGCAACTCCATATACATCTTGGTGATTACTTTTGTATTGTATTTATCTAGAGCCAGTTTTCAACATCTAAACGACCTTTTTTGGACCCTTATCAGCTCACAACTCAGCAAGCCCAAAGATGGGCATTGTTTTACCAGAAGAAAGAAAGCAAAGTGGCTTTCTTGCCCAAACTGTCGAAGAATTTGCAGGCGCGATTATAAAGATTTTGCGGATGTCAAAAATCTGAGAAACATGAGATGGCTGAAGCTGGGAGAAGACGAACTAATAGGTTTTCAGAGCAAAGATTTTATGAAGATTCTAAAGTCGCAATCGGTCAATCTTAAACTAGTCTTTCGAGTGATGCTAACTAAAAATGATACAGCCCAACTTACCCGCTACTGATTCGAAATCAAAATGCCAACTAAGAATGTCGATTTTTGTATTTTTGATTTGATAATTTTTGTGTTTGATACTTTCCGTATTCTCTATTCTTTTCGAATATGAAACATGTGTAAAAAATTTCATTGATATCATTAGCACTATGAATATACGTTCAACGCAAATGTGCACTTTTGTTTAGCAATGATGCACCTTTGTTATCAACATTGATGCACCTTTTTGATTTGATAATTTTTTGTGTTTGATACTTTTCCGTATTCTTTATTCTTTTTCGGAATATGAAACATTTGTAAATAAATTTTTAATTGATGTCATTAGCACTATGAATATACGTTTATCCTACAAATGAGCACTTTTTGTTTAACAATGATGCACCTTTGTTTTTAACATCGATGCACCTTTTCTTTAAACATTTATTGTTGACAAACATACAAGTACACAACCAATGGTTTAATATTATCACCAGAGGAAAAACGACGATGAGCAAAAACTTTAATAGTTACTGTTATTTGGAATATAGTAACATCCACATCAATGTATTCAATAATGTATATGTTAAACTAAACCACAATAAACAACTTAAACGTCTCGGTGGGGCTTTTACTGAAGTTACGGATTTCTACTGTTGGGAAGTGTCATAGATAGCAATTGATAAGGTTGACGCAAAGTGCATACTATCTCCTTTGTCTTTCCAAAGTACACCTGGAATTGCCAGATTAACAGTAAATATAACTTTTCACTACATGAACCTTAAAGTGGTAAATAAACTGAAGATGACAACGGATAAAAGTGGTATACCTGGTCAAGTTGATTCCTTAAATTTCCCTCCAATTCTTCAATCATTTTCCCCATGTTGCACATATGACCATCTTCCACTGAGAGGTCTGCTTTCATCTACGCAAAAGTTTTATACGAATAGTTATAAAAATGAACCAACCAACAATAGAGTTACATGTATACTAAGAATGACACTAATGTGATACTACCAACATTACAAACTCTACACTTGCTGAGGCATTAATCAAACAAACAGATGCCTTAATCTATCTTGCGATGCTCTAATATAACAAACAAGATGTTGTAATGAATTCCTTATTATGTAATCATCTATATTAGTCACTTAATGTTTATCCTGATGCACTTATGATGCACTTATTCAGACAAACAAATGATGTAACATATTATTAACACACGATGCACTAAATATACAAACATCTAACGGAAAACAGAAACCACAAACGCAAATGCACTGATACTACACTATCATTATTATAGTATTTGTCATACGTAATTTTAGACAAAATGATTTAAACTCGTTATTCAATATAGGCTTGTTTTTCAACTAACTTTTACGATAGAGGGATCAAGATCAAAGGCCACAAACAGCCATCCATCGTCACCATCTATCCCCGTGGCCAATGGAGTGGATAAGAAGTTGGCAATAACCTGCATTTTAAAAGAAATAAAAAGTCTGACCAACTTATGCATCTTTTAATTATCAAAATTCAAGGAACTTATGTACCTGACTCATTTGTCCAAACGCAATAGTAACAATTGGTTCACTAGCATCAAAATTTGCCACTTCAGTGGGTTTCTACAACCATGTTTGGAAAGTTACTTAATAAATACATAGACAATCATGGTCATTTACCAGAGTAAAAAATCCTCGGTACCTAATAGATAATGGGCAGGTAAAATAATTGGTCAAAACGGGTTTGAGATGGATAAACACTTTTTTGTCTATTTTTAAGAGGCTGAATATACAAATTGTGCCTTAATCATGACTACAAAGAAAAATTATTACAATAAGAGTTTAAATGATTGGATAACCAATATAAGAGGTTGTATTCATTAGAAATAGACTAAGAGCCATGTCCAACCCATTCACGTTTTAGTTAAATTTTATGAGTTCACATATGAACCATCTGAATAAAAAGAAAAACCCAAATCAGCCCATTCATAAGTAACTACATATTCGACATTATAGGATCAAAGGAAACCAAGCTACTTACTTCTTCTTAAATATCTTCACCAATAAAATCAACAGCCTCTCATTAAACGGATACTATGATACAAACAGATGCTCTAAAGTACCTCAAATGGATGCACTAAACCCCCTAGGAAAATATAAACAAGGATCTTCATTCTATTAAACTCTGGACGTTACATATTAGTACTTTTATCGTCAGATTCAATAGTTCTTTCAACCTCAAGCACAACTAGACTAAGAATAATGGTTGGTTTCCAAAAACCCTACTTACTAGAACCACTGACCAATCACACAACACTATTTGCTAACCACTGCAACTATGTTAACCTATTTGATTTTCAAAAAGACATGTAATAGGCCATGTAAAAAGGCATACGTAATGGTGAGTCGAGAACAAGAGACGCAGGGTATATTTTGCTATTGGTGCTAGTTTGATCACACAACGACCATTAGGGCATCTGATTTCTAGTTTTAACTTTAAAATGAAACCCACACGTCTCACGTACAGAGGGAATATATTTTCAGGCCAATGCATATATACGATGTTTTAGTTAGATCAAGTCAGAAAAAAGTATAACCTCGAAATATATGACAAAAATGCCATTCATTGCCATGAAGATCACTAGCAATCAGTTCTTGCCAGGGCGGCTGCTGGGACATATCCTGGCCACGAAAATCATAGTTAGTAGCATTCTACTAAGAAAGACCAAAGGGCAACGAAGCCTATGAACAACATAAAAACAAAGGGAAATGAGATAGCTATAAGTTACTAGTGGAGGCAAATAGTATCGCATACCTATGAAGAACATAAAATCCACCATGAGTGCTTGTGTCTTACAGTAAGTGTCTTGCAGAATGAGTGGACAATGCAACTCAGAGATTCAGGAAGTGGAGAATCTGAACTTGTTACCTCACTTTGCTGATTCATCGAAAAACATACGAATAAGAGACAAAATTATGGGGAGTGTGCACTCTAACAAAGAAAAAATATTGTTCATATGAGTGATCATATATGCTCACATCTCTGTCAGGCATCAAAGTTATTACAGGCCAATGGAAGTACTAAAACCGCAAACTGATAGTTTCTTTGATGTTACAACATTTACCATTATAACCTCCCAGTAGAAACTGATTCGTAAAATCATGGAGCAGGCGAAGGATGTTATTGTTTGTTGTGGGCATCCTTCCGCTGTCCCATAGCATACTTTTGGTTGTACCAAACTTTTTTGTTTGCGCAAGGATTTCCTTTAACTAAAAATTTGGAGCCTTCCTGTTCAAAAGGCCAATCACCAAAGTTAGCGAGGAAGATGTTAATGAACACATGCCAGCTAATAAGATGCAATAATTATGAATGAGGATATGTACAAGATTATAAACGAATTAATATGTCCAACGATGTAAATGGATGCACTAATCGTACTCATTGATGCCTTAATGTGTATGACAATGCACCAATCATAGTCATTGATGCCTTAAATTTGTCACTTGATGCACTAATCATACACTCTAGATAATGCCTTAATTTTGTAACTAGATGCTCTAATCCCTATAACAACTATTCCATAACATTAATTGTTGATGCATTAATCAAACAAACAAATGATGAAACATTTCACGTGATGCTCTAATAATACACAATGGATGCATTAATTTATCTCACGATGCTCTAATCTAACAAAAATATGTTATAAATTAAATTCATTATAATCTGATCATCTACACTTGTTTACATAATGTTTATACAGATGCACTTATTCACACAAATAAATGCTATTACATATTATTTACTTAGATGCAGTAAAATGTAATTTTATACATACAGATTCATTGAATATCATTCCATTCCACAATAACACTAATTAATGCATAGTGTAATTAATACTCTTATTAAAACACCCATTACTTAAAAGTACAATAATTTATTCACATTGTACAACCAATTAAAACCATATTTACGAAATTAAAAACAACCATTAAAACCCTTATTAAAAACTTAAAAAGTACAATTTTTTTTCACAACATACAATTTAAACAAGCTACAATTAAACATAATTCAAAATATAAAATAATTAAACACATTAATGTTATTTCTAAAACACCTTAAAATAAAAAGTACATGTTATTATACACATTATACAAATTAATAAAACACAAAGCTTTATACAAGCTAACAAGTTGATGATATATATAGTTTTGAAAACCGGATCGGACCAAATGGTTCAACCAGGAACCGGTGTCACCACCGGTTCGGCTAACAAATAAAAGACATCCGAAAATGAATCAGAGAGGACCCGTTGAAACCGATACAAACTGGTGGAATTAGGTCTTATCGAGATCTATTTATCCGCTTAATCGTCACAGGGTACCCGCCACGGGAATGTGCTGGTACCCTATTATACTATACATAAAAAAAACCAAAAAGTAAAAAGTTAAAAGTTGAAACTAAAAAAAGAAATGTTGAAAACATATATTTCAAAAGGAAACTATTAATACACATCGAAAACCGGGTTGATGGGGGACGCTTCAAACCCGGGGGTTGACCTGGTTTAATTTGTCCCGTTTTCGACCCAACCCATCGGGTTGACTAGGTTTAAATCGACCCGTTTTTCAACCGGATCGGTTCAACCGGTTGAACCACCAGAGTCGACGGCACGTATACTTCGCTTTCCGAAGGCGTAGTTTGGTTAAGCGTCGATAAAAGCACGTTTCGCGGTTTCGAGAAGCTTTACTCGAGGCTGCGTATCGTTAGTCCCGACCTTATTAATAGTAATGTTAGCTATAGCGAGAATGTGAGTGAAATGTTGGTTAGGTTAGGTGTTAGGCGTTTTTCGTTAGACGAGGTTTTAGAATTAGTTGTATTGCCTATTTTATGCGATGAAACGAAATTCGGTAGGGAGGTGATGATCGAGTGTTTTTTGTTTTGTTGTGAGAACGAGAGGGAGGATATATTGTCACGTTTGTGTAAAGATGGATATGTTTGGACTAGTGACGGGTGTAAGCGTTTAGGTGAAGTGGATGTTCATTTTGGGAAGGGTACGGAATTTGGTAGATATGGGGAAGTTGGTAGGTGGGAGTGATGTGAAGTGGTACGAGGTTGACGTGGGGTATTTGGAGCATCCGGTTGTGGAGGGTCGCGGATGGGAAGATGAAGGTGAGAAAGTTTTTGGAGAAACTAGGAGTGACGGATTTTGTTAAGATAGTGAAGAAGGGTAATGAGGAGAGGCGTGAGAATGTGCGTAAGTATAAGACGTTAGACTACGATTCTCGGGAGTTGAAGTGTTTGTTGAAACATGTGTCGGTGAACGGTGATAGGGAGAAGGGTAGGTATTTTTTAGAGGTGATTGATTTGTTATGGGTTGAGTATTTTAGTGAGAAGAGTACGAGTTATGGTTACGTTGATGGACAAAAGAAGGCGTTTAAGTCTTCTATTAAGGAAATATTTCAGGGTGTTCGGTGGTTGGCTTCTAGTTTGGATGATCAACTTCACTTTCCGAAGGATTTGTACTATAACTGTCAGAATGTTCGGAAAGTTTTTGGTGACCGAGCGCCTTATGCTATTCCAAAGGTAGCTTCCTTCTATTGATTACGGTTTTCATTTATCGTATTCTATTTGGTCACTTTTTAGACGTATTGCATCTTACATTATAGGATTACCGTATTAGGTTTACAATCCCTGTTATGCCTTGGTACTAAGTACCTTAAAACGAACAACTTGGTCCGACTAAGCACCTATGTGGGCGTACACATGTAATTGGTTGGATACCCGTAACATGTTTTAGCCTACTGTATGTTTCTAGACTGTGACGGGTGTGATTGGTCAACATTTTTTTACCCGTAACATTTATAGCCTACTTTATGTTTCTATTTGTTGTCGTTAAACAGGTTAACAATATGAAATTAGCAAATTACATTGGCTTAAAAAGTACAGTAACTCTCAGTTCTCGAACTGTGGAGAAAATCCGAGAATTTCAAGGCCAGGTATCACTAATGTGTTCGTTTTAGGAGTATGTGTTTTTGTGTGTGAATGGTCATTCTAGCAAGTTTGTTAACGGTTTATGATTTCCAATTATCAGCATATCCGATATGTCTAAGTTCTACACATATATATGGAAGGAGATGAGTATCTCAAAGCAGAAAATAGTCGGGAATTTGCATTCTCAAGCTTTCATATTTGTTCCTTACTCGTTCGGTTATAAGCTAGAAGAAGTATCTGGTTTATTCTTATCTCCTAATGAAGTATATTGGCATGATTCTACGGGTTTAATGAAGCAAACAAAGTCAACTCATCCTCAGTTTGACCAAATTATGGCTCATAGTCCTTTCAGCAAGATGTTATGCAATATTTATCCCAACCTTCATGATTTCTTCGTTGATGAGTTTGGAGTAGATGATAATCCTCCGCTCATTTGCTATCTTCAGTTTTTGCGGCAGTTGTCAAGTGGGAGTTTACCGTCACTGGCAGCTAAAACAGTGAGTACAGTGAAATCCTTTATGTGTTTAGTATAATTACAAAGCTATAGTATTACGATAGTAAGCTTATATTTGGATAAAGGGAATTAGGAGGTTGTACACATTATAAAAATTCACTTTTGATGACCTGCAACCTGTTCAACCCGCTAATTTGCTAGTTAATATGTTAATTTGACCCGTTTGAGAAAAAAACATAACCAAATCGACCCATTTACATGGAAATGGCGTTATCAACCCCAGTTTTCTTACACATATACTCTAGGAGGCTGTAAACACTTTAACATACTTTGGGCGATATTTAAACCCGTTCGAACCTTTGCATTTTCCAACTTATCAATAATATCTCCTGAATAGAACTCTTTTAAGTTGAAATTGCTCTCTTTAGTAGATACCAGTGGCCTTGTTCATGGTTCTTTATATTTCACGTGTTAGGTTTTCCAAGTTTTCCAAAAATGGAGTGATGGATTGGACTCGGGGTTTTGAGATCCGATGATATTGACTACTTGAAAAAAGGATGGAGGAAAAGGAAATGATGATCCTTCCAACTGTGCAAGATAAGTGGGTTTCTTTACATCAGTCCTTTGGTCTCGTATGTTGGTGTGACGATGAGGAGTTAAAAAAGGAATTTCAGAACTTGAACAATGTGAATTTCCTGTGTTTGGGGAATCTTACTACTGAAGAAAAACAATTATTTCAGGATAAGGTTTCTGTTTTATTTCGGAGGCTGGGAATTACTTCACTTTCTGAGGTACTCTCTTTTTCTTTCACATTGTGGCGATATAGGCGGGTTGGGTAACAGGACAAATCAGGAAATAGTGAATACTGGTGTGGTTTTGGTTCGGAGTGTTTTTTTGTCCACTTTTTTCAGTATTATTATTTTAGAAATAGTAAAGAAAAAAACTACATTTTAAAATAGTAATCTAACTGTCTATAATATAGCTAATTAGTAGATGTTTAAGCAATTGAAAGGACCCGTTTGATCTGTCTGATCCATTTGAACCGTTTTTCATTTTAGCTCAGTTTAAATATTTACCGTTGGGACAATGTCATATTGAAAATTGAAGTATGTTGTACCATTCATCTGTTATTATGTCTTCTGCAGGCTGTGACTCGTGAAGCAATATACGATGGCTTATCAGATAGTAGTTGCAAAACTTCATTGGTAAGCTGGGCTCTTCCATATGCTCAGCGCTTCATTTATAGCAACCATCAAAATGAATATTCTCAGCTCAAACTGTCCGGATTTAAGAAGATAACTTGTCTGAAAATTGTCGTGGTGGAGAAGCTGTTCTGCAGGAATGTCGTAAAAAGATTTGGAATTGAATCTAATAAGCGATACGAATGCAGTTGTCTCCTAGCAGACAATGTCTTGTATGCAACCCTTAAATCTGATTCCCAGACTCTCTTTATGGAACTTTCTCGCTTTCTACTTGCTGGAATGCCTGAATTGCCCTTATCAGATTTAAAAATTTCTTGGACATGATTACAACAATGAACGAATCAGGTTTCACAGAGGAGCAACTGGAGTCTTATATTAAGAATGTCCGAAACCTACCATTGCTCCCAAATGAAGAATCACAGTGGTCTTTATCATCCATGCCATCCCCGGTAGATGATAAGAATACACCGACCACAAACTCGGGGCTGTCATTTGATGATGTAAATACTCCAAAGTCTACTCCTAAGAAGTTTGATAATGCATCAAAGACAAAACCAGCTGATACTGATGAAATGAGACAGAAGGTTACCGAAGAATCAATTGAAATTCCAGCCTCAACGACACCTTCAGTGATATTGGAAGAAGATGAAGCCTTAAAAAATCAATCAGGTACTGGAATCAATACACTGTTTTCTGAAATGAAGATTGGTTTCAAAGGTCAATCAGATCATGGAAAAGGTATAGTTTCTTCTGATGTAAATGCTGGATTCTCTTCAATAAACGCTGAGATAGATCGGCTAAGTTTGGGCACAGTCACCACACAACAGGTCAATGGGGTCAAAGAATCGGGTCAATTGTATGATATTGTTGTAAAAGGTAAGAATATTATCAATGAAGAGGAAGCAGCCAAGATTATTGAGGGTATTAGGCGAGAAGAATTTGGGTTGGATCCAGCTTTCTCGGCTATAGAGGAGAGCATTCTGAAGAAGCAAAATGCTCGTTTAGGCAGAGCACTACATCGTCTTTCTGTAGATTTGTATTCTCAAGACTCACATTTTCTACTTGAACTTGTAAGTGCATCCTTTTCACGTGCTTAAATGTTATTCTTTTCATGTTTATCTTATGTTGTGTTACACTCTCTCATGTTTAGATTCAAAACGCTGATGATAATGCATACCCATGTGACGTGGAGCCTACTCTGACGTTTATTCTTCAAGAAACAGGCGTTATAGTCCTGAATAACGAACAAGGGTTTTCTGTTGAAAACATAAAAGCACTTTGTGATGTTGGGAATTCAACAAAGAAGGAACCTAGTGCTGGATATATTGGTAAAAAGGGCATCGGCTTCAAATCAGTCTTTCGGGTGACTGATGCTCCGGAAATCCATTCTAACGGGTTTCATATTAAATTTGACATAAGTGAAGGTGAAATTGGTTTTGTTTTGCCAACAAATGTTCCACCTTGTGATATCAATATGTTTAGCAAGATGGTTTCTGTGCATAGCGATCCAACGGATGAGAAAGATTGGAATACGTGCATTATGCTTCCTTTCAAATTAAAGAATAACGAAGATCTTTCAGTAGAAAAACTCAGTTCCATGTTCTATAATCTGCATCCATCCCTTTTGCTATTTCTTCACCACCTTAAATGTATCAAGTTCAGAAATCTTTTAGATGATTCATTCATTGTCATGAGGAAAGAAGCTGTTGGAAACGGTATTGTAAATGTTTCCACTGGGAAAGATAAATTGACATGGTTTGTTGAATCTTGTAAACTAAAATCAAGGCATATCCGTGAAGATGTTGAAACCACCGAAATATCAGTGGCACTTATGTTAGAATATGATTCAAGTAATGGAAACTACATCCCGAAACTCGACCAACAGCAGGTTTTTGCTTTTCTCCCTTTACGGGATTATGGTTTGAAATTTATTGTCCAAGCGGATTTTGTTCTTACATCATCACGGAAGAAGTTAATGGAGATAGTCCATGGAACAAATTTTTGCTATCTGAGTTTCCAAATTTGTTTGTTAGTGCTGAGCAGTCATTCTGTAGCCTGCCTTGTTTTAAAGAGAATCCGGCAAAGGGTGTTTCCGTCTTTATGAGCTTCGTTCCTCTTGGAGGGGAAGTGGATGGTTTTTTTTCTCAACTTCCACGTAAGATTTTATCTAAGCTGCGTAATTCTAAGTGTCTGCTTCTAGAAGGGGACAACAATGAGTGGGTCCCTCCATTTAAAGTACTGAGAAACTGGACAGAAGAAACTCGTTCTTTGGTGCCTGAAAGTTTGATAAAAGAGATTCTTGGTGTTGGTATTGGATACCTGAATAAAGAGACGGTTTTAACTGATTCTTTGGCACAAGCGTTATACATTGAAGAGTGTGGACCCAAATTTCTTATTCGAATTATGTCATCCTTATGTGCCGGCTCTTTAAAGTCAATGGGTCTCAGTTGGATATCTTCTTGGCTAAATGTTTTGTTTTTTATGTCGGGTAATGGGATTCAGGCTGAAGTCATAAGTTCTCTTTACCAATTACGGTTTATTCCACTCGTGGATGGTACTTATGCATCTATTCAGGATGGTCCAATTTGGTTGCATACGGATCCGGATCCCGATCATCGCTTTGAAGCTTTTGGGAAACTGTATACCAAACTTCGAGTTGTCAAGCCAGCACTCTTAAGCGATTCTCATGCCGAAAACGTAACTCAGATGCTTTACAAAGTTGGTGTTCAGCGGTTGTCTGAACATGAAGTTTTAAAAAAGCACTTCTTACTAGCCCTTTCTAATGAAATATATTTGAAAGAAAATACAGGATTGATAACCGAGTTACTTTCTTTCATAATGTTTCACCTAGAAACATCTTGTCACGAGTGTCTTGTAGAAAAGGAGTACATACTCTCACAGTTATGTAACTATGCTTTTATTTCAACAAATCACGGTTACAAACGACTTGCTGATGTGCCGATTCATTTCAGTAAAGAATTCGGGAATCTAATTGATATAAGTAAGTTGGTTAGTGGGACCGATATGTATTGGTTTGAGATCGATAAGAGTTATCTGGAACACGCAGTATACAAATCCTCACCTGCAGCAACGTCAAAATTGAAAAAATTCTTGCAGGAATTAGGAGTCACCGATTTTGTGACAATAACGAAGGTGGAAATGTGTGTTGAGTACATATCTCATGCCGAACTCAAGAATATGATGCTAGATGATTGTATTTCTCCAGGATCCACTGTCACAGATTACGATTCTCAGGAATTATGGCATTTGTTATCACATGTTTCATCAAAATGTGACAGAGAAAAGTGTGAATATCTCTTAAAAGTACTCGATACGCTATGGGATGATTATTCTAGCGATAAGTTTACAGCTTTCTGTAGCACGAATGGCCAATATAAGCCGATAAAATCATGGGTGATAAGAATCCTTCATGGTGTTCGGTGGTTAGCTTCTAGTATGGATATGATGACCAACTTCACTTTCCTTACGAGTTGTTCCATAACTGTGAAGCGGTGCATGCTGTTCTTGGTGATAACGCACCATACTGTATTCCAAAGGTTAGTTTACTTTATTTGAAACGTGGATTCATTTTTTTTTGGTGGAAATTAGTATTAGTTTATATATTGTGCACGAGATGGATCAGCTACTCGACTAATATACTCAATATTTTGTGTTGGTATAAAGGTTAACAATGTGAAGTTGTTGAATGATATCGGTTTGAAGAATACAGTCCATCTTGATGACGCGTTATCTGTTCTCAAAGCTTGGAGAAAATCTGAAAAACCTTTCAGAGCCAGGTATCCACTATTTTACTCTATACGGGTATGTGTGTTCTAAATATAAAAATCTAAAAAACAACATTTTTTAAAGTTTGAAAAAAATGTGGGTTCTGGTTTTGAACTGGACTTGTCTGAACCGAGCACAATATTCTGAAAAGATTAAAAATATATATATTAACCACTAAGGTTTATTATAGACTAAATTTTTTATATCGTCTGTAGAATTTATAACTTTACATGCTTATTAACCATCTTTTATTCGTTTACCAGCATATCTCAAATGTCCAAGTTCTACACATATATATGGAATGAAATGAGCACCTCAAAGCAGAAGATAGTCGAGAATTTGCATTCACAAGCTTTCATATTTGTTCCTTGTTCGTTTGGTTCCACAAACGAAGTGGTACCTGGTTTATTCTTATCTCCGACCGAAGTATATTGGCATGATTCTATCGTTTCTTCAATGGAACAAGAAAAGTCAACCCATTTTCAAATTGGCCAACCTGTCACTCAGCGGCCATTCAGCAAGATGTTATCCAATGTTTATCCCGGCCTTCAGTATTTCTTTGTGAACGAGTTTGGAGTAGCTGAAAATCCTCCTCTTCGTAGCTATCTTCAGTTGTTGCTACAGTTATCGTCTGAGAGTTGGAGTAATCCATCACAGGCATCTAAAACAGTGAGTTCCGTAGATTATTTAGTTTTATACCTGATTTGACCCGTTTTTATATACATGGGTTTAAATTTTCCCCTCTAATATAATACCAGTTCTCATTTCCATAACTGTTTTGTTTCATGTTTAGGTTTTCCTAGTTCTCCAAAAATGGAGTGATGGATTAGACTCGGGGGTTTTGAGCTCTGATGATATAGATTACATGAAGAAGATTATGGAAGAAAAGGAAATGATGATTCTTCCAACAGTAAAAAATAAATGGGTGTCCTTGCATCAATCCTTTGGTCTCATATGCTGGTGCGATAGGGAGGAGCTAAGAAAGGAATTCATGAACTCGAACAACATTGATTTTCTATGTTTGGGGGAGCTTACTGACGTAGAAAAACAGACGCTTCAGACTAAGATTTCTGTTTTATTTCGGCGACTCGGAATTCCTTCTCTTTCTGAGGTACTCTATCTCTCACACACAATTAGCTATTAATAAGGCTAAAAAGTACACTAGAAAATAATGGTATGTCATGACTCGTGGTTTTGGATCTCAAGTAAAACTACCAGATATAATAAAAGGATGTAACAAAATTCAACAATATCATTGGAAACTGCATATTTTAGAAATTTGAAGTACACAATTACTTTTTTCAGGTTGTGACTCGTGAAGCAATATACGATGGCCCGAGAGATAGTGGTTTTAAAACTTCATTGATAAACTGGGCTCTCCCATTTACTCAGCGTTACATTTACAGCAACCATCCAAATGAATATTCCCAACTCAAGCTGTCTGAATTCAACAACATAAACTCTCTGAAGGTTGTTGTGGTGGAAAAATTGTTCTACAAGAATGTCATCAAGAGATATGGGATTGAATCTAATAACGTATGGGAGTGCAGTTGTCTTCAACAAGACAACGTCGTGTATGCAACCCATGAGTCTGATTCTTACTCGCTTTTTAAGAAACTTTCTCATATTCTACTTGCTGAATTCCGAATCCTATTTAGCAAATTTCCTTCAATTGATTACAACAATGACAGAAATTGGTAAATCGGAGGATGAGATGGAATTATTCATTGCAAATAGCCAAAACATACAGAATCTCCCATGTGAAGAATCACAGTGGTCGTTAGTGTCTATGCCATCACCGAACAAGATTCAAAGTGGCCACCTGCCCATTGGAAAACCGCACCAAGGTTTGAACATGCATCAAAGCCAAAATTATTTTTAGTTTTGGGTTCCTCCAAGTAAGTGTCTACTAGTATATGTTTAGAGTGATAAAAGTGATAGGACTAAAGAAGAGTACGTGTAACGAGCAAGAATTAATAAAACAATTTTTCTACTTAAACAAAAAACAGACATGAAACATATTATTTATTTTAAGACATCCATCCCGATAATTATAATTTTGAGAAGGGAAGTAATTAATAAAGCCGCTAATTAATACTCCAATTATTAATCTCTAGTATCCATCATAAAAAATATAGTATATTCCCAACCACTAAAACATTGACACCTACACAAGATCCTCACCTAACTTCTTCCTTGTTCAAAACCCCGTCCCCAAAACCCTACCAGTTATTTTCTCACACCAATTTCCTATTCAAGCAAATGGAGTTTTGGGGTAAGATTCTCATTTCCATTTCACATTTAATTTTTTCCTTATCATGTTTAGACTTTAGATTTAGCGATATTGTTGACTTGATCCGCATAATTTAGATACATTATCCTTTATGTCAAGGGCTATTTATGTTTGAATCTGCGCTTATTATTATGTAAACTATATATATCCGAGTTTATTTTTAGTTTTGGGTTCCTCCAAGTAAGTGTCTACTAGTATATGTTTAGAGTGATAAAAGTGATAGGACTAAAGAAGAGTACGTAACGAGCAAGAATTAATAAAACAATTTTTCTACTTAAACAAAAACAAACATGAAACATATTATTTATTTTAAGACATCCATCACGATAATTATAATTTTGAGAAGGAAGTAATTAATAAAGCCGCTAATTAATACTCCAATTATTAATCTCTAGTATCCATCATAAAAAATATAGTATATTCCCAACCACTAAAACATTGACACCTACACAAGATCCTCACCTAACTTCTTCCTTGTTCAAAACCCCGTCCCCAAAACCCTACCAGTTATTTTCTCACACCAATTTCCTATTCAAGCAAATGGAGTTTTGGGGTAAAGATTCTCATTTCCATTTCACATTTAATTTTTTCCTTATCATGTTTAGACTTTAGATTTAGCGATATTGTTGACTTCGATCTGCATAATTTAGATACATTATCCTTTATGTCAAGGGCCATTTATGTTTGAATCTGCGCTTATTATTATGTAAACTATATATATCCGAGTTTATTTTTAGTTTTAGGTTCCTCCAAGTAAGTGTCTACTAGTATATGTTTAGAGTGATAAAAGTGATAGGACTAAAGAAGAGTACGTGTAACGAGCAAGAATTAATAAAACAATTTTTCTACTTAAACAAAAAACAGACATGAAACATATTCTTTATTTTAAGACATCCATCCCGATAATTATAATTTTGAGAAGGGAAGTAATTAATAAAGCCGCTAATTAATACACCAATTATTAATCTCTAGTATCCATCATCAAAAAATATAGTATATTCCCAACCACTAAAACATTGACACCTACACAAGATCCTCACCTAACTTCTTCCTTGTTCAAAACCCCGTCCCCAAAACCCTACCGGTTATTTTCTCACACCAATTTCCTATTCAAGCAAATGGAGTTTTGGGGTAAAGATTCACATTTCCATTTCACATTTAATTTTTTCCTTATCATGTTTAGACTTTAGATTTAGCGATATTGTTGACTTGATCCGCATAATTTAGATACATTATCCTTTATGTCAAGGGCTATTTATGTTTGAATCTGCGCTTATTATTATGTAAACTATATATATCCGAGTTTATTTTTAGTTTTGGGTTCCTCCAAGTAAGTGTCTACTAGTATATGTTTAGAGTGATAAAAGTGATAGGACTAAAGAAGAGTATGTGTAACGAGCAAGAATTAATAAAACAAATTTTCTACTTAAACAAAAAACAGGCATGAAACATATTATTTATTTTAAGACATCCATCCCGATAATTATAATTTTGAGAAGGGAAGTAATTAATAAAGCCGCTAATTAATACTCCAATTATTAATCTCTAGTATCCATCATCAAAAAATATAGTATATTCCCAACCACTAAAACATTGACACCTACACAAGATCCTCACCTAACTTCTTCCTTGTTCAAAACCCTGTCCCCCAAAACCCTACCAGTTATTTTCTCACACCAATTTCCCTATTCAAGCAAATGGAGTTTTGGGGTAAAGATTCTCATTTCCATTTCACATTTAATTTTTTTCCATATCATGTTTAGACTTTAGATTTAGCAGATATTGTTGACTTCGATCTGCATAATTTAGATACATTATCCTTTATGTCAAGGGCTATTTATGTTTGAATCTGCGCTTATTATTATGTAAACTATATATATCCGAGTTTATTTTTAGTTTTCGGTTCCTCCAAGTAAGTGTCTACTAGTATATGTTTAGAGTGATAAAAGTGATAGGACTAAAGAAGAGTACGTGTAACGAGCAAGAATTAATAAAACAAATTTTCTACTTAAACAAAAAACAGACATGAAACATATTATTTATTTTAAGACATCCATCCCGATAATTATAATTTTGAGAAGGGAAGTAATTAATAAAGCCGCTAATTAATACTCCAATTATTAATCTCTAGTATCCATCATAAAAAAAATATAGTATATTCCCAACCACTAAAACATTGACACCTACACAAGATCCTCACCTAACTTCTTCCTTGTTCAAAACCCTGTCCCCCAAAACCCTACCAGTTATTTTCTCACACCAATTTCCCTATTCAAGCAAATGGAGTTTTGGGGTAAAGATTCTCATTTCCATTTCACATTTAATTTTTTTCCTTATCATGTTTAGACTTTAGATTTAGCAGATATTGTTGACTTCGATCTGCATAATTTAGATACATTATCCTTTATGTCAAGGGCTATTTATGTTTGAATCTGCGCTTATTATTATGTAAACTATATATATCCGAGTTTATTTTTAGTTTTGGGTTCCTCCAAGTAAGTGTCTACTAGTATATGTTTAGAGTGATAAAAGTGATAGGACTAAAGAAGAGTACGTGTAACGAGCAAGAATTAATAAAACAATTTTTCTACTTAAACAAAAAACAAACATGAAACATATTATTTATTTTAAGACATCCATCCCGATAATTATAATTTTGAGAAGGGAAGTAATTAATAAAGCCGCTAATTAATACTCCAATTATTAATCTCTAGTATCCATCATAAAAAATATAGTATATTCCCAACCACTAAAACATTGACACCTACACAAGATCCTCACCTAACTTCTTCCTTGTTCAAAACCCCGCCCCCAAAACCCTACCAGGTTATTTTCACACCAATTTCCTATTCAAGCAAATGGAGTTTTGGGGTAAAGATTCTCATTTCCATTTCACATTTAATTTTTTTCCTTATCATGTTTAGACTTTAGATTTAGCAGATATTGTTGACTTCGATCTGCATAATTTAGATACATTATCCTTTATGTCAAGGGCTATTTATGTTAGAATCTGCGCTTATTATTATGTAAACTATATATATCCGAGTTTATTTTTAGTTTTGGGTTCCTCCAAGTAAGTGTCTACTAGTATATGTTTAGAGTGATAAAAGTGATAGGACTAAAGAAGAGTACGTGGGACGAGCAAGAATTAATAAAACAATTTTTCTACTTAAACAAAAAACAAACATGAAACATATTATTTATTTTAAGACATCCATCCCGATAATTATAATTTTGAGAATGGAAGTAATTAATAAAGCCGCTAATTAATACTCCAATTATTAATCTCTAGTATCCATCATAAAAAATATATAGTATATTCCCAACCACTAAAACATTGACACCTACACAAGATCCTCACCTAACTTCTTCCTTGTTCAAAACCCAGTCCCCCAAAACCCTACAAGTTATTTTCTCACACCAATTTCCCTATTCAAGCAAATGGAGTTTTGGGGTTAAGATTCTCATTTTCATTTCACATTTAATTTTTTTCCTTATCATGTTTAGACTTTAGATTTAGCAGATATTGTTAACTTCGATCTGCATAATTTAGATACATTATCCTTTATGTCAAGGGCTATTAATGTTTGAATCTGCGCTTATTATTATGTAAACTATATATATCCGAGTTTATTTTTAGTTTTGGGTTCCTCCAAGTAAGTGTCTACTAGTATATGTTTAGAGTGATAAAAGTGATAGGACTAAAGAAGAGTACGTGTAACGAGCAAGAATTAATAAAACAATTTTTCTACTTAAACAAAAAACAGACATGAAACATATTATTTATTTTAAGACATCCATCCCGATAATTATAATTTTGAGAAGGGAAGTAATTAATAAAGCCGCTAATTAATACTCCAATTATTAATCTCTAGTATCCATCATCAAAAAAAATATAGTATATTCCCAACCACTAAAACATTGACACCTACACAAGATCCTCACCTAACTTCTTCCTTGTTCAAAACCCCGTCCCCAAAACCCTACCGCTTATTTTCTCACACCAATTTCCTATTCAAGCAAATGGAGTTTTGGGGTAAATATTCTCATTTCCATTTCACATTTAATTTTTTCCTTATCATGTTTAGACTTTAGATTTAGCGATATTGTTGACTTCGATCCGCATAATTTAGATACATTATCCTTTATGTCAAGGGCTATTTATGTTTGAATCTGCTTATTATTATGTAAACTATATATATCCGAGTTTATTTTAGTTTGGGTTCCTCCAAGTAAGTGTCTACTAGTATATGTTTAGAGTGATAAAAGTGATAGGACTAAAGAAGAGTACGTGTAACGAGCAAGAATTAATAAAACAATTTTTCTACTTAAACAAAAAACAAACATGAAACACATTATTTATTTTAAGACATCCATCCCGATAATTATAATTTTGAGAAGGGAAGTAATTAATAAAGCCGCTAATTAATACACCAATTATTAATCTCTAGTATCCATCATAAAAAAAATATAGTATATTCCCAACCACTAAAACATTGACACCTACACAAGATCCTCACCTAACTTCTTCCTTGTTCAAAACCCCGTCCCCAAAACCCTACCGTTATTTTCACACCAATTTCTATTCAAGCAAATGGAGTTTTGGGGTAAAGATTCTCATTTCCATTTCACATTTAATTTTTTCCTTATCATGTTTAGACTTTAGATTTAGCGATATTGTTGACTTGATCCGCATAATTTAGATACATTATCCTTTATGTCAAGGGCCATTTATGTTTGAATCTGCGCTTATTATTATGTAAACTATATATATCCGAGTTTATTTTTAGTTTGGGTTCCTCCAAGTAAGTGTCTACTAGTATATGTTTAGAGTGATAAAAGTGATAGGACTAAAGAAGATTACGTAACGAGCAAGAATTAATAAAACAAATTTTCTACTTAAACAAAAAAGACATGAAACATATTATTTATTTTAAGACATCCATCCCGATAATTATAATTTTGAGAAGGAAGTAATTAATAAAGCCGCTAATTAATACTCCAATTATTAATCTCTAGTATCCATCATAAAAAAATATAGTATATTCCAACCACTAAAACATTGACACCTACACAAGATCCTCACCTAACTTCTTCCTTGTTCAAAACCCCGTCCCCAAAACCCTACCGCTTATTTCTCACACCAATTTCCTATTCAAGCAAATGGAGTTTTGGGGTAAAGATTCACATTTCCATTTCACATTAAATTTTTTCCTTATCATGTTTAGACTTTAGATTTAGCGATATTGTTGACTTGATCCGCATAATTTAGATACATTATCCTTTATGTCAAGGGCTATTTATGTTTGAATCTGCGCTATTATTATGTAAACTATATATATCCGAGTTTATTTTTAGTTTTGGGTTCCTCCAAGTAAGTGTATACTAGTATATGTTTAGAGTGATAAAAGTGATAGGACTAAAGAAGAGTACGATGTAATCTAGCAAGAATTAATAAAACAATTTTTCTACTTAAACAAAAACAAACATGAAACATATTATTTATTTTAAGACATCCATCCCGATAATTATAATTTTGAGAAGGAAGTAATTAATAAAGCCGCTAATTAATACTCCAATTATTAATCTCTAGTACCCATCATCAAAAAAATATAGTATATTCCCAACCACTAAAACATTGACACCTACACAAGATCCTCACCTAACTTCTTCCTTGTTCAAAACCCCGCCCCCAAAACCCTACCGCTTATTTTCTCACACAATTTCCTATTCAAGCAAATGGAGTTTTGGGGTAAATATTCTCATTTCCATTTCACATTTAATTTTTTCCTTATCATGTTTAGACTTTAGATTTAGCAGATATTGTTGACTTGATCCGCATAATTTAGATACATTATCCTTTATGTCAAGGGCTATTTATGTTTGAATCTGCGCTTATTATTATGTAAACTATATATATCCGAGTTTATTTTTAGTTTTGGGTTCCTCCAAGTAAGTGTCTACTAGTATATGTTTAGAGTGATAAAAGTGATAGGACTAAAGAAGAGTACGTGTAACGAGCAAGAATTAATAAAACAATTTTTCTACTTAAACAAAAACAAACATGAAACACATTATTTATTTTAGACATCCATCCCGATAATTATAATTTTGAGAAGGGAAGTAATTAATAAAGCCGCTAATTAATACACCAATTATTAATCTCTAGTATCCATCATAAAAAAAATATAGTATATTCCCAACCACTAAAACATTGACACCTACACAAGATCCTCACCTAACTTCTTCCTTGTTCAAAACCCTGTCCCCCAAAACCCTACCAGTTATTTTCTCACACCAATTTCTCTATTCAAGCAAATGGAGTTTTGTGGTAAAGATTCTCATTTCCATTTCACATTTAATTTTTTTCCTTATCATGTTTAGACTTTAGATTTAGCAGATATTGTTGACTTCGATCTGCATAATTTAGATACATTATCCTTTATGTCAAGGGCCATTTATGTTTGAATCTGCGCTTATTATTATGTAAACTATATATATCCGAGTTTATTTTTAGTTTTGGGTTCCTCCAAGTAAGTGTCTACTAGTATATGTTTAGAGTGATAAAAGTGATAGGACTAAAGAAGAGTACGTGTAACGAGCAAGAATTAATAAAACAAATTTTCTACTTAAACAAAAAACAGACATGAAACATATTATTTATTTTAAGACATCCATCCCGATAATTATAATTTTGAGAAGGGAAGTAATTAATAAAGCCGCTAATTAATACTCCAATTATTAATCTCTAGTATCCATCATCAAAAAAAATATAGTATATTCCCAACCACTAAAACATTGACACCTACACAAGATCCTCACCTAACTTCTTCCTTGTTCAAAACCCTGTCCCCAAAACCCTACCGTTATTTCTCACACCAATTTCCCTATTCAAGCAAATGGAGTTTTGGGGTAAAGATTCACATTTCCATTTCACATTAAATTTTTTTCCTTATCATGTTTAGACTTTAGATTTAGCAGATATTGTTGACTTCGATCTGCATAATTTAGATACATTATCCTTTATGTCAAGGGCTATTTATGTTTGAATCTGCGCTTATTATTATGTAAACTATATATATCCGAGTTTATTTTTAGTTTTGGGTTCCTCCAAGTAAGTGTCTACTAGTATATGTTTAGAGTGATAAAAGTGATAGGACTAAAGAAGAGTACGTGTAACGAGCAAGAATTAATAAAACAATTTTTCTACTTAAACAAAAAACAGACATGAAACATATAATTTATTTTAAGACATCCATCCCGATAATTATAATTTTGAGAAGGGAAGTAATTAATAAAGCCGCTAATTAATACTCCAATTATTAATCTCTAGTACCCATCATCAAAAAAAATATAGTATATTCCCAACCACTAAAACATTGACACCTACACAAGATCCTCACCTAACTTCTTCCTTGTTCAAAACCCTGTCCCCCAAAACCCTACCGCTTATTTTCTCACACCAATTTCCCTATTCAAGCAAATGGAGTTTTGGGGTAAAGATTCTCATTTCCATTTCACATTTAATTTTTTCCTTATCATGTTTAGACTTTAGATTTAGCGGATATTGTTGACTTGATCGCATAATTTAGATACATTATCCTTTATGTCAAGGGCTATTTATGTTTGAATCGGCGCTATTATTATGTAAACTATATATATCCGAGTTTATTTTTAGTTTTGGGTTCTTCCAAGTAAGTGTCTACTAGTATATGTTTAGAGTGATAAAAGTGATAGGACTAAAGAAGAGTACGTGTAACGAGCAAGAATTAATAAAACAAATTTTCTACTTAAACAAAAACAAACATGAAACACATTATTTATTTTAAGACATCCATCCCGATAATTATAATTTTGAGAAGGAAGTAATTAATAAAGCCGCTAATTAATACACCAATTATTAATCTCTAGTATCCATCATAAAAAAATATAGTATATTCCCAACCACTAAAACATTGACACCTACACAAGATCCTCACCTAACTTCTTCCTTGTTCAAAACCCCGTCCCCCAAAACCCTACCAGCTTATTTTCTCACACCAATTTCTATTCAAGCAAATAGAGTTTTGGGTAAAGATTCTCATTTCCATTTCACATTTAATTTTTTCCTTATCATGTTTAGACTTTAGATTTAGTGATATTGTTGACTTCGATCCGCATAATTTAGATACATTATCCTTTATGTCAAGGGCCATTTATGTTTGAATCTGCTTATTATTATGTAAACTATATATATCCGAGTTTATTTTTAGTTTTGGGTTCCTCCAAGTAAGTGTCTACTAGTATATGTTTAGAGTGATAAAAGTGATAGGACTAAAGAAGAGTACGTGTAACGAGCAAGAATTAATAAAACAAATTTTCTACTTAAACAAAAAATGACATGAAACATATTATTTATTTTAAGACATCCATCCCGATAATTATAATTTTGAGAAGGAAGTAATTAATAAAGCCGCTAATTAATACTCCAATTATTAATCTCTAGTATCCATCATCAAAAAAATATAGTATATTCCCAACCACTAAAACATTGACACCTACACAAGATCCTCACCTAACTTCTTCCTTGTTCAAAACCCCGTCCCCAAAACCCTACCAGTTATTTCTCACACCAATTTCCTATTCAAGCAAATGGAGTTTTGGGGTAAAGATTCACATTTCCATTTCACATTAAATTTTTTCCTTATCATGTTTAGACTTTAGATTTAGCGATATTGTTGACTTGATCCGCATAATTTAGATACATTATCCTTTATGTCAAGGGCTATTTATGTTTGAATCAAGCTTATTATTATGTAAACTATATATATCCGAGTTTATTTTTAGTTTTGGGTTCCTCCAAGTAAGTGTCTACTAGTATATGTTTAGAGTGATAAAAGTGATAGGACTAAAGAAGAGTACGTAAAGAGCAAGAATTAATAAAACAATTTTTCTACTTAAACAAAAACAAACATGAAACATATTATTTATTTTAAGACATCCATCCCGATAATTATAATTTTGAGAAGGGAAGTAATTAATAAAGCCGCTAATTAATACTCCAATTATTAATCTCTAGTACCCATCATCAAAAAAAATATAGTATATTCCCAACCACTAAAACATTGACACCTACACAAGATCCTCACCTAACTTCTTCCTTGTTCAAAACCCTGTCCCCCAAAACCCTACCAGTTATTTTCTCACACCAATTTCCCTATTCAAGCAAATGGAGTTTTGGGGTAAAGATTCTCATTTCCATTTCACATTTAATTTTTTTCCTTATCATGTTTAGACTTTAGATTTAGCAGATATTGTTGACTTCGATCTGCATAATTTAGATACATTATCCTTTATGTCAAGGGCTATTTATGTTTGAATCACGCTTATTATTATGTAAACTATATATATCCGAGTTTATTTTTAGTTTTGGGTTCCTCCAAGTAAGTGTCTACTAGTATATGTTTAGAGTGATAAAAGTGATAGGACTAAAGAAGAGTACGTGTAACGAGCAAGAATTAATAAAACAAATTTTCTACTTAAACAAAAACAAACATGAAACACATTATTTATTTTAAGACATCCATCCCGATAATTATAATTTTGAGAAGGAAGTAATTAATAAAGCCGCTAATTAATACACCAATTATTAATCTCTAGTATCCATCATAAAAAATATAGTATATTCCCAACCACTAAAACATTGACACCTACACAAGATCCTCACCTAACTTCTTCCTTGTTCAAAACCCCGTCCCCAAAACCCTACCGTTATTTTCTCACACCAATTTCCTATTCAAGCAAATGGAGTTTTGGGGTAAAGATTCTCATTTCCATTTCACATTTAATTTTTTCCTTATCATGTTTAGACTTTAGATTTAGCGATATTGTTGACTTGATCCGCATAATTTAGATACATTATCCTTTATGTCAAGGGCTATTTATGTTTGAATCACGCTTATTATTATGTAAACTATATATATCCGAGTTTATTTTTAGTTTTGGGTTCCTCCAAGTAAGTGTCTACTAGTATATGTTTAGAGTGATAAAGTGATAGGACTAAAGAAGAGTACGTGTAACGAGCAAGAATTAATAAAACAAATTTTCTACTTAAACAAAAAACAGACATGAAACATATTATTTATTTTAAGACATCCATCCCGATAATTATAATTTTGAGAAGGGAAGTAATTAATAAAGCCGCTAATTAATACTCCAATTATTAATCTCTAGTATCCATCATCAAAAAAAATATAGTATATTCCCAACCACTAAAACATTGACACCTACACAAGATCCTCACCTAACTTCTTCCTTGTTCAAAACCCTGTCCCCCAAAACCCTACCAGTTATTTCTCACACCAATTTCCCTATTCAAGCAAATGGAGTTTTGGGGTAAAGATTCACATTTCCATTTCACATTAAATTTTTTTCCTTATCATGTTTAGACTTTAGATTTAGCAGATATTGTTGACTTCGATCTGCATAATTTAGATACATTATCCTTTATGTCAAGGGCTATTTATGTTTGAATCTGCGCTTATTATTATGTAAACTATATATATCCGAGTTTATTTTAGTTTTGGGTTCCTCCAAGTAAGTGTCTACTAGTATATGTTTAGAGTGATAAAAGTGATAGGACTAAAGAAGAGTACGTGTAACGAGCAAGAATTAATAAAACAATTTTTCTACTTAAACAAAAAACAGACATGAAACATATTATTTATTTTAAGACATCCATCCCGATAATTATAATTTTGAGAAGGGAAGTAATTAATAAAGCCGCTAATTAATACTCCAATTATTAATCTCTAGTACCCATCATCAAAAAAAATATAGTATATTCCCAACCACTAAAACATTGACACCTACACAAGATCCTCACCTAACTTCTTCCTTGTTCAAAACCCTGTCCCCCAAAACCCTACCAGTTATTTTCTCACACCAATTTCCCTATTCAAGCAAATGGAGTTTTGGGGTAAAGATTCTCATTTCCATTTCACATTTAATTTTTTTCCTTATCATGTTTAGACTTTAGATTTAGCAGATATTGTTGACTTCGATCTGCATAATTTAGATACATTATCCTTTATGTCAAGGGCTATTTATGTTTGAATCTGCGCTTATTATTATGTAAACTATATATATCCGAGTTTATTTTTAGTTTTGGGTTCCTCCAAGTAAGTGTCTACTAGTATATGTTTAGAGTGATAAAAGTGATAGGACTAAAGAAGAGTACGTGTAACGAGCAAGAATTAATAAAACAATTTTTCTACTTAAACAAAAAACAAACATGAAACACATTATTTATTTTAAGACATCCATCCCGATAATTATAATTTTGAGAAGGGAAGTAATTAATAAAGCCGCTAATTAATACACCAATTATTAATCTCTAGTATCCATCATAAAAAAAATATAGTATATTCCCAACCACTAAAACATTGACACCTACACAAGATCCTCACCTAACTTCTTCCTTGTTCAAAACCCTGTCCCCCAAAACCCTACCAGTTATTTTCTCACACCAATTTCTCTATTCAAGCAAATGGAGTTTTGGGGTAAAGATTCTCATTTCCATTTCACATTTAATTTTTTTCCTTATCATGTTTAGACTTTAGATTTAGCAGATATTGTTGACTTCGATCTGCATAATTTAGATACATTATCCTTTATGTCAAGGGCCATTTATGTTTGAATATGCGCTTATTATTATGTAAACTATATATATCCGAGTTTATTTTTAGTTTTGGGTTCCTCCAAGTAAGTGTCTACTAGTATATGTTTAGAGTGATAAAAGTGATAGGACTAAAGAAGAGTACGTGTAACGAGCAAGAATTAATAAAACAAAATTTCTACTTAAACAAAAAACAGACATGAAACATATTATTTATTTTAAGACATCCATCCCGAAAATTATAATTTTGAGAAGGGAAGTAATTAATAAAGCCGCTAATTAATACTCCAATTATTAATCTCTAGTATCAATCATCAAAAAAATATAGTATATTCCCAACCACTAAAACATTGACACCTACACAAGATCCTCACCTAACTTCTTCCTTGTTCAAAACCCCGTCCCCAAAACCCTACCATTATTTCTCACACCAATTTCCTATTCAAGCAAATGGAGTTTTGGGGTAAAGATTCTCATTTCCATTTCACATTTAATTTTTTCCTTATCATGTTTAGACTTTAGATTTAGCGAGATATTGTTGACTTCGATCCGCATAATTTAGATACATTATCCTTTATGTCAAGGGCTATTTATGTTTGAATCTGGCTATTATTATGTAAACTATATATATCCAAGTTTATTTTTAGTTTTGGGTTCCTCCAAGTAAGTGTCTACTAGTATATGTTTAGAGTGATAAAAGTGATAGGACTAAAGAAGAGTACGTAACGAGCAAGAATTAATAAAACAATTTTTCTACTTAAACAAAAAATGTACATGAAACATATTATTTATTTTAAGACATCCATCCCGATAATTATAATTTTGAGAAGGAAGTAATTAATAAAGCCGCTAATTAATACTCCAATTATTAATCTCTAGTATCCATCATCAAAAAATATAGTATATTCCCAACCACTAAAACATTGACACCTACACAAGATCCTCACCTAACTTCTTCCTTGTTCAAAACCCGTCCCCAAAACCCTACCGGTTATTTCTCACACCAATTTCCTATTCAAGCAAATGGAGTTTTGGGGTAAAGATTCACATTTCCATTTCACATTTAATTTTTTTCCTTATCATGTTTAGACTTTAGATTTAGCAGATATTGTTGACTTCGATCTGCATAATTTAGATACATTATCCTTTATGTCAAGGGCTATTTATGTTTGAATCATGCTTATTATTATGTAAACTATATATATCCGAGTTTATTTTTAGTTTTGGGTTCCTCCAAGTAAGTGTCTACTAGTATATGTTTAGAGTGATAAAAGTGATAGGACTAAAGAAGAGTACGTGTAACGAGCAAGAATTAATAAAACATTTTTTCTACTTAAACAAAAAATGTATATGAAACATATTATTTATTTTAAGACATCCATCCCGATAATTATAATTTTGAGAAGGAAGTAATTAATAAAGCCGCTAATTAATACTCCAATTATTAATCTCTAGTATCCATCATCAAAAAATATAGTATATTCCCAACCACTAAAACATTGACACCTACACAAGATCCTCACCTAACTTCTTCCTTGTTCAAAACCCCGCCCCCAAACCCTACCAGCTTATTTCTCACACCAATTTCCTATTCAAGCAAATGGAGTTTTGGGGTAAAGATTCTCATTTCCATTTCACATTTAATTTTTTTCCTTATCATGTTTAGACTTTAGATTTAGCGATATTGTTGACTTGATCCGCATAATTTAGATACATTATCCTTTATGTCAAGGGCTATTTATGTTTGAATCAGCTTATTATTATGTAAACTATATATATCCCAGTTTATTTTTAGTTTTGGGTTCCTCCAAGTAAGTGTCTACTAGTATATGTTTAGAGTGATAAAAGTGATAGGACTAAAGAAGAGTACGTAACGAGCAAGAATTAATAAAACAATTTTTCTACTTAAACAAAAAGCAGTACATGAAACATATTATTTATTTTAAGACATCCATCCCGATAACTATAATTTTGAGAAGGGAAGTAATTAATAAAGCCGCTAATTAATACTCCAATTATTAATCTCTAGTACCCATCATCAAAAAAAATATAGTATATTCCCAACCACTAAAACATTGACACCTACACAAGATCCTCACCTAACTTCTTCCTTGTTCAAAACCCTGTCCCCCAAAACCCTACCAGTTATTTTCTCACACCAATTTCCCTATTCAAGCAAATGGAGTTTTGGGGTAAAGATTCTCATTTCCATTTCACATTTAATTTTTTTCCTTATCATGTTTAGACTTTAGATTTAGCAGATATTGTTGACTTCGATCTGCATAATTTAGATACATTATCCTTTATGTCAAGGGCTATTTATGTTTGAATCTGCGCTTATTATTATGTAAACTATATATATCCGAGTTTATTTTTAGTTTTGGGTTCCTCCAAGTAAGTGTCTACTAGTATATGTTTAGAGTGATAAAAGTGATAGGACTAAAGAAGAGTATGTAACGAGCAAGAATTAATAAAACAAATTTTCTACTTAAACAAAAAAGCAGCATGAAACATATTATTTATTTTAAGACATCCATCCCGATAATTATAATTTTGAGAAGGGAAGTAATTAATAAAGCCGCTAATTAATACTCCAATTATTAATCTCTAGTATCCATCATCAAAAAATATATAGTATATTCCCAACCACTAAAACATTGACACCTACACAAGATCCTCACCTAACTTCTTCCTTGTTCAAAACCCTGTCCCCCAAAACCCTACCAGTTATTTCTCACACCAATTTCCCTATTCAAGCAAATGGAGTTTTGGGGTAAAGATTCACATTTCCATTTCACATTTAATTTTTTTCCTTATCATGTTTAGACTTTAGATTTAGCAGATATTGTTGACTTGATCCGCATAATTTAGATACATTATCCTTTATGTCAAGGGCTATTTATGTTTGAATCAGCTTATTATTATGTAAACTATATATATCCGAGTTTATTTTTAGTTTTGGGTTCCTCCAAGTAAGTGTCTACTAGTATATGTTTAGAGTGATAAAAGTGATAGGACTAAAGAAGAGTACGTGTAACGAGCAAGAATTAATAAAACAATTTTTCTACTTAAACAAAAAACAGACATGAAACATATTATTTATTTTAAGACATCCATCCCGATAATTATAATTTTGAGAAGGGAAGTAAATTAATAAAGCCGCTAATTAATACTCCAATTATTAATCTCTAGTACCCATCATCAAAAAAAATATAGTATATTCCCAACCACTAAAACATTGACACCTACACAAGATCCTCACCTAACTTCTTCCTTGTTCAAAACCCTGTCCCCCAAAACCCTACCAGTTATTTTCTCACACCAATTTCCCTATTCAAGCAAATGGAGTTTTGGGGTAAAGATTCTCATTTCCATTTCACATTTAATTTTTTTCCTTATCATGTTTAGACTTTAGATTTAGCAGATATTGTTGACTTCGATCTGCATAATTTAGATACATTATCCTTTATGTCAAGGGCTATTTATGTTTGAATCTGCGCTTATTATTATGTAAACTATATATATCCGAGTTTATTTTTAGTTTTGGTTCCTCCAAGTAAGTGTCTACTAGTATATGTTTAGAGTGATAAAAGTGATAGGACTAAAGAAGAGTAATGTAACGAGCAAGAATTAATAAAACAATTTTTCTACTTAAACAAAAAATAGAAATGAAACATATTATTTATTTTAAGACATCCATCCCGATAATTATAATTTTGAGAAGGGAAGTAATTAATAAAGCCGCTAATTAATACTCAAATTATTAATCTCTAGTATCCATCATCAAAAAATATAGTATATTCCCAACCACTAAAACATTAACACCTACACAAGATCCTCACCTAACTTCTTCCTTGTTCAAAACCCCGTCCCCAAAACCCTACCATTATTTTCTCACACCAATTTCCTATTCAAGCAAATGGAGTTTTGGGGTAAAGATTCTCATTTCCATTTCACATTTAATTTTTTCCTTATCATGTTTAGACTTTAGATTTAGCGATATTGTTGACTTCGATCCGCATAATTTAGATACATTATCCTTTATGTCAAGGGCTATTTATGTTTGAATCAAGCTTATTATTATGTAAACTATATATATCCGAGTTTATTTTTAGTTTTGGGTTCCTCCAAGTAAGTGTCTACTAGTATATGTTTAGAGTGATAAAAGTGATAGGACTAAAGAAGAGCACGTGTAATTTATTTTAAGACGAGCAAGAATTAATAAAACAATTTTTCTACTTAAACAAAAACCGGTTATTTTCTCACACCAATTTCCTATTCAAGCACATGAAACATATTATTTATTTTAAGACATCCCGATAATTATAATTTACTAGAGAGAGGAAGTAATTAATAAAGCCGCTAATTAATACTCCAATTATTAATCTATAATATCCATCATAAAATAAAATATAGTATACTATCTCAAATTCCCAACCACTAAAACATTGACACCTACACAAGATCCTCACCTAACTTCTTCCTTATTCAAAACCCTGTCCCCCAAAACCCTACCAATTATATATATATATACTAAAAAGCATCTTGGGGTCTTGTAGCAACAAAGGCACACACAAGTTTCATGTTAGCCTCATTTTAGCCCCGAGGTTATTGGTCATTGCAAAGTTAGTCCTTAATTGTTATCTAACGGTAGTGACGTAAATTTGTAACGTTAACAAAGAATTTCGGGTGCTTTTGCAAATATTAAACACAAACAAATTTCTAATGTTAACTTTTTTCTCACGGTTAGTCCCTAAGGACTAACGTTGCAACAACCGTCAATTTAAGTGGACTAAAAGGAAAATATCATCACTAAAGATGGAACAAGACCAAACATTGTTTGCTACAAGACACATATAGTTGGGAATAGTGCGTAATCGCTCATACGCAATTTACGCTTTTAGTCCCTCGTTAGCTTCAAATCGCATCTGCTAGTCCCAGTTATCGACCTTTGCAAATTTCGTCCTTAATAACAAAAAAAAAAAAAAAACAATATTTTTGTTTCGACTTAGATTAAACACAACATCCTCAAGAAGAACGCCACGGTGCCCCTTCGTTATTTTCTAACACCAATTTCCCTACTCAAACAAATGGAGTTTTGGGGTAAAGATTCTCATTTCCATTTCACATTTAATTTTTTTCCTTATCATGTTTAGACTTTAGATATTGTTGACTTTGATCTGCATAATTTAGATACGCGTTTTGTTATCCTCTATGTCAAGTGCTATTTATGTTTGAATATGCGCTTATTATGTAAACAAATGGAGTTTATTAGTATTTTATTAGCTACATACCGCATGAGAAAATTTCAATATAAAACTCATATTTGTCATATAACCAATGAACCAATCATAGCCACTCATTTTTTTTTTTATTAAAATATAAAGAATAAACTTTCACCATTTTTAAAATTAAATATCTCACAAACCGTTAATCGTTACGCCAAAATCATACCATCTCGACGAGAATTAAATTATCTTTCATGATATATCATTGTTATATACTTTCGGCGAATTTTTTTAAAAATTTTATCCGAAAAATCACATGTGATTTATTAAAATCATATGTGATTTGATTTTTACGAATCACATGTGATTTTTAAAACTAGACGAACTTTTAAAAAAAAATCGTCGAAAGTATATAACAATGCATATCTATAGAAAGATAATTTAAATTCTCGTCACGATGGTGTATTTTTTGTAGCTTGAAGATTTACCGTTTGCAAGATATGTTATTTTAAAAAAAAGGTGGAAAATGATTTTTTATTAATTTAAATAAAAAAAATGAATGAATGTGATTGGTTAATTGGTTTTATGACAAATTTGAGTTCTATATGGATCTCAACTCTTATCATCTAACAAAAACAAACAGCCTAATAATCTTCGCAATCTACCACTATCAATAACTGATGAACAAGTAACTGATGAACAAGGCTATTATCATCTAACTGATGATCATAACATAGACTTTGTAAGACTATTATCATCTAACAAAAATAAACAGCCTAATAATCTTCGAAAACTACCACTATCAATAATTGATGAACAAGTAACTGATGAACATAACATATACCTTGTAACAATCTATTGTCCCACTTTTTAATGAATGCAGTACCTTCATTTGTCCCGGGGAGTTGCAGACGGTCGTGTCTGTTTTTCGATCTTTTTTCCTTGAAGAGTTCTTCTATTTTTCTGTCATCTAAAAATTTAAATAAAATAAGATTAAAATAATTCTAATTCTTCCTGAACAGCCAGATACTCTATTTCTCCATCATTTTTTTTTTCTTATTTTCTTAAAAATTTAAATAAAATAAGATTAAAATAATTCTAATTCTTCCTGAACAGTCAGATACTATATTTCTCCATCATTTTTTTCATTTTTTTTCTTGTTTGCCTAAAAATTTAAATAAAATAAAATTAAAATCAGATTATTCAAAAATAACTAAATATAACTGATGAGTAATTTTAATTCTAAAAAACTCATATTTTTTTTTTTCTTTAATCCTAATAAATTAACACATAACTGATGAATGCAAAAACTAAAATTAAAAAAAATTAAAAAATAAATTAAAAAATAAATCATGAACTTACTTTTAGTTTTCATCTTTCCGAGTGCAAATCCGTAAATTTGAGTGAAAATCGTGTTTTTTTATCGGAATAAACCCTAATTAGATCCCCAATTGTAGAGAGAGGATTTAGATGTTTTCGGTGTTTTTTGTGAGAGAGAAGTGAGAGAATTATGTGAGGTGGGAGGGAAGGGAATAGTTAGGAGGGAAAGTTGTATTTACCATTATGCTCTTCTAGTAGTAAATTGCGCTTCTTTTTGTTTTTAATTTAAATCCCAACCGTGGGATTGAAATCGGACGGATGAGGTTTGTTTTTAGACTTTTTAATTTATATACCCTTTGCAAGGGATCGCTCCTCACTCGGTCACTCCCAGTTTCTCCAAATCAACCTCTCGTACCATTTCATATCACTCCCACTTACCAACTAATCTCCATATCTATCGTACTACTCCTTCCCAAAAAGAATATCATCCACTTGGCGTCACAAAGAAACAAATTACGACTTCCCTTAGGTTTCGTTTCATCGCATAAAATAGGCAAGTTCTAAAACCTCATACTTTATTCTTGCTCGAGCCGGATGATGAAAAATTATCATGTCCGGTTAGCATCTCAGTAAAACTAACATTACTTACTATTCAAAAGCTCGTTATCCACAGCTTCTGAGTAAATTTTCTCAAAGCCTTCGGAAACTAACGGAATAAACTCAAACTTACTAATACTAGTCATAATAATATTGGACTGGTTAGTTTTAACTGTGGTTATGTTAGTGTTTAACAGCCAACTATGTACCTGAATTGATAACGGTTTTCATTATATCAATATTGAATTGTGAACTACAGTTATTATGATGACATATATAAAAGGGTTTCATTGCATATTTTGCAGAAGAAACACAAATGACATGTTGCTACATACATGTTCTAATGACCAAAAACATGTAGCAGAAGCTATATAGTAAAACCATTACAGTATTTCACAAGAGAAGCATATTACATTGTCAACAAAGTACAGTATTTCACACATTACATTGTCAATGAAGTACAACATTTGAATCAAATCAACTATTTCCACACAAGTTCACACACATTACATTGTCAATGAAGTACAACATTTGAATCAAATCAACTATTTCCACACAAGTTCACAATAAAAGACAAACAATATTCACAATAAAAGACAAGACAATCAATACTCACAAATGACTCAAAGTTCCTCTACAAAATAAGCGCCTGTACCCGGTAACCACAACAAGGAGATTCACCCTAAACTCATTTTGGGGTAACGCTATGCATGCCTCCCATTCATCCGTATTGTACAAAGGCCCGAACCAGCTTCTGTTGTTCTCAAAATGTATCTCCATCTCATATTCTGGCCCAAAAAATATGCCGACTTGCAAGTTTCCCCTCACCATTTCCATAACTTCATCAAAGTCAGCTTCTCTTGACACATAAAAGATGGCCTTTTGTGTTGCCAATCCTTCACCAATCCACAGCTGAGCCGCAATGAGAACAAACTCATCATCCGAATGGGCTGGCCAGTCCCAAAACCCAATTTCTATCGCCCGTCTTGTTAGCAGCTCGGGTGACTGGAAATTAAAAAAGATTAGCACTAATGCATGTTTACTTTTGTGCTTATGTTTAAGAATAATCAGATTTCAGTTTAAGCAAAGTAATTTTACCTCCCAAATGATTGGATAAGATTTCAATTGGAAAGCCGTAAAAAGGCCATGTATCTTCTAGGTCGCATGGGAATCGTCTAGTCATAGCTCTTTGACCTAATTGCTCAAAGGCGTAGCTGGTGTTTTGGAAAGCTTCGAGGATTGCAGCTTCTTCAAACGCCTGCTGTACTTGAATCCCCTCTTGTGCCTGCAAAGGAATGTAGGCTGCTTGAAGCAAAATCCAAAGTCCGTCCCAAAAGTCCTGGCGTGATGTTCGCCTATTTGATGTGACATCTAAGAGCTGAATGGCTTGTCGAGATTGTGGAATTCCTGCCATCTGCAACACAGCACCTGCCAACTGCATTCAATGAGATTAAGTTAAGAGTGATTCAGAGCATTTTTATAGAGGAAACTCTCAAACCAGATAAGTTATTTTTTTCAAAAGATTGAATGAATTTAATAACTCTTATAATCTGTGGACATGAGCAAACAGACACATGCGTAAATGCAGTAAGCAAACGAATTAAAATATGAATAATACCAGATAAGGCACATGCATAAACGCAGTAAGCAAACAATACCAGATTTCAGTTACGATATTCTCCCTGAAACAAGCTGCTTGCCACCTCCTCCTCTCTCAATAATCTGTACAGATGAAATACTAGTTTATAAAAGCTATAGTGTAAAACTGAAAAAGCATATAAGGGCTGTGACTAAACAAGAGATATAAAGAATATAAGTTGGAAGCTTTCACCCTCGTTTTATGATCTAAAATATATACATAAACGCATTTTTACACCAATATATAAAACGTATAAATGTTCAACACTGATATACCTAAACAAAAATAGCAGAAAACATTTAAAAACCTCGGGGAGAAGAGAATATAATATCTCCTCCTCAACCTAAAAGCCCTATTAGTATATCAAAAAGGAAATCATTATCCGCTAACCTAATCTTAATGAATCACTTATCCGGACTAAAAAATCGAATCAGAATGCTTTAAAAGGCAACAACTTTGTGTAATACATATCAATGTGTTAAAACACAAATTTTTAACAGAATCATCATCAGATTTTAAATGCCTAAACTACAAAAAAATCGTGATTTTTTAACCTAAAATCAAATTAAACAGAAAAAACGTTAAAAATTAATGAACTTATTTTAACCTAACATCGAATTACAACAATTAATTTAACAAATTAACAAGTCGATCGAAATTAAACATAATAATTACAACAAATTAACGTAATTAAACATAACAGATTAACAGCATTAATCTAATTAAACCTATTAATTACAACAAATTAACGTAATTAAACATAACAGATTAACAGCATTAATCTAATTAAACCTAATAATTACAACAAATTAATGTAATTAGACATAACAGATTAACAGAATTAATCTAATTAAACCTAATAATTACAACAAATTAACGTAATTAAACATAACAGATTGACAAAATTAATCTAATTAAACCTAATAATTACAACAAATTAACGTAATTAAACATAACAGATTAACAGCATTAATCTAATTAAACCTAATAATTACAACAAATTAACGTAATTAAACATAACAGATTAACAGCATTAATCTAATTAAACCTAATAATTACAACAAATTAACGTAATTAAACATAACAGATTGACAAAATTAATCTAATTAAACCTAATAATTACAACAAATTAACGTAATTAAACATAACAGATTAACAGCATTAATCTAATTAAACCTAATAATTACAACAAATTAACGTAATTAAACATAACAGTTGATGTAATTAATCTAATTAAACCTAATAATTACAACAAATTAACGTAATTAAACATAACAGATTAACAACATTAATCTAATTAAACCTAATAATTACAACAAATTAACGTAATTAAACATAACAAATTAACAACATTAATCTAATTAAACCTAATAATTACAACAAATTAATGTAATTAAACATAACAGATTGACAGAATTAATCTAATTAAACCTAATAATTACAACAAATTAACGTAATTAAACATAACAGATTAACAACATTAATCTAATTAAACCTAATAATTACAACAAATTAACGTAATTAAACATAACAAATTAACAACATTAATCTAATTAAACCTAATAATTACAACAAATTAATGTAATTAGACATAACAGACAATGTAATTAATCTAATTAAACCTAATAATTACAACAAATTAACGTAATTAAACATAACAGATTAAGATTAATCTAATTAAACCTAATAATTACAACAAATTAACGTAATTAAACATAACAGTTAACAACATTAATCTAATTAAACCTAATAATTACAACAAATTAACGTAATTAAACATAACAAATTAACAACATTAATCTAATTAAACCTAATAATTACAACAAATTAACGTAATTAAACATAACAGATTGACAGAATTAATCTAATTAAACCTAATAATTACAACAAATTAACGTAATTAAACATAACAGATTGACAAAATTAATCTAATTAAACCTAATAATTACAACAAATTAACGTAATTAAACATAACAGATTAACAAAGATTAATCTAATTAAACCTATTAATTACAACAAATTAACGTAATTAAACATAACAGACAACGACATTAATCTAATTAAACCTAATAATTACAACAAATTAATGTAATTAGACATAACAGACAATGTAATTAATCTAATTAAACCTAATAATTACAACAAATTAATGTAATTAGACATAACAGATTAACAGAATTAATCTAATTAAACCTAATAATTACAACAAATTAACGTAATTAAACATATCAGATTAACAGCATTAATCTAACTAAACCTAATAATTACAACAAATTAACGTAATTAGACATAATAGATTAACGTAATTAACCTAATAATTACAAAGTAGATTTTTATGAAACAGCTAAAAATGAGAGAACTTACGCTAAAAATGAGAGAACTTACAGAGTAGATTTTTTCTTAAACCGCGTGAATGAATTGAAAGGGGGAAATAACAGTATTTATAGGGCGAGAGATTGTTGAAACCCAGCGTCATTTTTTTTTTCTTTTTTTCTTTGTTTTGGTTAAGATGTGAACACGTGGCATTTTGGTATGAAACAACGGGTTCATTTCTGGGTTTCGATCAAAGAGGCATTTTCTAGAGAGAGAGAGAAGAGAGCGGCGTGTAGAGAAGAGAAGAGAAGAAAAGAAAGAAGAAGAAGAGAGGAAGGTAAAATCTGGGTTTACTTGTGGGCTATGGGTTATACTTAGCCCAACAATAACTCTATATCTTGTGAGTGGGCTATCGCAACTTGTTCTGGGGCGGTAATTCTGGACACGACTGCAAACCGACACATAAGTTAAACATTTTGAGTTACACACACGTAGGTTTTCAAAAAGAACAACAAACAAATTCACGTGATAAACGCATCACTTTCAGGCTGGGACCACTTTTGATCACATAAGATCATCCTCTTATGTAATAACTAGACTAAAATACACGGTTGGTCCCTAAACTTGGCAAAACGCTTCGCGTTGGGACAAAACTCGGCCTTTTCATCGTTGGGGGTCCCTATTTCAAGTTTTATACTCGCTACAGGTCCTTTGACCATATTGTCGTTAGTCAAGGACATCTTATGGCGTTAGATTTGTCTTTAGTCCAAGGGTACATTTGTCAATTCCATATTTCAATTAAAAAAAATTTAATTATTGCCACATGTAATGTAACCCTCTTCCCGCCCCAATAAACACATAGTCTGTATTATTATTCGTCCCAGAACTTTCGTTACAAGAATTATCAGAATTCACAAACCCTAATTGCATGTCACAAAACCCCTGTTTATCAATCATAAAACCGAAACATGGACTTTACTCTATGGAAAGTAAGAAGACATCCAGGTTATCCAGTTGATGACAAAATCTGGGTTTACTTGTGGGCTATGGGTTATACTTAGCCCAACAATAACTCTATATCTTGTGAGTGGGCTATCGCAACTAGTTCTGGGGCGGTAATTCCGGACACGACTGCAAACAGACACATAAGTTAAACATTTTAAGTTACACACAAGTAGGTTTTCATAAAGAACAACAAATAAATTCACGTAGCTCATTTGATAAACGCATCAATTTCGGGTTGGGCTTTTAACTCAACAAGTCCAACCACTTTTGATCACATAAGATTATCCTCTTATATAATAATAGACTATAAGAGGATAAACGCATCACTTACCGCCAATTTTATTTTTTTTGCTAAATCCAAAACTACCTTTCAAATAGTCTAAAAAAAACACTAGGTAACAAAATTTAACTGCTTTTCAAACTGATTTTGTCCGAAAGGTGAAAGTAGTAATGTTTCGGTGAGGATAGTTGAAATATGTGGCAAGAATTAAATTTAATGGTTGAGATGAAAGTGAGAGGTGTTTCTCTGGGGTGGATTACTTGGTGTGTGGTGTCGGTGATTAGAGTTGTTGCGGCTACGAAGAGACTGGAGATGATGAGCGTCATTAGGGTTTTGAAACTGAGTATGGTGGTGATGTCTGCAGAGGTCATGAAGTGGAGTTTGAGGGTGGTGGTGAAGATGGTGAGACGGAGGAAGAGTAGAGATTATGTGATGAAATTGAGGGGTTTGGAGTTCACGATGTTGGTTGTTTGGTTTATGATTCTGGTGAAAGGCATTGTTGGAATTCAAAGTTTTTGTTACTTCCGGAAATATGATTGTGAGTGTGAGGTATTGAGGTTGGTTAATATAGGGAAATAATTTATCCTTACTTTGTTTTAGGGGGGGGGGGGGGTCAAATTTTACAAACTTCATCCCTTTTTGGAATTTCATTGATATCGTGAAGCCCAACTTACTAACCCGAAATTGATCAAAATCCCAACAATAACGTGGGCTATGGGTTATACTTGATTAAAAGCCCAACAATAATTGTATCTAGTGGGCTATAGTACTATCAATCTTTCCCAACTAGTTCAGGGGCGGTAATTCCGGACACGAGTACAAACCGACACATAAGTTAGACATTTTGAGTTACATATAGGTAGGTTTTCATAAAGAACAACAAACAAATTCACGTAGCTCATTTGATAAACGCGTCAATTTCGAGCTAGTAAGTTGTTTGAAACTTCAACCTGTTTCAATCAGATAAGCCGTTAAAACAAGAATAATATAAAGTGAAGATCTTAAGCGCGAGTCTTTAAGTGTGTAGTTAGCTGATGATGAATTTTACGGGGTTTCTTTTTTATTTTATTTTTATTGATTGAAAACTAGATGTGGTTGGGATTTGTAGTTTTTCTAAATCCGTAAGTATGCTATTCTTTAACTAAGCAAACATAAAATATTGTTCATGTATTTTCATTTGACCCTACTTGTTCAATGAACACGTTCATTTTGTTTACGACACTAACTGCGAATGCATCTGTTGAAAACTTTTAAGAGCTCGTGTTATGGTAACTAGGAGAGTGCCAACTAGCCCCACCACACCACCTGGCTTTCGCTATACCTTGATTTATGTGTCAATTTTGACTGTTGACGGCTTATTTGCAGGTCTATACGATGTGGTATGGGCTGTGTTGGAGCAGTGATATACAACCCTAACATAAAATGACTAAACTCATGTCTAATCACCTAAAATGCCGATGAATGATTGGGTTTCACTGAGGTGAATGGGAAAAGTAATATACGTGATAATATTGGTAGTAGGAACCCCATGCCGGTTATGCTCAGCTATAAGTTTATCTATCGCCTATATAGAAAAACCGGCAAGGGTGATACCCGTAAAAAATGGGTAAAAATGTGAAGATTAAAGCTGATGTCTCGAAAGATGTGGCTAGCACGAGTGGTACATGTAAGAGTTCTAAGGTGACGAGTACTATTGGAACAAATATTGTAATTTCAAACTCGTTTGATGCGCTCTACTTGGTTGATAATGATGATGGTTTAGTGTCAAGTGCAACCATTGTTATAACAAATAATACAAGTGAGTGGGAGGTTGATTAAAAAGTGAGTTCGGATGTCGAGGACGTATATGATGAGACCACTCAGTTTATGGCTTCTTCTTCAAAACGGGCTAGTGGTGGTGGTGCCAACGAGGCTTGTTTCCATAAGGATAAGGACTATGATGTGTATAATGGTTATGAAGATTATGCTTGTGACTTAACTGAAGAACAAAAGGCATTATGCCAAGGCGTGGGACTAGGGGTGTAATCGAGTCAAGCTGAGCTCGAGATTGACATGGCTTGAGCTTGGCTTGAAATTTATAAGGTAAGCTTGAGCTTAAACTTGATAGCTTGACGAGCTTTAATCATCCAACTTTGAGCTCGGCTCGTGTAAGGCTCGAGCTCGGCTCGAAAAGCTTGAATTCATATATAACCATTAAATTTGATAGTCAAACTCGTCAATAAATTCAAGAAAATAAGCGATGAACTCGAGAAGAAAGAACTTATACAAAACATTCAAGAGAACATGGGCTTAAATGATCCTCTTACAAATATTAAATTATTATACCAATATTCACATTAGTTTAAGTTGTTTATATAAATATGTATACTATAAATATATACGTTCTTGAAAGTTCGAAACGCTCCATAAAAGCTCGAGCTCGAGCTATTAAAAGCTTAAGCTCGACTCGTTATGTGTTTCGAGCTTGTTTATTCGGCTCAGGCTCGGCTGGAGCACGATAAAGCTTAACTCGATCGCGTCAAGCTCAAGCTTGAGCTCGAGTTGCTTGATAAAAGCTTGACTTGTTTTCACCCTTACATGGGACATTACTTTTCTTGGTAAATTTAGACATTAGTGGCTTTATTCGTCTTTGTTTATTTCGAGCTAAATATAGAGAAATTGTTGGTTACTGATTGTGTTGTAATATTTATCGCCTATGTAATAGGCTAAGATGTGAGATTCACTCAAATTTTTTGTATTTAAATATTTCTTAGAGTAATATATTCACCGAATTCAAATTTCTTACCCATTTAAAGAAATTCGTATCTAATCCGTTAATAATTTAACACTATCATTCATTCATTTTCTCACTCTAAAATTTCGCATTTGATTTTTTCATGTAGGCTGCCCCTAGTAAGGGCACTCAATCCTCCTCATTTTCCCTGCCACATCAGTTTTCTCTCTCCAGCGACCTTCAGGCGATTGAATGCCCCAGTAAGGGTGATCATGATCAATATTTTTTATTTATTTATTTATTTTTGGATTAAAAAAAAACATTTTTAACATAAACTAAAATTTCATTAATAATTAAAATGTTACAATACTAAATAAAAACAATAATATATTAAATATAAAAACGATATGAAATCATAAATCATAAATCCTAATCTAAATGCTTCTCGCATGCAGAATCATACGAAGGAGTCCGATAACCGGCAAATTCCTCGATGCGAGCCAAATCTTCCCGGTCTAGCAGAGATTCCCAAAAAGCTTGGCAATGGAAGTTGATGCACCTACACCATCTTTTTCGTTCTCCGATAGCTCCAATTGATTTTGGTGCGATGTTGTTCGATACCTTTTGAACACACCGCCACAACTTGTCGCAATCTCGCTCGCCTTTGTGGGCTTGATCCTTCAAAATTTGTCGATCACAACTTTTCGCTCGGGCGTAATGTCGTTGCAACTCTTGTAGTTTTCTCTCATTTGTTGCTTCTCTCCCTCGCTCGCTCAAACGGATGGATAACGCCTATAATAGCGGTTTTCGAGCCACATCATCTTTTCGCATTGTTTGTTAACGTACATTTCATATCTTCTACAGAACGGCAGACAATGCCCATAATAAATCTTGTGTTGAGAAGTAGTTTGAGGTTGAATTGTGTGAAATAGATTTGTGGATTAAAGTGTGTTTGTATTGTGTATTTATAAAGGTTCAATTTTTTTTATTTGTTTATTTTTTTTTAACCGTTATGCATGCAATGGATATATTTGAAAAAATAGAAATTTGAGTCGATCGTGTATACAACCATCTTGGTTTCAAAACTTCACTAGATCGACTAGCCACATAAAGGCGATCGACACTCGATCGATCGAGTGAGTCGATCGCAAAAGCTTATTGCGTCCAGCCTTAGAACCATCTTCTGCATTTAAAAGGAGGGGTGAAGTAATTATTTTCGAATTGAAATAATGATTGTTGTTTTTTTAGTTAAATAGTTGTAAATGCATAATATGAGGAAACTTCGTTGTTGAGTTGGTGGTACAATTGGTGCTCGCAAGTGCCTTTCTAAAAGGTATACTCTGAACCTTGACGATCCTAAATATTATTTTTTCTTCTTTTTTTTCTATTTTCTTTACACATAAAGGAATCTTTTGTTAGTTTGTTTTTTTCTCTTTTCTGCTTTACGCATAAATAAAATTCTAGTTAAGTTGTTTTCTTCAACAATTTTGGCTTTTCTTAGCAACAGACTTTTTTAATATTCTATTTTTGTACGTATATTTTGAAAAATATGGTTAAGTTGGTTTTTCTTTTAGGTTTTAGGTTCTAAAATAGCAACAAATTATCTTAATGTTCTATCTTAGTACGCAACTTTAAAAAATCTATACAACTTTATAAAGGGTTTGGGACATTCTAAATATAGTAGTCTTAAAATTTTTAAGACCCAAAACATTTCCATTAAAAGAAAGTAACTTTTGCTAAGCATAATAATTATAATTAAGCATACATATAAATTCAAAGAATAATTAATGTCTTAAATTCTCATATTTGTAACATCCTCCAATATTGATGCATCTCATTTAAACCATATGAAGAGATGTAAAAAAATGTAATAAATTAAAATACGTAGTTCAACTGAAATTAAAATACATAAAGTTATTGCTAGAAAAAACATATATCCCTCCTCCATATAAAGGAGGGTTTGTTTGAATGAGATCTCCCCCAAAAATCTGAAAAAATGACACGTGCCATTTTTATTCCCAAAACTCTCACAACCGTCCGATTAACTCTATTTCCCCCCAAAACTCTATCCCCAATTATCTCCCCCAAAACTTCTAAAATTTAATACACACAATTACTTTTTCCCCCAAATCTGGATGGAAGAAACTCATATCTTCAAAATCGTAACCCCAAAATTCGTTTCAATTCAAAACTAAAATCAATCCCCTAAACACAACCAAAAAACACAAACCTTCAATCAATTATTTTTATGATCATCTACAATTACTCCTTTACAAACCAACAACACCGGAAAAAAACAATAATCTTGAATCAAATTATTTCTTTTATCATCAAAGATCATACATAAAGATGATTAAATACACCCCACAAAAATACCGCATCACGCCGCCGAGGTTTGCGTTTTATTGGTAAGATTTATCTTTGTTTTTTAGGGTTTTTAATTGATTTTGGGGGTTTTTATTATCTCTTATGTTTTCTTGAAATTAGGGTTCAATTCGTATATCAATGAAGTTCATCATCTAATGGAGGTAATTTCTAAATTTCAGAAAGTTTGGGTCGAATTGCAAGTTTAATCATCAACAATATGAACAATAGTATATGGATTGTTTAAAAAAGTTACATACCGCTAACATGTTCGATTCGGGGGCATAGGTGACTTAACGTGGTTGTTCGGGTCATGGATTGGTCACCGTCACCGCGCTTTGCAAAGGTGCCATTCTTTGGTGCAATTGGTAAGGACATTTTAAAATTCGAATGAGAATCATGAGTTGATGAAGCAAATAGAAATTTGTCATGTATATTGGTTTGGTATGCCTTTTATAAGTACTTTAATATAAGCAAAAAAAAATAACACTTTATGAAGTATTAAGAATTAGTGTTATGATTTCTGAATTTAGGGGTTTATGATTAGTGTTTATGGAAATAGGATTCATTATTGATTATCCCCTGCATTTTCATTGTTGTTGAATATATGATATGTTTTATTTTGATATAGGATTTAGGCTTAAGTATTCTTTTTATATAAATTCAAAACATTACGTTTTTTGGTTGAGGATAGCTTACATAAAAAGGCGAGATTTTGCTTAATGTTGTGTGTGAATAAAACAGTGTTATACAACATGTTTGTGAATAGAAGAGATATTATGCTGTTATTTTATTCCTTTCATTTTAGATCAGATATTATAGATATACTCTTTGGATACGCAGACTCTTTGAAATCAAGAAGATAAATGAGAAGAAGAAAGCATCTATGTCAACTTAGTTGCAAAGCAAAAGCCACTCTATGAAGGGTTTGTGCGGTGAAAAGATGATGACATGCCTCCAATAGAGGCGATTCTTGCACCATTTAGAGGCTGACCTGAAGCTTGCCCCGCGACAGGTCTAGCTTTCATGTAGTAATTATCAATGAGTTAATGCCCCTGAAGTTAATGCTGATTAACTATAAAAGTTTATACACTTATATTGTGGCCTTTTTTGGGTTTGCAGATTGCTAAGCTTCAGGACGACAATAAAGCATTAGATCGACTTACCAAATCAAAAGAAGTCGCTCTACTAGAAGCCAAGAGAACCATTCAGGTTGCCTTGGCGAAGGCTTTAATGGTGGATGATCTTCAGAATAAGAATCACGAGTTGATGAAGCAGATAGAAATTTGGCAGGTATATTGGTTCGGTATGCCTTTTATCATTTATGAAGGGTTTGGCATGGTGTAATCATTGTAAGATCATTCTATTGAATGAAGAACCTATTAGTTTTTGTGATATGGAATTTATTAAACCATTTTTAAAGGAACGTGATTCTATCCATTTGGTTAAATTTGATTTCCATGGGTCAACAAAGATGGTGCACACCCTAGCTCTTAATTCTCTATTATCTAAAGGTCAACCGTGTCAAAAAAACTACCCAATATGCATTCAAATATTTAAAAATTGGTCATTTTTTTTATCTTACTAGATAGTTTTATTTTAATCATCCAATTTTTTTATATAATGTAATACAGTTTCTTATTCTTATACAAGAAAGTGTTTTAATTCGCATAGCCCCCAAATTTTGAACATTAGCTATTATTTGAAAGTGTTTTAATTCTAAGCATATGTAATGCAGTAATAATAGTTTTTCGTATTGATTGTGATCTTGCAGTTGTTATAAATGTTGCATCTTGGCAAATTTGCAGGTAGGGCTGAGCATTTGGACCGACAACCCGACCCGACTCTAGAAACCGGCTGATTCGATCCGATTTTCACCCGAACAAACCAAGCTCAGTTTTCTATCGGGTTGCATTTTTCCAGACATGTCGGGTCGGTTCGGTTCGGTTCGAAACCCGAGTAAGTTTCGGTTCGGTCTCGGGTTGGGTTTTCTAGGAATTTCGGTTTCGGGTTTCATCGGGTCGGGCCTATTTGCAGGATACAATTTACATAATGGGAAGCCGTACTTTATTTACATCTTGGGATCTTTGGGAATAGCACCGCATTGCTGGAACATTGTCACATCCACTGCAAGTCGATATGTATCTTTTTTCCTTTTTCGATTATGACTCAAAGAAACTTATTTTGTTTTGAATATTATATTAAGTTTAACGATATCTTAAAAACTATGTTACTAATTTTATCTTGATAATTCTTGAAGCTAGCCGCCCAGCGGGAGGCCTGCGGCTAGTATATATATAAAACATTTGCTCACCACAAAAATAGTTACCGGGTACCCGCCGCCACATTGCGCGGGTAGCCTTATAGTATAAGTAAATGCATCAGTTTTATGTGTTGTCATCTTAAAATGGTGACACGTGTTACCTTTTCTAGTATGATAATACATCAAAATTTGCATATTAAAACACTTATGAAAGTTTATTACATTTACGCATATTTTTTATACTTTACGTTCCAAAACAAGATATTAAAGAACGTTAATTGTTAGCCTAAACCCTTTTCTTTATCATTTTTCTTAGAGCTTATAGATTCATAGTAGAGTGATTTATGATAGGGCAAATAACCTATTAAAGCATCATACTTGTCACAAAAAGCAGTTCGACGTAGCGAATAAAAAAATAGCCCTTTTGGCTACTATACCCGACTATTTTGGCCTGTATTGGGCATTTTATGACTTACCCAGCCGGTAACCGGTTAAATATATTTTCATACCATCTAATTCAACAGCCTTATCCTTTTATATCACACAAAACACACTTGAATAAACACACTTTCCAATTCAGCAGCTTTTCTCTAACTGTTTCTCCATAAACGATGTGAATAAACACACTCGCACTCAAGAGTTTCTCAACCGATTCCTTCTCCAACGAATAAACACTAGCGGAAGGAATCGCTTATCCTCGCACCTCAAGAAAAGCATCAAACGCTTGCCTTATCCTCGCACCTCAAGAAAAGCATGGCTGTTGTGCTCATGATGAAAATGAGGAGAAACAGGAGGCACATAAACACGAAAACCATGGTTGCTGTGGTCATGATAGTGATGAGGTCAATGAGGCCAAACACGAGGCACATGAATCACAAAAAGCAGTAACTAAATTAAGGTCAATTGAAATGGAATACAAGTTTCAGTAAGTAATTTATGGTCAATTGAAAGGGGGATTTTTTTAGGGTTCTTATGAATTTGGGGAGGAATTGGGGTATAAGTGGAAGAGAAAATGGTTATGTGTGCTTAGGTGGAAAGAGAAAAAAAAAAAGAGATAATATCTTTATTAGGTGGAAATCATACGTGGACTTGGAACCGGGTATGTGGCACTAACCGGCTGGGTAAGTCATAAAATGCCCAATACAGGCCAAAATAGTCGGGTATAGTAGCCAAAAGGGCTATTTTTTTTATTCGCTACGTCGAACTGCTTTTTGTGACAAGTATGATGCTTTAATAGGTTATTAGCCCTTTATGATAATATCTATCTACCATTTATATGAAAACAACTTTTTCTTCTCTCACAGTAAATGACATATACTACATGTTTTGAAAAGATATACAATGCAATCACGGTGCTCGATATCAATATGTGACAAGGGTTATATTTCTGTTACTCATATGGGTGTATATTATTTGTTGACAAAGACATGTTTGGCAAATAAGATTATAAAAAAAATTGTGCTTAATATAGCATACACAAATTTGCAAACTATGAGTATGCATAACTGATTTAGTCAGTAAATTTGATTCCAACTGTTTCATTAATTATGTAAGGTGATTATGTAATTATGAAAGTTGTTGTGCTTTATTTTGTTGCTTTAGTATATACTAGCATAGTACCCGCGCAAAGCAGCGACTGTACTCAACATTTCAGTTTTTCTCACACTTTGATTTTTAAGCGGTATGCAATGAGAGTTAGTATTTGACGGTTTACCCGTTTGATAGTTCGAAAAGAGTAGATGCGTGTTTGAATTTCCGTAAAGTATATCAATAGAAATATAAATATCCATACTTATACTCATTTGAACTTTGTATAACTTGAATGTTTATAAATTTGTATTATTTAAGTTTGTAACATCAATTTTAATACTATAATTTAATGTGTCATTAGTGTACATTATAATGCAATTATTATAGTGTAGAATTTAATTATATGAATTACTAATTATAGTAAGATGTGTAGGCTTAAAAAATTAAAACTTTCTTTTTTAGAAAGTCCTAAATACATTATAAGGAAGTAAAGATTGATTTTGTAATATCTATTGGATAGTTTAGTAATTTTAACGTGTAGTGAATTTTAAACAATTCAACTTGTTACTCATGTTTTATATGTAGTATATATAGATGAACGTACTGTCGTCTAAGAGATTGGGGTTATAGTTTGTTAGGTGTTTAGTGTATTTTACTGTGTGTAAGGTGTCAAGGCTGTAATCTTCCAGTTACGTATTGTGTAGTTGAGTTATTGTATTTCTTTGTTTAGGGCTATGTTTGGCGACACATAGTAGTAGCAGTAAGTAGTAAGCAGTAAGCAGTAGCAATAAGCAGTAAGCTGTAATTGTTTGTTTAAAAAATGTGTTTGGTAACGTAGCTGTAGCAGTAATTATAAATTGTAAAATTACGAAAAAGGTCATATACATATTAAAATAAAATAAATGATTTAAACAAATGAGGGTATATATGTAATTTCATAAACTGAACGCTTGGAGCAACTGTGGAATGCTTAATCAAGAAGCATTTAGATTGGAGCGGTAAGACAATATTCTAACGCTTGTTGAGGTGTTGCCAAACAAGCTTTTCATCTATAATGCTTACAGCTTGTCGCTTGTCGCTCCTAAACGCTTCCAAATGCTTGTTGCCAAACACACCCTAGATGTAACATTCAAACTAACTAAGCGTTAGAATAAGTTAAGTTGTGTTAATAAAAAGAAGGATGTTGGTTGAAGAGTTGGGATCTTTTAGAAAGGGGATGCAAATTAAAAAGTGTAAAAAATATTTTGAACCATCCGATTACTCCACATTCACATTTGATGGTTCCAAATTAAAATGGAAAAAAAGAATGACCGCACCTTCTATTACAAGGATAAAACATTAGTTTTACACAAAAAAAAAAACATGTCTCAGTTCCCTCCATCGCTCACACACACACACTGACACACACACTCACATATTTCTCTCTCTAAACCGATCAAAATTTGGAGAAATTTTTAGGGTTTCTATTTCCGATTATTTCTCATCAATTAAAACACATTATACATTTGAAAAAGATGAAACAAACTGGTAATTTTGGTTTAATTTAATTTTAAGGGTTTATAATTTATGTTTAAATTTTTATTATTATTATTTTTTTAATTTTAGTTCGTGCATGTGTATTTTTTAGAAACTAGAAGAAGTAAGAGACTCAGAGAGAAACAAAAAAATGAAAATGATGAAGAAATGAAAGATTTGACAGTACAACAAGAAAATAAAATGAATAAGAATTAGGATTATTATCAGTTTATTTTTTTTATTTATTTTTATCTTTTTTTTAATTATTTTATTTACTTTTTTGATTATATATTTTCAGTTATTGCTAGTGCTTTTGTGTTTTTTGAAAGTAGGTTTAATCATTAGTTATTGAAAGTAGGTTCATCAGTTACTGCTAGTGAATTTGATCATTTGTTATTGAAAATTAGTTATTGAAAGTAGGTTCATCAGTTACTGCTAGTAAGTTTGATCATTAGGTTCATCAGTTACTGCTAGTGCGTTTGATCACTAGTTATTGAAAGGAGGTTCATCAGTTATTGCTAGTAAGTTTGATCATCAGTTATTTGAAAGGAGGTTCATCAGCTATTGCTAGTGCGGGTTTGATCATTAGTTATTGAAAGTAGGTTCACCAGTTATTGCGAGTGCGTTTGATTATTAGTTAATTAAAGTAGGTTCATCAGTTAATTCTAGTGTGTTTGATCATCAGTTATTTGAAAGTAGGTTCACCAGTTATTGCTAGTGCGGGTTTGATCATTAGTTATTTGAAAGTAGGTTCATCAGTTATTGCTAGTATGTTTGATCGTCAGTTTTTTCAAAGTAAGTTCATCAGTTATTGCTAGTGCGTTTGATCATCAATTATTTGAAAGTAGGTTTATTAGTTATTGCTAATACGTTTGAGCATCAGTTATTTGAAAGTATAAGTTCATCAATTATTACTAGTCCGTTTGATCATCAGTTATTTGAAAATAGGTTCATCAGTTATTGCTAGTGCGTTTGTGTTTATTTTGGATTCAGTTTAGTTTTGGTTCGGTTTCATCTTTTATTTCGGTTTTATGTTTATTTTGGGTCATCAGTTATTTTGAAAAAGTAGGTTCATCAGTTTAATAATTATTTGTTTTATTGGATAGGAAAAGACGCTAAAAAGGCAAAGAAACCAATAACTTTAAAACCGTATTCACCAAATGATGATGACTTTGTTGAGGATGCATTTACTCAAAAACAAATAAAACGTTCTGTAACACCCCCAAAATTTGCACACCGAAAGCGTTCGGGTCATGGGGTGCTACTAAATCAATACTCATGACACAAGGTGATAAAGAATGGAAAATCTATTCCATTATCGAAAGATATGTTAATTAAGAAATAGTTTTGCAATATTGTTTCAAATTGCGGAAGTAAAGCCCATAAAGTATATGTTGTCCCATTAAAAGTTGTATTAGATATGCGTAAAAACACTTCGGATGCCAGTCTTTAATGAATGCCTTTGCCAATGCCCACGCCAAGAAGTAAACCTGAGAAAAAAACATTCTAAAATGTCAACACAAAGGTTGGTGAGTTCATAGGTTTAAGTAATCAAGTTGGACCACAATTGTTCATATAAGCATCTCCGTGAATGATACTATATGTAGTAAAAGTCTATTACGTTAGTGCCAAGTTCATGCAACCGAAACTACGACAGTGTGCATGCATCTAGAAGCATGATAAATAAGGCCCGACAAGTGTATTTCCAGTACACTTGGATTCGATATGGTATACGTTCGACGTTTGTGTGGAAAACTAGAAGGGGGTTGAATAGTTTTACCAATTTAAAACTTCCTTTTAAATATTTAGATCGACTTATGTCAATCTATTTGGTTGTTTATGTTGGACGTTGATAGATAGATATATAAACGCGTGTAATGAAAGATAAAGAGTAAGAAGCACATCACCACACAAGTTATTTATAGTGGTTCGGCTACAAGGACACCTTCCTTGCCCTACTTTACTCCCGAGTCACCTACTCTAGAGTTCGTAAGCACTACACCAACTCCTTATGGCGGAGAAGCCTTCACAACGTCGCTAACCTTTTTCCGACAAAGCTAAATACCGAGTTCTTTCACACCAAGGCGAACCACACCTAACACAACGTCGCCTACCCTTTATACGGTGCTAGGCTAACCACCGAGTTCTTTCACACCTTAGGAGAACTAATCCTATCACAATGTCGCCTACCCTTTATTAGGTACTAGGCTAAGCACCTAGTTCCATTACTATGGAGGAACTACTACCCTTCACTACACAACACCTAATCTCAAGAAGATCTACTCCTTGTTACAACACCATCAAGGATATCACCATCCTTGTAAATAAACAAATACTTATATGTATAACGATGCACCTCATCGATTATACGACCTAGGCATTTTTCCCAAATGCTACTTGATTTGATTCTTCGGCATCCTTCACTAATGCCTTTGACACAACGCTTGGCACCTTTCACTAATGCCTTTGATACAACGCTTGGCACCCTTGACTAATGCCTTCGTCTTGACACCTATAGCATTCTTCACTAATGCTCTTGACACGAACGATAAGCACCTTTCACTAATGCTTTCGTCTTGACACTTTTGACATCCTTCACTAATGCCCTTAACCTAACATCTATGGAGAAAGGAAGAACTATCAACAAGAGAACCTTAGTTGTCTTGATGATGACGAAGCATTGCAACTCGTGGACTTTAGCTTGCACGTCTTCAAGAAGTGGTGATCTCTCCTTTAAGAGGAACCTAGAAGATCACACAAAAACAAAAGACAAACTACATAGATCACTTGGATCTGAGTAGAGGGTTAGAATACTTGGGAAAGTATGTGTAAAGTGATGCATAGAAAGGAATTTCTATTTATAGAAAATTCTCTATTGTTCCCGGATCCCACGGATCCCTTCCACTGGGATCCGACTAGCACAAAGCCGTGGATCCGTGGAACACTCCTCTTGCCCATGGGTATTTTTGGTTATGGGTCATGGGTCATGGGTTATGGGTTGATCCATGGTTTTCTTTCTAGATACAATGAACTTGGTTAAGTGGTATATATAAAACCATGGGTTATGGGTCAATACCATTTGCTAGTTTTACCCATTTTAGTATTAACATGTTTTACCCATTTTAGTATTTACATGTTTTTACCCATTTTAGTATACTTAGTTTAAGTATGTAAGCTAACCCAATATGTAAACATTAGTTGTTGTACATATATCTAAATCATAAAATCACTTAAGCTTGTTTTAGTGTTTTATGTGAAAACGTAAGTGCGTTAGGAAACCATTAACTCAAACTATTTACGTACTCTATTTGTTTCGTTAAAATGATTTTACGTTTGTTATCGACAAAACATTAGAAGATCGTAAAATATAAATAAACGTTTTTACGGTTTATTTGTATTAACAGTTTGCCTATCCGGTCAAACTCGAACGGGGGTGTCCCAATAGATCTATTCATAACAATCGTGCTTCCCTAAAAGGAACTGACGGTATTATAGTGGGATTTAAGGTTATTTCACGTAATAGTGTAATCAGTTTCAGGTTCGAAAAGAGTTTTGTATTTTTCTCACCCCATAGTTTTATAAAGCAAGTAATAAGAGTAAAAGTGGGGCTATAAACTCACCTTAGCGATAGTGAATAAGCACAAAGAGATCAAGTGTGATAAAGCAGTGGTTCGAACCCGGAACCTAAGAACGAGATGACAAGTCTCAGAATAATGATATACGTTTGGTTCACGACCAAAATGATAGAGCATTGAATATACAATTCAATAGAACGATATTAGCGCTGATTTATAAATATGACGATGTTGCCAAGAGTTTTGTTTATTTACTTTAAGATGCGTCGATAATTTATAACGTTTTCATATATTTATATACTTACAAGTATTAGTATAAACCAACCTGTCCCGAACATATCTTCCAGCAATGTTTGTGGATCTCTAAGTCATAATATGTTCACACCTGAACTACATGCAAACATCCCATTCCTAAATATCAATTCTACAAGTAAGTTGTGTCATATGCTTTTTATATATGAACGTTTGCATGATAATACATTAAAATCGTCTACTACAGATAACTGTACCAGTAGAGATGTTACGCCCAACCTTTCAGAAGGTGTTCTAGCAGAAGTAAGTATAGGAAATGTATGTTAACGATCGGGAAGGCCTCCAAAAAGAGGTACATGCTTTCATTACAAACACTTTATAAACTATATGTGTATATATTTAATCCTTTATACGGTTAACAACACTTTTTTGTTCACCTTTAAAATGTAGATAATCGTAACAGTAGTAGTATAAATCGACATGTCCCAAACATATCTTCCAAAAATGTTGATGGATCTCTAAGTCCTAATATGTTCACACCTGAAATACATGCAAACATTCCATTACAAGATATAACTTCTACAAGTAAGTTTGTGTCATATGTTTTTTATATATTAACGTTTGCATGATAATACATTATACTTGTCTACTATAGATAACTGTACCAGTAGAGATGTTTCGCCCAACCTTTCAGAAGGTGTTCCGGCACAAGTAACTATAGGAAATGTAGGTAAACGTCACGGAAGGCCTCTCAAAGGAGGTACATGCTTTCATCACAAACACCTTTATAAACTATATGGATATATATTTAATCCTTGATACGCTTAACATGACTTTTTTGTTCACCTTTAAAATGTAGATAATCGTAAAAGTAGTACTCCTATAAATCAACATGTCCCGAACATATCTTCCAGCGCTGTTGATGGATCTCTAAGTCCTAATATTTTCACACCTGAAATAAATGCAAACATCCCATTACAAGATATAACTTCTACAAGTAAGTTTGTGTCATATGTTTTGTATATATTAACTTTTGCATCATAAGACATTATAAGTTCACCGATTATTAAACGTAATCTACAGGTAATGTCAAAGAGAACTCGCAGATCAAGATTAGGCAACAACAGTCCTATTCAGTTTGACATTGGTGAGCAAAATTAGTGACCCTCATTTCATATTCATATTATATGAAATAATATTTGCGAGTAAAATATTTTGAAGTATAACTATATATATGCAACAGGTAGTACATATTTTTTCTCAGCAAGTCCTTCTACAAATAATACTGTAGATTCTACAACACAAAATAAACGCAAAAACAAAGGCAAGTTTATAGCAGATACAACGGAATTTGATTTAGGAGACGATGTTTCTGAGGATGAACATGGTTATATTGAACATATTACAGGCATATCTAAAGGTATAATTATTTTTTACATATTTATTAAGCGGTAAGTTAATTTAACTATTTATAGGTTTAAGTAAGTGTATATTTTTTTTGTATCATAATAAACAATACATTTTATTTATTTATTTTAGAATACCTCGACCATGGTGATCGACGAGTTCCATGCGTAAAATGTGGAGCAATGTTGTGGCTTCCGAAAGTAAAGAGAGCTACAAATTCGGTACCAATGATTCATTTTCTTTATTGCGGTCGAGGAAAAGTTGTACTACCGTTGCATTGAAAATCCTCCGAATTGTTAACGAAACTAATTAATGGGGAACATCGGATAAGCAAGAACTTTCTTGATAACATACGGCGTTATAACTCGATGTTTGCTTTTACATCCATGGTGGTAACATTGACCATTCGGTTAACAATGGTCGCACCATATTGTTTTAGAATACAAGGGCAAAACTACCATTTAATTGGAGATTTGTTACCCAAAGATGGTGATACACCAAAGTTTTCTCAACTTTATATTTATGATCCACCGAATGAAATTCAAAACCGCATTAATGCTGTCAGGTAAATTCAATATCTACCATTTCCTTTTATTTTGTTTTTGGCGTCTCATTTTCAGGCAATACTATTCTAACAAAATACACTAACTATAATGTTTTCTCAATTCATGACAGTTCAAATGAAGGAGAATCATCTTCTTCTAATCGAAAAATAGACCGTCAACTAACTAAAGACCTCAAAACAATGCTTGATTGTGATAACCCTTTGGTTTTGAAGTTTCGAATGGCTGGTCAGCAAATTGCTGATGGAGTGGATAATGTTAAGATTAGGCTGATAGGAAAGCGTGAAAAAGATGGAAGGCAATATAACCTTCCTACAACAAATGAAGTGGCTGCACTTATTGTTGGTGACTTTGACAACAATCATACCGAAAGAGACATTATGGTACACAAGAACAATGGCAAGAAGAAAAAGATTAGTGAGTTACATGTTTCATACCTTCCATTACAATACCCGTTGTTGTTCCCTTATGCTGAAGATGGTTATAGAACTGACATATACCATCAAGGTATTACTGATGCCACACCAGACAAGGACAAAAAATATGTCACAATGCGAGAATGGTTTACTTACCGTGTACAAGATAGGCCAAATGTTTTTTCAACTATTTTAAACAGTAGGCGATTATTTCAACAGTTTTTGGTGGATGGTTATACTATGGTTGAAGCGGAGAGGCTGTTATATGTAAAAAATAAGAACAATGAATTAAGATGTGAGACTTATTCTCGATTAGCTGAATCTGCTCAATCATCCAACCAAGAAAACAAGAAACGTGGGAAAAAAGTTATTTTACCATCATCCTTCACATGTAGCCCAAGATATATGATGCATAATTACTTAGATGCAATGGCGATGTGCAAATTTTATGGATACCCTGATTTTTTTATAACCTTTACATGTAATCCAAAGTGGCCTGAGATTACAAGGTTTTTACGTAAGAAGGGTCTAAAATCAAAGGATCGTTCGGACATTACCACCAGAGTTTTTAAGATTAAGTTGGATCAGTTGATAAAGGACATTAAGGAGAAACGTATTTTTGGTCGTGTTCGTGCAGGTACATTTCAAGCTTTAATTTACATTTATTCTCAAATTTAATTTGTATACAAATTGTATTTTTTAATACCAATATGTTTATTTTATTTTCTATTTCAGATGTTTATACCATCGAATTTCAAAAATGTGGACTGCCTCACTGTCACTTATGTGTATGGTTGGAATCAGATGACAAGTTGAGATACCCCGCGAATATAGATAGATGTATTTCTGCTGAAATTCCAGATCAAGATGAAGATCCCGAACTACACCAGTTGGTTAAAGAATTTATGATGCATGGTCCTTGCGGTCCTGATCATAGAAGTTACCCTTGCATGGTTGAAAATAAGTGTTCGAAGAACTTTCCCAAGGCATTTAATGAGTCTACTTTCATCGACGAAAGCGGCTATGCTATATATAAAAGGACTGATGATGGAAGAACTGTTAAGAAACAAGGTGCAGATCTTCACTGTGGTTTCGTTGTTCCCTACAATCCAACATTATTGAAAAGGTACCAAGCTCATATCAATGTTGAATGGTGCAATCAGTTTGGATCAATTAAGTATTTATTTAAGTACATAAACAAGGGACCGTATAGGCCCAAAATAACCAGAAAAGAGACGTTTATGTCTAATATTTTTTGGTTTCTTGAGTTTATGCATGTGCAGGTACGGATATGACAAAACAGACAAAAGAAAGCCAAAACCGAAGAAAACCGAGCACGAGAGAGAGAAGAAAGCAAAAGCCAATGCCGGGAATCAGTTTTATGGGTTTTGGATGCTCAAAGATATATTTTACGGAGTTTTGGATCAAGTTTGGGAGTTTTCACATCATCACCTTCACTTTCCCATATTTTCACAATTTACCCTCAACTTTCACACATTGACACTTTTCACCCCTCAACTTTCCCATAATTACCTAATATACCCTTATAACCCTCATATAACCAATTTCCCATTTACACCCTCATCTATTCATAAAATACACCGTTGGTCCTTGGTAATTGCAAAATATGCATAAAATGGTCCTTGATTATTTCTATTCGGATCCAAGAAATACCAAGCCCAAAACAAAACAAATATACCAAGCCCAAAACAAAACCATTTACCCTATACCCGTCCAACCCATTTTTATCCCAAATCCCCAACCGGTCAACAAACTTCAGTCAACCCACCAGTCAACAAGTTCAAACCCAAAATAAATAAATAAAAAACAGATAAAGAGAAACGCGCCTAAATACCCATTCTTACTACTCACCCACCATTACCAATTTACCCTGCTTCACACACGAATTACCAACGTTTAATAGCTTCCAGAAGGTCCTGACAACGTGTCAGTGAGAGTGTGTCACAGGATTGCCACAGTGGACAAAGGGAACGATTTCATTGGAGGAAACACATCACCAATTTGATCCAAGGGATGTGAGATGATTAGATGACACCCAAGGAAGATCAATGGATGAGATTTGAGATGCCAGAAGCTTCCCTTGCATCAACAGCTGCCTATATAAAGCCACTTCTTCTTCACAAGAGATTTTGTCCAGTTTTTCACAGCTTTTAGAAATTCTGTTGCCATTTTATTTTCCTGTCTTTTGTTTTCAGTAATCAAGTAGTTAAGTTGTAATTCCACTTTTTAATTTGTAAACTTACTTTTCATAAATGCAATTTACATTTACATTGTTAATTCCTTGTTAATTCATTTTTAGAGTTTTACTCTTCAATTAACTAATTTTTCTGCTCACACAAACTCATATAAGCTCATTGAAGCTTATGTGAGTTTACTTCTCTCGTTTAACAATCTAATTTTAAGTTTTCTCAAAAAGTCAAATTAAGTCAACTTTTGTCAAAATTCTAAAGTCAAATGGTTTTTGGTTAAGAATTGGTTCTAATAGTTAACAAAGTTAAGTTAGATGTTAAATAGTTGGAATAAAAATCAGTTTTGCCAAAATTTCATAGTAAAATTGCAATTTGGTATAATAAGGGAGTGTTTGGTTATAGTTTGATCTTCAAGTTGCAGTTTATAAAATGGTGTAGATTAGAGTTGGAATAGTTTGTAAACTGATTTTAGAATCTTTCTCATCAAAGTTTTAAGGTGTTCAAGTTTATTATGCATTTTCAAGTCAAATCTCCAAAGCTGTCATCATATTGATTTTAGTCCAAAAGTAGTTTTTGCCAACTTTTACTAGTCGTCTAAGTCAGTTTTTTCTTTGTCACCAAAATTATTAAAAATTAAAAAATGCATGTTCAATAAGTGGTTTAGCAATTCCCAAAAGGAAACAACTCAGTAAATTCATTTACTATGGCCGCAATAGTCTTGAAGTTGAGGGTTTGGTATTTATTCTGTCCTGAATCAGTTTGCATAGTCCTTATCTGCTTAATTTAGGATTGAATTTCTGCTTATTCTGATGAGAGTTTAGTATAGCTTTTGATTCCACTTTAGGCCTTTAGTATAATTTAGATTAGTTTCCCTTTAAATTGCACCTTACGAGCCTTTTTGAGTAGCTTAATAAGCCTGCTGATAAGCCCTTTATTTCAGCTGCACATCAGCCCTTAATCCTATTTAGCTCTAGTTTTAGATTTTAAATTTCCTCATCTTTCGTCCTTTTAAGCTGTAACTTTGGAATCTAGTTCTTTGGTTGGTTGTTTTTAAGAAGGTATTTTTAGTTTAATTTTAAGAATTTTCTAAATTAGTTTAACTTGTGCTCAAAGTGGGTAGTTCTAGGCTGTTTGGCATAATGCTTTTAGAAGTTAGTATAGTGCTTAAATGCTTTGAGGTTATGCTTATTTGACCTTGTACAATTGATTTAGGTTGATTGTAGCTGTTTTAGGCTGAGTGTAGTTTGCTATAGCTGATGGTTACCTTTTAATAGCTTTTGGCTTATTTCTTTATTACTTATTCATTTCAGTTTTAGTGCTTATTGCTTATTCTGCATTCATTAGTTGTGTTTAATATTTTTCATGGCATCTCAGTAGAATTTAGGACTTTTCTGTAATTTTCCATAATTTTCCCGGTCAATTTATTATTTTTCTGCATTTTAATTCTGTTTTTAACCTGAATCACGCGACGTGAGTTTTCGATTCCGTCTCGATTCGCGTGTATTTGAAGATCCTTCCCCGATTGAAGTTATCATTGTTTTTTAAATATTTATTTTTCAAAAAACCCAAAAAAAAATCTAAAAACACCAAAACATTCTTCCTAAAGTGTTTACAAAACCATAAAAATTAAAAAACCAACAAAAGAAATCGAAACATCAATTGTTACGTCGGCTCACCTTGAGAGTACAACCTATACACGGGGTATAAGGAAATCTTGACATTAAATTGCAGACTAAAGAAATATCCAATCTGCTTTCCCGCTCCGCTGCGCATACTTTTGAGAGCTACCGAGCACCGATTGACGGGACGGTTACCAAAAATATTGTGTTTTCAAAGTTTTCTTACCCCAAAAGATTTTCCTTTTCAAAATTTGTTTTCCTTTTATGTTTTCTATTTATAAAAACCCAAATATAATCGTCTTTATCCTCTAAACCATCAATTCTTTATCTCTTTATCCTCTTGAACCGTTTAATTCTATCTTCTTTATCCTATAAACCGATAATTCTTTCTTCTTAACCCTCTATATGTTTAATTCTCATGGCAACGATCGATTATCGTCATTGTTTTCACTGCAAAAGCCGTATGGAAGAGGATCAGGATTATTGTCTCAATCACGAATGTGTATGTAAGCGATGTGGAAGGGCTGGTGCTAGCATATCTTGCTATTGGTGCGAATTATCCGACAAAAAATTTCTCGATGATTCTCTAAGTTTTTCCGACCATCCGCCACAACCCGAGATATGTTCTATCCCTAAACCGTCTAGAATCGATCAAAATCTTTCGCGATTTACGGATAATAATAAGACAAAAGTTCAAGAACCGGAGACCATCACGGAAATGATGGAAATCGCTAGCTCTTATCCGTATAATTCTTCGATGTCTTCGTCTTATCAACTCATTTACATATGGTGCGGAGGACCTGAATATGGTGGGAATTGTCCCAGTTGTAGCAATGGAAATTCGGGAACCGAGTTTGTTTACAACCAAAATCCCTACAATGAGACAACCGATTTCCTTAACCAACCTCCGTACCACGAGACAAAGACATATTCTTGTGAGTACTGTGGAGGTCCTCACCAAGGTTTTCAATGTCAAGCTCAATTTAACAATTCAACCTTTGGTTATGAACCTTACCCATATTCGTCACAACAATCGTACTGTTGTGAGTATTGTGGAGGTCCGCACGTTAACTCCGATTGTCAAATGCAGACCCCACTTATTTATGAGCAAGTTCCTTATAACAATTATGACTATCCTTATAACCCACCTCCACAATACCAAAAAAATCAACCACAACCTCCGCAAATTTCTCAAGAAACTCTCCAAAGATGTATTAATATACTCAAAGAATTTATGGATAAACATACTATCAGAAAAGATCCTCATCAGAAAACTTATGGCGAATTACTCGCTGAATAACAAGCCGCTAAAGTGAGTTCCCAATATTGGAAACCTCTCGTTTACGACTATGATGACGATTCTGATTCTGATGAGGAATATATGCCTCTGAGTGGCAATCCCACTCCCGTTTCTGAGCCTTTCATTTCCGACCCTTCCCCTTTACTCACGCCGGTTGAGAGAAGTGACATCCTTTTGGAAGAGGTCGATGATCATATTTCTACAGACATTGTTGAACTCGTTGACTCTCCCATAATGGGGGATGAGCATCTTAGCACTATTCCGGAAATGGAATCGTCAAGTGTTGAGATCCTTGTCCCAATCCCAAGTGAGTCCGAGGTTGTTAATGATATTTGTGATGAGCCTTCTCTTGTTATCTTGAACGATCATATTGAGATGTTCTCCGATTCTGATGACGATTCTTATGGAGACATCGATTTCATCGACGATTTACCTTCTGAGCCCGTCAATATATAAGAAAAAGTGATTTTGAGCCGGAAGATGTAGAGATTGAGCCCGATGATATTCAGATCGAGGATGAAGTATTACGTGAAACATTGTTGAATGTTCATCTTCTCATTTCTAAGATTGAAGCCCTAAATGCTAATTCAAGCTCACTTCCTATCCCCGTTAAAGATAGTGATTTCTTGCCCGATCTTGAAACTTTCCGATTTGATGAAAAGATTAGTGGCAGTCCCACTATTACCGATGTTTATCCTCCGATTTTTGAGCGCTTTTACTTTGATGTTGATATGAGCAAAGTTTTGAATGAGATTTCCGATAATCCGACAAATGACCCGATCATTGAGGATGCTTTTGATGACTTGATACCACCGGGTATTGAGGATGCCGTTAATGACCCCGAAGGGGATATGGTTGTTCTTGATGGATTTCTTGACTCTCCTCTCTCTGATGATTCGACGATCACTTATCCCGATGAGCCTACATGTGAAGATAAAGTTTTTAAACCCGGGATATTCATCATAAATGAGTTCTTTGTTGAAACCATTATCCGAGAAAAGGATCCTCTAATGGATGCCTTCATTGTTGAGCTTTCAAGTTTGATCCCTTACCATGACCTCCCGTATTCTTTGGAGTTTTCTCATCCTGATCCATCATGGATCGTTATTTCATTATATGCCTTATGTGAGTTTGGGGGGAGTCATCCCTTATGTGCTAATGCCCGACATTTTCCTCCCCACCCAACCCACCCGGTCTCATTCTTTCGGGAATGAGGACACCGTTTTTGACCCTGGTATCCTTACCAATTTCTTCCCCAAGGAAAAATGAATTCGGGGACGAGTCAGGCTAGCGACTCATTGAAGAAAAACAGTAGCGCTTCGTGAGAGGCACCCCATACTTATCTCTATCTTCTTTCTATTTTCTTCTAATAAATGACTTGAAGGGGTTAGCCTCTTCGATTTCTTGTGTTTGGTTGTTTGTGATGTTTTGTCTAGGATTTTCTCGATATGAAGACTCTCGTGCTCGAAGTTTGTCTTTTCTGCACTCGAGTTTCATGATCGATGCTGATGGAAATCCGATATCCTAATCTTATCGACTAACGTTTATCTTTAAGCATACTTAATAAACGGCTTTTAGATTTTCGTTAATACCCTTGCCTTTAAACATTGAGGATAATGTTTCGTTTTAGTCTGTGGTGGGTAATCTTTGATTTGATTTGACCGCACTTGCTTATTTTTTGCCGTGTACTCTCGCAACCCCGTTTTTCCTTAGAAAATGAAAGAAATTGTGCAAAAATGTGAAAATTTAAAAAAAAATGTGAGCTTTTGCTAGTTTTATGATTGAAAAGTCTTTGCTGGTCTCTTAGAAGTTACTTTAATTATGCGTTTTCTTGAAAAATCTTTGCTAATTGCTTAGACAAGAGGCTATAAAATGCGATTCTAGCTTACAAGGCCAAGAATTTGCAAGCTTCCCTAAGTGATTTTAAATATGCTAAGCTTTGAAAGATTTGCTAGTTTCTAATAAGTGACTTTAAAATGCGAGACTTGAGATTATTTGTGAAGCATTAGCTAAGTTAATATATGTTTGACACCTTGTTGACTTTCCGCTGGTGAGTAGGAATAGAATTACGACTTGACGGGCGTGTTGAGCCCTAGCTTGTTCCCTTAACCATAGATAATTTAATTATCGGCTAAGCATCCGCGGATCTCATTATTTGAGATTTTAAATTTGCGTAGATTGAGGAATGATAGAGTTACTTATGAGTTTAGATGCTAAGCGTGGAGTAATTGGTTCTCTTTAGAGCCCATCGAAGGTACTTGTGGCTTTTTGCTCCCACAAAATTGTCTCACCCTATATTTGTCTAATAAATAATTAAAGATGTTAAGTTTTTGGCGATAGTTAGTTCTTTATCTTCTTTAGAGAATCCTTGCCCATGAGAGTTGGGTACACATCAAGGTACTTTCAGTGTTGCGGTGTAATAGACAACTGATTCTTGATAGTTTGCTGCTATTGTTTCTATTGTTATAAAAGTCGTGGGATTCGGAGTTTGGCACAAAAATTAACATGAAATAAAGCCCAAATTTATTGAAGTGAAAATCCAAAGCCATAAAAGTTTTCAATGTATGACGGTACCCCCGTTGTCATGGACTTCAAAAAGGTGGAGGAAAATTCCAAAGTCATAATAAGACTTCTCGATAAAGCGGTAATCCCGTTGAATTAGTGGTTGAAAAGACCGAGGGCCTAAATTGAAAAAATGCAAATGTCTTTGAAATAAGTGTTAAGCCAAACTTTGAATCCGGAGATATTTAAATAAAAGCTTCGCTTCGACTCGTAGATGAGTTGTTTCGTCGCCATAAAAAGGATATCTCCCTAAATCGTGTTAAATTAGGACCTTGATGTGGACCTCATTCTTGTGTGCAACGGTTTCGAGGAAGATGGAAAACTAATTAGCGACTTAGCTTCATATCTTTATCGGAATAAAATTATCAAACGAGAAACTTGAAGAAATTCATTTCTCACCAAAAATAAAATAAATAGAGTAAAATAGGAAAATGGGAGCAAGAGGTAATTACACAAGTAACTTCCATGGGTAGTGTTAGCATCTAAAGTCATATTTAACAATGATTTCGATTTTACGCTTAGTTTGGGGACTTGTGAAAAATCAGGGATGGTGTATTCTATCTGTATGGTCACTCCTCGCTGAGTTGTGTTTCCTACTCCGTGATCCTAAAATGTCGTTTGAAAAATGTTGGAGTTATTGATCGACATGAAAGTTCAACAAACCGTCACTCATAATTGGAATGTGCTTAATCGTAATATCTATAAGTGAATTAAAAGGTAAACGGAGCGTTTTTAAAATTAAGGGTTACTTAATCTCTTTTGAGGAATCTTTGCTACTTTTCATAGGTTTAGTAGAAAGAGATTGAAATCCTTGTTTTAGAAGCGTGAGTTTATGACATTGCGTGGGGACACGACAATCTTCTAGTCTGGGGTATTTTGGTATGTGCAAAAACACATACCATTTCTTTACCAAAATAGGCCCAAAATAACCAGAAAAGAGACGTTTATGTCTAATATTTTTTGGTTTCTTGAGTTTATGCATGTAAATGTACAGTTATGACAAAACAGACAAAAGAAAGCCAAAACCAAAGAAAACCGAGCACGAGAGAGAGAAGAAAGCAAAAGCCAATGCCGGGTATCAGTTTTATGGGTTTTGGATGCTCAAAGATATATTTTACGGAGTTCTGGATCAAGTTTGGGAGTTTTCACATCATCATCTTCACTTTCCCATATTTTTAAAATTTACCCTCAACTTTCACACATTGACACTTTTTACCCCTCAACTTTCCCATAATTACCTAATATACCCTTATAACCCTCATATAACCAATTTCCCATTTACACCCTCATCTATTCATAAAATACACCTTTGGTCCTTGGTAATTGCAAAATATTCATCAAATGGTCCTTGATTATTTCTATTTGGATCCAAGAAATACCAAGCCCAAAACAAAACAAATATACCAAGCCCAAAACAAAACCATTTACCCTATACCCGTCCAACCCATTTTTATCCCAAATCCCCAACCGGTCAACAAACTTGACCAACCCACCAATCAACAAGTTCAAACCCAAAATAAAAAGATAAGGTTTTAAAATGTACCTTTTTGGGGTCATTTAAGCCCTTATTTGATCACTTTTGTATCCGTTATTACTTAATATCGTTCCTTTTCACTTTTAGGTCTCTTGAAGGCAAATTGCTATAATGGCACTTATTTGGACGAAAAGGCGCGGATATAACAAGAAAATGGCCAAAGTCAAGAATCGAGACACTCAAGTGCTAAAATACAAGGTGCGGCGTCCCATCGCTTAACCTATGACGCCGTCGGAGCATTTTGTGACGGACACGAAGCCAAATTTCTTATTTTCAAGTGACGGTGTCGCTTTAAAAGAGTCCAGAGGGTCACAACTCGGACGGCCTAGATTTGATCCCGACGGCGCGGGAAGATGAAGCCGACGGCGTAACACAACCATAAGGTGACGCCATCACAAGTTGCAACATGCGCAAAGTAGGCGATCTTGTTTTGGCCATAACTTTTGCATACGAACTCGGATTTAGGTGATTCAAAAGCCACGCGACCGGAACGAGAAAATCTACAATTTGGTGAAAAATGGTTGTGACGTCAATCTATAAGTGTGACGTCACCCTTTGCCGACGTAAAATCGCCTATAAATAGAACATTATAACTTCACTTTTGTAGGCTCTAAACCCTAACTCCGATTCCGTGGCTTAGATAGGTGTTTTTCGAAACTTTGAAGGTTTCAATCACTCCAAAACATCTTGTAATGGTTTGTTGATTATATCTTAATCCATATATTCAATTTATCATTATGTCTATCCTATGTTTGATTGATTGTGTGTATGCTTGCATGTTCACCATGTCCGGCTAAATTACTTGTGTGTTTGCTTAGATATATGAAACCTAGTTGTTAATTATTGTTAGGTTGTCTCTTATCTTGATTGTAATTGGCTTAGGAGTGCGACTAGGCTATCGTTGTGTTTAATACTTGATAAATCTTTGATAGTTTATGAATGACTTAGTGGATTTCGTTTACTAAACCCAAAGATAACCTCAAAGTTAGTTTATGAATGACTTAGTGGATTTCGTTTACTACACTTAAAGGTGACTTCAAGGAGTTAGGAATGCACACCTTACGACCTTAGAAAACACAACGTTAAGAATAAGGACGTGACAATTCAACCATCAATAGGAGATAACTAGGGAGTAGTAGCATCTAGGTAAACACATCTTTAAACTATCATACGAGCACACAATAATTAGACATAGACTACATACACCTTAGATTAGATAATTAGATAAGTAGAGTAATCGGTAGAAATACCAACCCCAAATCCAAACCCCGAGATTCGTACCTTTCCAATTTCTAAAAACATAAAAGATAAAAAAATAATCTTCCTCAACCCCAACCTTAGCGTAGTAACTTCTCACTAGCATTCCTATTCCCCAAAGAACGATATCAATACCGTGGCTTACCCTAATACTACACTACAACGATTAGGTTCACTTCCTAGGGTGTTATAAAACTTGCTCGAAGAAAAGGAAGTTCCTTTGACCCCGAACGACGCGTGTAGCGTTATCAAGTTTTTGGCGCCGCTGTCGGGGAATAGAATAGCTAGTTAGTAGTCCACCTCGTTTAGGTTTCTTTTCTTGATTCCTATCAAGTAAAATTTTTCTCATTTTTAGCTTTCTCATAGTCTATCCCCCTTCTTCGTGACCTTTGTTCGTAACCCCATCACTTTTCATCATGGAAGGTGATAACCCACCACCATTCATCAACCTACCACCAAATGACCCGCCAAGAGCCCGTACTCTTGGTGATTACTCAAGACCAAGCCACCTAGGTTATAGAAACACCATTGAGCTTCCCAACCAAGCCCAAACTACGGCCTTTTGATCCGACACCATCCGGTTGGTGAAAAACGGATGTGCATTTCATGGACTTCGTTCCGAAAATCCTTATCAGCATCTTAAGGATTTCCTTAAAATCGTCGATTCTATCGACCTCGATGCTACTACTCGGGAGACCACGCGCCTGCGTCTCTTCCAATTCTCTCTACGGGACCAAGCTAGTAATTGGCTTGAGCGACTTCCCGCCGGATCCATCTCAAGATGGGATGATCTCACCTCTCGTTTCCTTGCTCAATTTTCCCACGAAAAGGACCGCTAAACTTAGGCGAGACATCTTGACGTTTCAACAACATCAAGGCGAATCTTTCTATGAGGCATGGACTCGATTTAAGGACTTACTCCATAGAGTCCCTCACCATGGCATAGATCTTTGGCTTCAAGTCCAAATCTTCTATGACCATACCGATTTCATCACAAGGCGGTCCATTGATCAAGCCGCCGGTGGAAGGCTTAGCGACTTCAACGCTAAGGACTCATGGGATATTATAGAAGAGCTTGCTGATCAAAGCCACGAACACTGGAATGAATCCCCTGAAGCCCTCGTTAAGGTGGTTAATGCCTTATCAACTCCTCATGGGTCTCCCAACATCACTGAAGAGCAAATGAGTGCTCTCGAAAGAAGGATTGACTATCTCATGGAAAGGAAGAGAGCCTCTGAACGAACCCCTCGAGGAATAGTTAACTCCACCAGTTCCTCCAATCACCCAACACCCTTCTCTGAATCCCCGAGTCGTGAACAAAATCTCAATCTCGAGCAGACTTCCGTTCTACTTCCCAATACCACTCTCACCAAGCTTTAAGGAACAAATGAGGAGTATATGGCAGCCCATACGGAGAGATTAGCAAAATTTGAGAAGGAGGTCTATAGGCAAAGGAGGAGATGCAAGCCAAAATGGCGGAGATGATGGACTTAGTGAAAGAGTACACTAAGACGAAGATTCCCTAGAAGGTGCTAGTGAGGAACGATGAGCACGCCACCCCACTTTGCCTGTTAACGCCATTTCCATTGCTTGGATGAGGATGGAGCAGTTGAGAAAAAGGGCACGAGAGCGGCAAGGATAATAAGGATAAGAATGAGGCTCGGATGATGATGAACCCAAATTCATCAAGCATTACCTTAAGCATGAGATCAATAAGAAAACAATCGTTAACCAAGTGAAAAACTTTAGGTGCAATGATGTTCTTAGGAAAGCCCTCTTAGGTGAAATAGGAGAGGAAGAATATGACACCATGCCTATTGGACCTATGTACAGTCGATTATGAGAAAGCCGGTAACTAAAAGCAAGAGATCTCGGGAACTTTGTAATTCCATGTAGCATAGGTGACTTAGAGAACCTAAATGCCTTGGCCGACCGTGGATCCGATGTAAACATAATGCCATTGTCGATTCTATAATAAATTGACTAAGGAGGAACCGACCAAGACCAATCTTAGACTTTCCTTAGCAAATCATTCGTATGTTTATCCCATAGGAATAGCGGAGGATGTCTTAATTGAGGTTGCCAATATTGTCTATCCGGTAGACTTCGCAATTGTAGACATTGAGGAAGATAAAACCGCCATTAATCACGGGAACACCTTTCACGACCACCGCCAAGGCAACCATCAAATGCGGTGAAGGGATTATGATACTCAAAAGTGGAAAAGGACAAGTTAGGATACCTATTGTTCGAGATATCCTTTGAAGATTATGGAGAAGGTAAAGATAAGAATTCGCGGGTCTCCAATAATGCCGTTAAGAAGAAAATGGTGAATGGGAAAAGGGCTTAGAGAATTCATGGTTCAAGGTTAAATGCGACATTGTGGAAACGTGATAAAAGTTAGAAATAACTATACCACAATACCACAAAATCAAAAGAACCCTAAGGAATTTTTGAATGGAGAAAAGGTGCTTTTGTATAAATCAAGAATAAAGGCATTATGGGAAGGAATAAGCCAAGATGGTTTGGACCTTATACGGTGAAAGAAACTAATCTAAAAATAAAACCGTTATTATAATAGACGATGTTGGAAGAGAATTCACGGTGAGCATACAACGTCTACAACCTTATGAGGAAGGCTTAGTGGAAGAAAAGAAGGATGACAATGAAGTCACGTAGGGGCACGACTTGAGTCTAGCTACAAGACTCATAAATAAAGAAAAGCGCTTCGTGAGGCAACCCATGCTTAATTGTTTGCTTGTTTGTGTGTCATATATCTTTTATTGATTGTTTATTCTCATGTTTGAATTTGTGAAAATGCTTTATTTTGTCTTTAACCTCGTCTTAATTACATATAAAGGTATTTTACATAAGGGATAAGTGTAGGGAGGATTACACGTTTTCAAAAGAAACGTAAACATGAGAATTTCAATTAATTAAAAGATATACATGTGTGTGTTTCGAGTCAAATGCTTGTATCGAGTCATAATGGATGTTTTGCGTGGAAATGTTTTCCATTCTAAAGATGTCGGTTAATAAATTTTCTTTCGCGAATTTTTTTTTTTTTTTTTTTCAAAAGAAAACTCAAGATTCGGGAAAATCGCAAAATCTATTTTATGCTTCAATCGGCTATGATAACTGACGGCGATAAGAATTTTTCTAGAAAATCGCAACTTTGTCATGATAACTGACGGCGTCGTCGGAAGAGTAGAAACAATTATTACTTTTTCTCGTTTTACGTGCTACTTATAAATTTTGGAATTTTCCGGTCTTAATTTTCTAGAAAATCGCAAACATCCATTCCACAAGCATTATATCTTATTTAAGTCTAGAATTACATCTTGTTGTGATATTTCTTTGTTCGGTTTGATCGTTGGGTTGTTTGTTTTCTTAAAGTGTGCATGTTTTATTTATCAAGAAGAAGATACATAAGATTGTAAGGAGCTTTTCACGCATACATTCTTCTTGAAAAGGATTTAACCACTACTTCACACACGGATCCTACCGAGCTAATCGTGGGAGTACTAGTTTCTTTCGTTTTTAATTACCTTCCATTATCATAACTTTGATACTTTTGGGAACATTGGGGACAATGTTCGGTTTAAGTGTAGGAGGGAAAATAAAGCGGAACTTTGAAACTATGCTTATCCTTGAATATTTGCTTTGTCCAATTGTATTTGTGTAATAAACCATGAGAAAATGTCGGTTAGGGTAATTTTGGCACCAAATTTAAAATTTTCATGACATATAGGAGTGGGCCATTAGTCTTAACAAAAGCGTCTCACGGATAGGAAGTTACATGACTAGCACAAAAACCCTTTACCACCTAAATTCCACCCAAAATGTGAGGATCACCCTTAGATTAGTAGGAATTAAAGCATTCATCTTTAATGCTTAGAGTGTGAACCGATAGTATAATAGATTCTAGAACTTGTTTTGTGATGCATCCTGAGATCGCTAGTAAGACTACACTTGTGTAGTTAGGAATAACTAAATGATAAGAGGCATTAGGATAACCCTTGTTTGATACCGTAATATAATTACTTCTTCCACATCGGTTGAGTAATTCCCCACACCTTTGCGTTGTATTCATCTTTAGTACACGATACCCTAGTTAACCCCTCGAGCCTATCCTTTTCGCGGTTCTCGTGATGTTTCGGTTTTCGAAATATCAATGAAGACATTGTTTACACCCCACCCCAAATATACACCCAAATCGCCTTAGCCTACCACATGCACTCACTTTTAGTGCATTATTGTTATCACCCTAAACCCTTAGTTCAATTATCTAGTTGCTTGCATGAGTTGCTAAGTCGAGTCATATCCTTTGTACACAGTTTTGGGACGATTGGGACTCATGGGAAAAGTTAAAGTTTATGAAATGACGGGAAGGGAAAATTAAATTCCTTTATTTGCGTAATAACATACCCCAAGTGTTTTGATCTTTTCAATTCGGGTCAAATTAGTGTTAGAATAATAAAACTCAAGTGTAGGGATGTGCCTATAAATCCCTATCATTTTGATGTTACCGTAGAGGATGGTAGAGTAAAGTGTATAAAAAAAAAAAAAAAAAAAAATAAAAATCGAAAAAAAATAGAAAAGAGAAAAGAAAAAAATAGAGTGTTAAAAAACAACAACATACCTACCATCCTACATCTATCCTTTAAATTTATGTTTGTTTGTTTCAGTTATCTAGAGTTTAGAGTGTCGAGTCTTGGCTTAGCAATGCCATTCTTCGTATGCTTGTAACATAGAGATTTTTGACTTGCCACCACTAAATAGCCTATCCCACCAAACCCTTTGTTTCCCTACCGTAAGCCTAACATTACAACCCTTTAAAGACCTCTTTGATAGTCTTTCCTAGGTGCTTACGCCAAAGCGATGGAGGTTTGATCTATTCTCAAGCCTATGGTAATCTATGTACTAGGACCGGTTAATGAGTGTTTATCTTCCATTTCCAACTTGTTATATTTCATATACACCGAGAGAGATGTGAGTATCCAAACACCCCATGTGAGGTGCTAGTATGTAATTCCGTGCTTGTTATGACTTTTTGGGGCTTATATGTGTTGTGGAGTGTTTTAAACCAATGCTTCATGACCGCTAACTTATAAATTAATTGGCTAAAGCACATTTGCTTGAGGACAAGCAAATACCAAGTGTAGGGATATTTGATAAGGTTTTAAAATGTACCTTTTTAGGGGTCGTTTAAGCCCTTATTTGATCACTTTTGTATCCGTTATTACTTAATATCGTTCCTTTTCACTTTTTAGGTCTCTTGAAGGCAAATTGTTGTAATGGCACTTATTTGGACGAAAAGGCGCGGATATATGAAGAAAATGGCCAAAGTCAAGAATCGAGACACTCAAGTGCTAAAATACAAGGTGATGGCGTCATCGCTTAAGCTATGACGCCGTCGGAGCATTTTGTGACGGACGAAGCCAAATTTCTTATTTTCAAGTGACGGTGTCAGGCTTTAAAAGAGTAGGGCGCAACACTAACTCGATCGGCCTAGATTTGATCCACAAGCACGGCGCCGTCGAAGATGAAGCCGATGGCGTCACAACCATAAGGTGGCCGTCCACAAGTCGCAACATGCGCCAAGTAGGCGATCTTGTTTAGCCATAACTTTTGCATCTGAACTCGGTTTAGGTGATTCAAAAGCCCACGCGACCGAACGAGAAAATCTACAGTTTGAGTGAAAAATGGTCGTGATGTCGTCACTCTATAAGTGTGACGCCGTCACCCTTTTGCCGACAGAAAATACGCCTATAAATAGAACATTATAACTTCACTTTTGTAGGCTCTAAACCCTAACTCCGATTCCGGGCTTAGATAGGTGTTTTCCAAAGAACTTTGAAGGTTTCAATCACTCCAAAACATCTTGTAATGGTTTGTTGATTATATCTTAATCCATATATTCAATTTATCATTATGTCTATCCTATGTTTGATTGATTGTGTGTATGCTTGCATGTTCACCATGTCCAAATAAATTACTTGTGTGTTTGCTTAGATATATGAAACCTAGTTGTTAATTATTGTTAGGTTGTCTCTTATCTTGATTGTAATTGGCTTAGGAGTGCGACTAGGCTATCGTTGTATTTAATACTTGATAAATCTTTGATAGTTTATGAATGACTTAGTGGATTTCGTTTACTAAACCCAAAGATAACCTCAAAGTTAGTTTATGAATGACTTATTGGATTTCGTTTACTACACTTAAAGGTGACTTCAAGGAGTTAGGGAATGCACACCTTACGACCTTAGAAAACACAACGCGTTAAGAATAAGGACGTGACAATTCAACCATCAATAGGAGATAACTAGGGAGTAGTAGCATCTAGGTAAACACATCTTTAAACTATCATACGAGCACACAATAATTAGACATAGACTACATACACCTTAGATTAGATAATTAGAAATACCAACCCCCAAATCACGTAGAAATACCAACCCCCAAATCCAAACCCCGAGATTCGTACGAGCACACAATAATTAGACATAGACTACATACACAATAATTAGTAGAGTAATCGGTAGAAATACCATCTTTAAACTATCATACGAGCACACAATAATTAGACATAGACTACATACACAATAATTAGTAGAGTAATCGGTAGAAATACCAACCCCCAAATCCAAACCCCGAGATTCGTACATTTCCATTTCCTAAAAAAAACATAAAAAGATAAAAAAATAATCTTCCTCAACCCCAACCTTAGCGTAGTAACTTCTCACTAGCATTCCTATTCCCCTAGAGAACGATATCAATACTCGTGGCTTACCCTAATAATACACTACAACGATTAGGTTCACTTCCTAGGGTGTTTTAAAACTTGCTCGAAGAAAAGGAAGTTCCTTTGACCCCTAACGACGCGTGCAGCGTTATCAGTCACAGGATTGCCACAGTGGACAAAGGGAACTATTTCATTGGAGGAAACACATCACCAATTTGATCCAAGGGATGTGAGATGATTAGATGCCACCCAAGGAAGATCAATGGGTGAGATTTGAGATGCCAGTAGCTTCCCTTGCATCAACAGCTGCCTATATAAAGCCCCTTCTTCTTCATAAGAGATTTTGTCCAGTTTTTCACAGCTTTTAGAAATTCTGTTGCCATTTTATTTTCCTATCTTTTGTTTTCAGTAATCAAGTAGTTAAGTTTTAATTCCACTTTTTAATTTGTAAACTTACTTTTCATAAATGCAATTTACATTTACAGTGTTAATTCCTTGTTAATTCATTTTTAGAGTTTTAGTGTTCAATTAACTAAGTTTTCTGCTCACACAAACTCATATAAGCTCATTGAAGCTTATGTGAGTTTACTTCTCTCATTTAACAATCTAATTTCAAGTTTTCTCAAAATGTCAAATTAAGTCAACTTTTGTCGAAATTCTAAAGTCAATTGGCTTTTGGTTAAGAATTGGTTCTAATAGTTAACAAAGTTAAGTTAGATGTTAATTAGTTGGAATAAAAGCCAATTTTGCCAAAATTTCATAGTAAAATTGCAATTTGGTATAATAAGGGAGTGTTTGGTTATAGTTTGATCTTCAAGTTGCAGTTTATAAAATGGTGTAGATTAGAGTTGGAATAGTTTGTAAACTGATTTTAGAATCTTTCTCATCAAAGTTTTAAGGTGTTTCAAGTTTATTATGCATTTTCAAGTCAAATCTCAAAGTGTCATCATATTGATTTTAGTCCAAAAGTAGTTTTGCCCACTTTTACTAGTGCGTCTAAGTCGGTTTTTCTTTGTCACAAAATTATTAAAAATAAAAATGCATGTTCAATAAGTGGTTTAGCAATTCCCAAAAAACAAATCGGTAAATTCATTTACTATGGCTGCAATAGTCTTGAAGTTGAGGGTTTGGTATTTATTCTGTCCTGAATCAGTTTGCATAGTCCTTATCTGCTTAATTTAGGATTGAATTTCTTCTTATTCTGATGAGAGTTTAGTATAGATTTTGATTCCACTTTAGGCCTTTAGTATAATTTAGATTAGTTTCCCTTTAAATTGCACCTTAGGAGCCTTTTTGAGTAGCTTAATAAGCCTGCTGATAAGCCCTTTATTTCAGCTGCACATCAGCCCTTAATCCTATTTAGCTCTAGTTTTAGATTTTAAATTTCCTCATCTTTTGTCCTTTTAAGCTGTAACTTTGGAATCTATGTCTTTCGTTGGTTGTTTTTAAGAAGGTATTTTTAGTTTAATTTTAAGAATTATCTAAATTAGTTTAACTTGTGCTCAAAGTGGGTAGTTCTAGGCTGTTTGGCACAATGCTTTTAGAAGTTAGTATAGTGCTTAAATGCTTTGAGGTTATGCTTATTTGACCTTGTACAGTTGCTTTAGGTTGATTATAGCTGTTTTAGGCTGAGTGTAGTTTGCTATAGCTTATGGTTACCTTTTAATATATTTTGGCTTATTTCTTTATTACTTATTCATTTCAGTTTTACTGCTTATTGCTTTTTCTGCAGTCATTAGTTGTGTTTAATATTTTTCATGGCATCTTAGTAGAATTTAGGACTTTTCTGTAATTTTCCTTGTCCATTTACTATTTTTCTGCATTTTAATTCAGTTTTAAGCCTTTTTAAATAGCATTTAATTCAAAAAATTCAGAAAATGGTCACAAAAATATAATTTCAATTTTATTAGGTTTATAATAATCAAAAATACATAAAAATTATTTTTTCAGATTTTTCCTAGTTTAAATAGTTTTAAATTCATAGAAAATAGAGAAAAAGTCAGAAAAATGCAAATTCAGTTTTGAAAATTATTTTTGGTTAGTTTAGATTTTTGAAAAATATTTTGAAATTTTCTTGTAAGTTTTCATAATTTTTAGCATTTTTAATATATTTTAAAAGTTCAAAAATAGTTTTTAATTCAAATAAAATCAAGAAAAATCATAAAAATTAGTTTTAAATTTTAGATAATTTTTGAATCATAATTTTAGCTGTAGAAAAATATTAGATCATTTTTAGAGGTTTAAATAGTTTAGTTTGCATTTTAATTCGCGTTTTATTAATTACGTTATTTGCGTTTTTAGTTAAATTTGCATTCTTAGTTCTAATTCCTTATTTGAACCATAGATTTAGTTATTTAAATTGCTTTCCCTTACTTTTCCTTGCCCCGTAGTTTAGAAATCATCTCAAAATCCCTTTTTAAACCATTCAAAACCCGAATCACGCGACGTGAGTTTTAAACTCCATTCATCCCTCGTTGGGAAAACGACCCGGGAAATACATACCTTTGTATTTCTTCGGAAAATATCTTGTACAAAAATGAACAAATCAATCTCGCCTTTAAGAGGAACCTAGAGAATCACACAAAAACAAATACAAACTACATAGAACGATCCTTTGGATCTGAGGTTAGAGAGTTTACAATACTAGGAGCAAGAATGTGTGGAAGTAGCAACTTACAATGAAGAAATAGCTCATTATTTATTGGCAAAAACTTTCTACTGTTCCACGGATCCCACGGATCCCTTGCTTGAGGATCATCCCGATTAAACCGGGGATCCGTAGGACGCTCCTCCTAAATGGGTTATGGGTCATGGATCATGGGTCATGGGTCATGGGTCATGGGTCATGGGTATGAGCTTTGAGTGGCCTCCAAGGTACAATGTATCTATACATTGAGTCATGGGTCTTGAGTCATGATCCATGGACATATCCAACCATGATTACATGCATGATGTCATGCAATAGGTCATGGGTTATGGATCAACCTCTATGGGTATGGGTCATGGACTTTGAATTTTACCCAACTACATTCAATGTATCAAGTCAATGGGTCAACTACTTAGATTCTTACCCATTACATTTCCCATTACAATACATACTAAGTATGTATATATACATCCTTTTTGTAAACACTAGTTGTTATACATATGCATTACTATAACATGAAAACACTATTACTTGTTTAGTGTTTTATATGAAAATGTAAGTGTGTTAGCAAACTATTGGCTCAAACTATTTACGTATTTTATTAGTTTCGTTAAAATGATTTTCGTTTGTTATCGACAAAAATTAGAAGATCGTAAAATATAAATAAGCGTTTTCTGCTTATTTGTATTAACAATCTCCCTTTGTTGATGACAAAACATAAGATTATTTTAAGGAAAACTAAAATTAAGTAAAAGTTTGAATTGAAGTTTTACTCTCTTCTCCCTTTTTGTCGAAACAAAAGAGCGTTGAAAAGAAACTAACACATTGTTTAAAATCATGTAAAAGAGAAAAAAAAAATATTAAAAATAAAGAGTAAGGGAAGAGAAGTATTCTCGTCTTAGCTCCCCCTTGACGGGTTCATCCCTTTGTGAGGGCGTCAAGTAAATAGGAAAACTAAGCGAGTGCGTTGCAATTTTGTTTGCAAATGATTTCGTCTTTTTTACGAACATGCTCCCCCTTGCCGAATCTCCTTTGCAAGGTGGACGTCATGTAGTTATTGTAATTCTATGTGAAAGTATTGCAAATGAATTTTCAATTGTTTTGCTTTGACACGAAAACTCCCCCTAGCTAAGGGTGTCAAAGTCTTCATGTGTATATTGAAAATCTACGAAACAAATGTTAGAAAACAAGTATATAATGCATAATTTCCTGCAAAATAAGACTCAAGTTAGTAATAAAAAGGTCTTATGTTGCACGGATCACACGGTTCCTCCATGGGAGGGATCCGTGTAGGCTAAACTCAGGGATCCGTCTGCCTGCACACTTATGACAATAATATAGTGATGTAAAGCATCAAAATGAGTTATGTACAAAGTCATCAAACATATACTCAACATTATATGGCATATAACATGTGAATTCATTCAATAAAAACATGAGAAATGATATACATATCTCTAAAAGTAGGAGAAAGACTAAGAACATGTGATACATTTTCTAATTGTTCTAAGAAATGATAAAAACTTAAAAAGCATCAATGTGCTTGTAATATAAGGACGAGTAGACTTGTTGATTTGGTCAAATCATTCAAGGAGATAAATAAACATGAAATGCAACTCATTTCGTACTTCTTAAACAAGTCCTTGGGTGAGTTGACAATTAGAGCAATTATTGTCATGACTAGGGACCGGAGGAGGTGGGATGTTTTGAGGTGGCTCCACAAAGGATGGTGGAACTTGTGGAGGTGAGTTGAGCAATGTAGGATGTGGTTCTACTAAAAATGAGGGTGATGATGCACGAGTTGGTGGTGGAGATGGGAAGTCCTCTATATGGTTGGGTCTTTGGTGATTCCTTGTCTCCAAAGATGGACTATTTGGTAATGAGGGTGGTTCCCTATTCAATGAGAAGGTTGGTGAATGAGAGGTCCTTAGTGGTGAGTTTTCTAATGAGTAGAGATTTGGATGGGAGAGAGTTGCGATAAAGGAATGTAGTCTAGGTTCTGGAAATGAAGGCTTGGGTGTTTTGCTAGAGCTAGGTGTGTTAGGTTTAGTGCTTGATGAAGACCTTTCCAACTCAAAAGGTCGAATGCTAATCCTAGTGGTTCTTCTAGCTTTGGTTGGTTGAGATTCTAGTATTTGGACTTCTTACGGGTGATGACTCGATGGATGAAATCTCATGAACCATATGAGCATTCTTTTTGGATGAACCTTTAGTTGAAGAGTTCTTGCTAGATGCCTTAGTCATGATGAAGGAGAGGGTGTAATAGAAGTCTTAGCTACTGATTTTTGGGTTGTGGTATGAATAGTGACTTAAGCTCATAAGAATGCTTGGTTTATAAATGATGAAGTTGAGTTAATGAATTAAATTCTTGACCACTAAGAATTTTGGCATGCACTAAGGTCAACTATAGTGTTATTCTATTATAGGGAGTCATTAAATGGTAAGTAAAAGTGTTTAGACTACCAAAGAGAGTTTGAATTTTGAAGAAAAGTTGTTCATAAGCTATTCTGTAGACCCGGATCCCACGGTTCTCTCTCATTAGGGATCCATCTAGTTATAAACTAGGGATCCGTCTGTCATACAGCATAGTGGTGAGGTGATTATGCTCTTTTAAGGTCTATTACCTATAGATCTTAAGGGTTTGACTTCCTTTATATGTCTTAAATGACTTAAATGTCCACCCACAAGGAGTAAGGATACCTAATGATGGTTTTTGGTAGGATAGTGAACTATTTGAGAGTGCAACTAAGTATTTGAGGATGGTACTATTGATTTGAGGATGATAAATGAGGACAATTGATCCTAGAGATCAGATGGTAGCTTAGAAACAAATTTGGAAAATCCCTAAAAAATAAAAAGAAATGAAAAACTAGTTTTAAGCCTATTTTGAGGTAAGGATGACTAAAATCAATTTGCTAAAAGTAATAGAACTAGAAAACTGAGTGTTTAGAGATGTGAGGAACAAGGTGTGAGTATCGAAGCGGAAATATGGTGAGTTTTGGTGAAGTGATAAATAAATAAAAAAAATACCTAGAGTATGATCCTATGTTTGCTATGAGTGAGTGTGAGACCTACTGAGTTTGAGGAAGACTTAAGTGGTCCTAAACTATCTTGTTTAGCTAGTATGATAAGGTCTGGAAGATTGGGTTGAAATGAAAGTGTAAGAATTTCTTGTCTGTTTGCCCGAATCCCACGGTTCCCTCATCTTAGGGATCAGGCTAGTTATAGCTCAGGATCCGCCTCTGCGACCGAGAGCTTCTCAAAGAAATGTGCGTAATTTGCACTCTTTAGCAAATATACATCCTAATCATTTCTACATTTAATAATCAAATGTGCAAGCAACAATATTACGCATAGCAAGTAATGGCAAGTAGAAGGTAAGCAAAATGAGCGGTATCGACTTCTTGATGGTGATAAAGTTGTCGTAAAATTCTAATTTTTCGGGTTCCTAGGTTAGAATGTTTTATTTTATGTTATGCCATCTACTACGAGCTACGTCCTACACTACAGAAATATTGTTTAGATTGTTTACAGACCATTGTTCACAAATTAAGGTCTACGACATTACCTTCCTTTCATTACAACCTCTCACTCCATTTCCATCGTTATCGCCTCTACTCTTCACTCTTAACCCCTCCACCCCTACTTCTTCTTCTTAATGAGGAAGTTAGCAAAACACTTGAACATGCCCTTTGTTTGTTGGAATTCTTGTGAAGGGCTCGGGATTTCCGGCGGCTTGGTCGATGTATGCTGGGGTCGAGTTGCACGTTATGATGAGGTTGCTACCTTCTCCTTCTTTCTCTTTCATCGATGAATCCGTTGGTGGGTGAGGTCTCTTGCCATCAATCATAATCCTTGTGGTCTTTCCATCGGATAAAGGCACCATAATCTTGTTGCAAAAGGTATGGTCATCGGAGTAAGGAGATGGATCTAGAGCAAAGACGAAGTTTGCTAGGCGAGTCAATAGCATGGCATATGGGAGTACCATCTTGTCCGTCCTTTTCACACTTGCCATTCGTTTCACCATGTAATAGGCGAGGTTGAAGTGAGTGTTGGTTACAAGGCAATAGATCATGAAGCTTAGACAAGCATTGGGATGATCCTTATTTCCTCCCAAGCAAAGAACGTTCTCCCTTAGCACTAGTTCCCATTCCTTGTATAATGGGAACATTTCCGAAAGCTCCATTTGAAAAGGATCTCTATAGATGACCTTGGACTTCCTAGTGACTCTTGACGGAGAGGCTCTTTCCATGAAGACGGTATCTCTTATTGTAGTTGCTTAGGATGGGTGTAAGTATACCGTGATGATCTACCATGTCATGAATCTCGCCAATGACCATTCATTTGAGTACATGCATACTCCTTGACAAGGGATACCAAGTATCCTAGCAAACTCTTCAAGGGTGAAGGTGAACTCATGCTCATTGATGGTAAAAGCTGTCGAAATGGTTCCATCCTCATTTCGAATGATCCTTATGCTTTTATAAAACTCTACGACAAACACCGGACAAATTCGTTCATTGATGCTCAAAAGGCAATGGAAGTTAATTCCCGCGAAGACTTGAGGAATGTCGGTGTTGTTGATGAATGAGGGTTCAACTACTCGTCCTTAGTGAAAAAATCTCTTTTCCAACATTTTGAAGATTTTTCAGTCATCCGGGCTCAATCCATCTTTTCGATGATACATGCGAATGTAATGTGCCGTGTCTTGGTAATCTTGTTGACTATTACTAGTCATGATTGATCCTAAACATCAAAATCACAATGTGGTGTTAATTGTGTGAATAGTAATCTAATGGGATTCATCACAATTTTGCTCAATACATCTTCATTGAATTTCAAAAAATGAGTTTAATTTGTATTAACAATGTTGATTCTTTGATTTAATTTATCTTAGAAAACAATGTGGTAACATATTGTGATAAACTCATTTGAGCTCAATTTCTAAAGATGAAAATTGTATTCCTAGGAATTGAAGAATGGAAATAACAATGTAGTGAAGATTATACTTACACAAGTGATTGTTTCCTTTTGAAAAGATGATGAATTAACTCATGTGAACAGTAAATTGGGTTTTATGTTCCTGAGTTTGAGAGAGTAAAGTGAAGAGTAGAACTTCCATAGTGATTATTTCTTACTTATTCTATTACATTGCACGGATCCCATCGATCCTTTGTATGAGGATCCGCTAATCAAGCACGAGGGATCCGTATCAATGATTGATGACTTAAGTGATCTTTGGTAATTTTGGTTTGGGAGCTCTAATTCTAGGTTAGAGCTGATTTTTATGCTCTATAACTTATGGTTTGGGGTTTTGACGTGTTTTACTAGTCCTATTTGACGAGGTTCCCTTTTCATGAATAAATCATAATTCTTGGGAAGCTTAAGGATTATGATAAAATCATATTTTATCATAATATGAGGAGTTTCACATGGATACATATTGACATAGATGATATGTCAATAACCTTATGTGAGGAATGATGACCAAGGCTCTCGAATAGCCAAGATATCATTATCACTAGTTAGTAGTTTTGTCTATAGAGATCAACGAATAATACTATTCTTGATGATAAGTTCAATATAGATAACAACTTTAGTGATTTTTAAGAAAACGTAATGAGACTACTAATCTTAATCATGTTTATACAAAAAGATATTACAAACTAATTTAGAAAATATACAATGATAATATGTTTGTAAGTAATTTATTAAAGAGCGTACATTTGCTATATATTCTTTTTAATAAAGAAAATATTGAAACGAAATTCTTCATGATCTTTTTAGGATGCCCAAATCCTAGTATAAACTATAAAGAATTCTCAACAAGGAAAATATTAAAAAGATCTATCATTATCTAACATTATAAAATATGATGATTTTAAAACGTGATTCTTTGTTTTTAAGAAATTTCATTCTTTGTAGTTTTCAATAATACACGGATCGTATCAAGTTTTAAAAGTATAATATACTCTTAAGAAATTTGGTAACAAATCTCTGATACCAATTGTGGAAAACTAGAAGGGGGTTGAATAGTTTTACCGATGAAAACTTCGTTTTAAACTATTTAGATCGACTTATCTCAATCTATTAAATGCGTGTGTTAGATGTTGATAGATAAACATATAAATAAGTAAAGCAAAGATAAAGAATAAGAAGCACAAAACCACAACGCAGTATTTATAGTGGTTCGGCTACAAGGACACCTTCTCTGCCTCTCCACTCCTCGAGTCACCTACTCGAGAGTTCGTAATCACTACACAACACAAACTCCTTGTGGCGGAGAAGCCTTCACAACGTCGCCTACTCTTTATCTGGTACAAGGCTAGACATCGGGTTCTTCCATGAGGTAGAACCAAACCTATCACAACGTCGCCTATACTTTATCCGGTATAAGGCTAGATACCGAGTTCCATTACAAAGGAGGAACTACTACCCAACACTACACAACACCTATCCCAAAGGAGATCCACTCCTTATTACAACATCAACAAGGATATCAATATCCTTGGACATAACCTATCTATATTTTTACATCGATGCACAATATCGATTGTACACCTTTGGCATCTTTCACTAATGCCCTTGACATGGTCTTTTGACACCTTTCACTAATGCCTTCATCATGGACCTTTGGCATCCTTCACTAGTGCCTTAGACTTGACCCTTTTGGCATATTTCACTAATGCCTTCTACACAACACTTCTAGAGAGGAAGGAGGAACTATCAACAAGAGAACTTCAGTAGTCTTGATGATGACGAAGCATGGCAACTCATGGACTTGAGTTTGCTTGACTTCAAAAGGTGATGATCTCGCCTTTAAGAGGAACCTAGAGAATCACACCAAAACAAACACAAACTACATAGAACGATCCTTTGGATCTGAGGTTAGAGAGTTTACAATACTAGGATAAAGTATGTGTGGAAGTAGCAACTTACAATGAAGAAATAGCTCATTATTTATAGGAAAAAACTTGCTACTGTTCCACGGATCCCTTGCTTTAGGGATCCGTCCAGTGTAACCTGGGGGATCCGTAGGACGCTCTTCCTAAATGGGTTATGGGTCATGGATCATGGGTCATGGGCCATGGGTATGAGCTTTGAGTGGCCTCCAAGGTACAATGTATCTATACATTGAGTCATGGGTCTTGGGTCATGATCCATGGATAATATCCAACCATGATTACATGCATGATGTCATGCAATGAGTCATGGGTTATGGATCAAGCTCAATGGGTATGGATCATGGACTTTGGGTTTTACCCAACTACATTCAATGTATCAAGTCAATGGGTCAACTGCTTAGATTTTTACCCATTACAATACATACTAAGTATGTATATATATACCCATTATGTAAACACTAGTTGTTATACATATGCATTACTATAACATGAAAACACTATTACTTGTTTAGTGTTTTATATGAAAATGTAAGTGTGTTAGCAAACTATTGGCTCAAACTATTTACGTATTTTATTAGTTTCGTTAAAATGATTTTACGTTTGTTATCGACAAAACATTAGAAGATCGTAAAATATAAATAAACGTTTTTACGGCTTATTTGTATTAACACACTTTTCACCCTTAAGTTATAAAATATATGAGTTTGACCCTTATACTTTGAAAAAATGACAATTTATACCCAAATATGTTTCTCATTCATAATTCGTTGTCATCTCTAAAAGCATAAATTCCTTTTTGCTTGAAATCATTGAAAAGATGATCCATGAAACTTTTACGGATATCTTCACCTCTAAAGCTTACAAAAACATCATATTTCCATCGATGTGGAATGGAAGAAGCAACCATGATTAATGATATGTAAGCAGCTGGATTTCCATGTGAAAGATTAGCCCAACGTATTATTTACTAAAAAGTAACGTAACATGTAGACGTAAAACAAATTGCGCATGAAAGAATCATTAAGGCTGGGGCTGGGGCTTGAGCTTGGACTGGGGCTAAGGCTTTTATTATAAGTCGAAGTTGAAATTTGTATTTTTGTAGATTTGTTTGGCAAATGGGCTGAAATTAGGGCTTATTATTGCAAAATTACTAAAAAGGATATAATTAAATGAGTTTTATGGTATATGTTAGATATTTTTGTGGGTAAATATGTAATTATGGTTCATAAGCCCGGGCTAAAGTTTTAGCCCTTTATGAGGCTAAAGTTTTAAGCCCTTTTAAGGCTTATGATTTCATAAACCCGCATGACAAACGAGACTTATTTTATAAGCCGACTTATTTTAGAAGCTCAAGCCCCCCATAAGCCCCTCCCCAAACACGTGTTGATAAGCCAAGAGCAGATTATGAGTTACTGATTTTGCGATGGATTAAGAAGCGGAGGATATGAACGCAATCATTAATGGAAAGCTCAAGTTAGATTTCTACTCTCAAACACCAATTTAAGTAACGCAAACAGTTACACTTCCAATCCCCTGGGTATTGATAAGTGCAAGTCCAGCTTTTAAATGTTTTTGAAGAGCAAAGAAAGAAGTTTTTTTAAGCAATAGCATGACTTCAGCCCTTATAAATGTTAGTAACAATAAGGAAAATGATTTATATGCCTAATTTATAAACTTCAAGATTAACCTAACCCATTAAATAAGGGAGGTGATTTGTACACACATATTTTTAGCCATACACCATTAATCTGTGTATAGCGGTGTTGTATTGTCTGCATTACAGGTGTAAATTAGTGGTACATGGCAAATAAAAATGGTGTACAAATCATCATTGATCTTGACATGTGGATTGCACTACCTCTCTCTCCTATTGCATATCATTGATCTTGACATGTGTTTCAAGATCTTAGTTAGGCATAAAGTTAGTTATGTAATTTAGGCACAATAATAATAAATGTAACACGTTTATCTAACTCGAAGCTGATAGTCAAAGTTAGATTTCAATTTATCTAACGCCCTTTTCGCATAAAATTGAAATCTAACTTTGACAATCAGGTTCGAGTTACTCACTCTTATATAGGGGTGTTCTTCGGTTCGGTTATCGAGTTATTCGGTTCAGTTAGTTTGGTTAAAATAAATTTCTGAGTAAAACCGAAAATCAAACCAAACCAAATTCAATTGGATTAAACCGAACCAAAAACCAAATTTGAATTCAGTTCGGTTTTCTGGTTGAACCAAATTACATAATTTATTTATTATTTCAACTTAATTATATGGATTTTTAGCAAGAAAATCATTTATATGGTTAAAAAATATTATATTTATACTAGGAAAGAGATTTAATGGTTTTTATTTTATAAAAGAATATATATATTTATGTGAATTTGATTTTCAATTCGGTTTTCATTATGTTAAAATCATATTCAAACCAAAAACTAAATATTTAATTTGCTTCTGCTTGATTTTGGGAAACTCAATTTGGTTACAAATTCGGTTCGATTTTACTTGGTTCGGTTAAGTTCGATTTCGGTTTTCGGTTCAATTCTTATATCAAGTCAAGTCAGGTATCAAGTAACCAGATGTCCCATAAACATCAGATAAAACAAGGCCCAGCAAAATCATTTGCACGGTCCATCAGTCCAATTTAAGCAGCCTTAATGACTCAGCCTGCCTCATACCCTACACTCCTACAGCAAACAAAAAGCCCAACAAATAAAAACAGTAGGCCAGTAGCAAGCTAAAAGATATTGAAAATGTCATTTTGAGAGTTATGGTCTATGACTCTAAGCAAAGAGCAAGTACGGTCGATTTTCTTAAACCATGGAAAGTTAAATGCCATATACCGAATAATTCTTTTCTCAAAATAAATCCCTTGTACAGGTCGCGCAATGTATGTTTGAACAGTTTAAACCAAACCCGGGTAGCGGTTAAGTGACACCCGTACAAGGCTGCAAATTCCTTGTTTTCAAGGTTAGGCTTTTACCGGTGGCTTATTTAAGCTTGTTATCAACTTATCATAAGGTAGTAGACCAACTTTTCGCTCACATTAGATGAGTCTATTATAAAATTTACTACTTTTAATTCGATTGAATACAAATAAGTGTGGTATACAAAGAAATCAAATTAATTTAGTTTTTAAAGTGAAACAAAAATAATGACGACAATCTCAAATTTTGAGTATTCTGGCAATAAATTCTCTTCGCAACAGTTGAAAATGTTCCATACAAATTTCAACATAGTAGACGTGTCAAAGTATAAGCAGCGATGATAAACAATGAACCTTTATTCGGATCTAAGCGCAATAGTCGACCAGATTAATAGTATCCAAATGTTACAAGATTAGATTAATGTCAATGAGACAATAATCATATGAATGTAAAGACAAGACAAGATCGGTGAAATGATCCAAGAGAAGAGAAGAGAGTGATACAAAAGATCGCACACTCAAGTGTGTCTAACCTAGATAAGGGGACTTATTAAATAGGAGATTAAGTTTCACTAAGACCCTCTAACGGCTAGTAGTAACTCATCGCCAGAAACGAAGGGCTTCAAAGAAATGAGATTCTTGGAACTTTAAATCTTTAATCTTTTGTCAAAGTTAAACCCACAGAATCAATCCCGCAATAAGCCACAACTTGAAAACCATTAGCAATTGATAGAATGATATGTTTTCACATATTACCAACCCAAAATTAACATTCCCTTAATCGATGAGCAAACATATCAAACAATATCAATTTTCACACAAAATTTATCCGATAGACAGGAGGTTCTTTGTGAGTATGTCTGCGGTTTGGTTTGAAGAGCCAATCTTTTAGCATTTATAACACCTCTAGCAATTTTTTCCCCGATGAAGTGAACATCAATTTCAAAGTGTTTTGATCTTTCATGGAAAACAGGGTTGTGACAAGTTGTAAAGCGATTTGTTATCACAAAAAGATCAACAGAAGATTGATATCAACTTTTAGGTCTTTTAGGATTTTTGAATCTAAATGATTTCACAAAGATGATAGAGACATAGATCTATATTACGCTTCGTGGAAGATTTTGAAAGAGTGTTTTGTTTTTACTTTTCCATGAGATTAAACAATCATTAAAGAAAACACAATAACTCGTGATGATTTTCTGGTTTTCATGCATTTGGCCCAATCAAGATCACTATATCCTTCAAGATGATTTTCGAGTTCTTTGAAATTGTACCTTAGACCTTTCCCGGAGCTCCTTTTAGATATCTCGAACATTGAGGCACATTCGGATGAGACTTTAAAGGAGAATGCATATATTGTGCGGACAATGAACCGAGTATGAGATGTCGGTCTTGTATGGGTGAGATAGATAAGTTTCCCAAGTAACCCGATAACCGATGATGTTGACAAGCAAGGGTCATCGAGGTGGGAATGTATGGAAAGACGAGTTGGGTTCCATAGGAGTGGACACAGTTTGCACCCAAGGAGACCAAATTCTTTGAGGAGTTCAAGACAATATTTTCTTTGGGAGAGACAAATGTCATTCCAGCTTTTAGAACCTCAATGCCAAGAAAGTATTTTAGATTTCCCAAGTCTTTAATATGAAACTTTGTTTTAGGAACTCTTTGAATCGGTTTATCTCATCAAGACAATTTCCAAGAAGGACAATATCATCCACATAAACAAGCAGAGCAATAAACTTGTTATTCTCTGCTTGGTGAACAAAGAGTGATCATTAACAGTTGAACAAAGTTATTTTCTTTTAAAACACCGACAAGTTTTTCATTCCATTTCACGGAGCTTGTTTTAAGCCATATAGGGATTTGACAAGTTTACAAACTTTATTCTTATTGTTCTCATTACGTAACCCTTTGGGAATGGTCATATAGATATCCTCATCAAGATCTCCATACAAGAAAGCATTATTGACATCAAGTTGAAAAAGAGGCCATTTGTTTTTACGGCTAAGGCAATAAGACACTGACAAGACATTTTACAACAGAGAAAAAGTTTCATCATAGTCTATTCCTTCCCTTTGGTTATAGCCTTTAACAACTAGTCTAGCCTTGTATCTATCAACTTCACCATTGGCTTTATATTTGATTTTAAATATCCATTTGTAGCCAATAGGAATTCTATTAGGAGGTAGATCGCTTATATCCCAAGCATGGTTTTCATTTAAGGCCTCAATTTGAATTCATAGCATCAACCCAATTACTATCATGGATAGCTTCTTCATAATGTAGGTTCAATACTTTTATTAAGACTAGATGCAAAGCAAGAATTATCTTTGTTAAGGTTGGAGTAATTAACAACCTTTTCAACACCATATTTGACTTTTCCTTCTATAATAAAGTCATTAAGATTATCGGGCAATTTGGAAACTACGGTTGACCTTCTAGTAGTAATGGTCGGCAAGCCTCTTTCTTGATCGGCATAATCGGTGTTGTATCGTTAGGATCGAAACGCATCGTGAGAATGTGAATCATGTGATATGTTGCCCTCGGGGTGTGTATTATCATCTATAGATGTTGCAACCGGTTCGTCAATCCTAGTGGGATGACTTACCACCGTGCCATCATCATAGGATGTCACTCTCCTTCATCATTGGGACTTATTTGTGAGTCAAAGAAATTTTGTGATTTAAATCTTTTGGTACAAAGGTTTCAACAAAGGTTTTGACACGAAATTTTTCATTTTGAAGGAAAACAGGTTTCATAAAATTTGACATCTCGGAGTAAAAGATATTTTTGTTTCAAGACTCAAGAGTTTATAGCCTTTCTTCTCATTCGAGTAACCAATAAAGACACTTTTTTCGGACCTACTACCAAATTTATCGAGATGTTGAGAATGGTGGCATAGCATAAGCGACCAAAGACTCTAGGAGAGAGTGAAGGGTCATGCCCATGCACAAGGAAGAACGGGACTTGCAGACAGGCGAAGAGGCAACCTGCTTATGACATAGGCGCAGTTAGAACACATTCGGACCAAAGATTTAGAGGTAATTCCCACAAACACGAGGGATCTAGCTACATTAAGGAGATGCCTATGTTTCCTTTCTCAATACCATTTTGTTGTGGTGTATAGACACAAGAGGTTTGATGTAAAATTCCTTTTCATGGAAAAAACTTGAAGTTTATTATTGACAAATTATGTCCCATTATCACTTCTAAAGATCTTGACATTGTGTTCAAATTGATTTGATAGCATGTGAGAAAAGTTAACAATGGAAACATAAACATCATCCTTCCCCTTAAGCATATAAACCCAGCAATCGCCGGAATAGTCATCAACAACAGCTTAAAAATATTTGTAACCATCTCATCTTCATAGTGACTTTATATGGTCCCCATACATCAAGATGGACAAGTTGACCAATTTTAGTTGATTTATGTTCACTTAGAGGAATGGTTCCCTGGTTTGTTTAGCTTTATTACAAGTATCACGAGATGATCGAGTTTGGATGTACTATCAAATTTAAGAGTGGGTTTAAGATGTGTAGGACTTGGTCGGAGGATGACCAAGTCTTTGATGCCAAAGATTTTTGAAACATGACAAATGATATGCAATTATTAGAAATAATCTTACATGAAGAATCAATATCAAACATATATAACCCATTGTGTTGTTTACCAATCCCACAATCCTTTTTGATGTAAATCAGATATAGCAATTAGATTCATTAAACCCGACAAACATCTTATTGTCTCTAGCAATTTTATGAACAGACAAAGAAACTAACATTGTACTCGTGGAACAACAAGTACATCAAAGAGAGTTAGATCATTATTGATCTTTAAATCACCAATTTTTGTAATTATACCGAGTACCGTTGGGATGTCCAATGCTTAAGCCAAGATTTGAAATGTTAACAACATTGATTAAAAATTTTCATTCACAAATCATGTCTTTGATTTGCACTTGAATCAACAATCCAACCAAGACCGATGTTTCCGGATAACGCCTTAGTGTTGTTGTTAAAAACTTGTTGAAGTTTATATTAAACTTGACACGCCATTAAAGAAGGTTCTGAAAAATTTTACCGCTAAGTTGGCATTAGCGAGATGACACATTGTTGTCATTGAGAAGACTCATAAGTCTTGAGAGTCGCTCATTAGACAAGGAGACAGGAGAGTTCTTGGCACTATTATCGGTGATAAGATTGGTTTCAAAGATAAACATTGTTATTCTTTGAAAGGTTTACCATTAAAATTTCTTTAGCATATCCAAGCAGATAGCCAACAAGATCATAACATCTATCAATGGTGTGACCGTGTTTTTACAATTGGTACATTTGAGGTTCATGTTTGGTCCTCTGCTATTGAGTCAATACCAAGATTATGACCATAAACTTTGTTGTTAAAACTTCTTTTATTATCAAAAATTTTCCACCATCGAAGTTTTTGCGAAAAAAGTCGTAGCATTGGGTTTAGCGAGCTATTCCCGGATGATACATTTCGTGAGACTCTTCTCCGGAGACAACAGAAAGGCGCTTTGACATTAGGTAAAGGGTCTCGTTAAAATATTGCTTCGATGGGAACATAGGAGTCATCAAGACCCATAAGAAATTGCATTAACTTGATTAGCGATTATGTTTTCAAAATGTTTTGCGCCTCACAAGTGCAAGGAGGCAAGCTAATCATACAATCAAATTGTTTCCATAAAGAGTTAAGATTGTTGTAGTCAATCGCAAAGAGAGACCCACTTTGACTCAAGAGAGTTTATATTTTATGCAAATTGAAAATAATGAACCATCAACCTTATCATAAGTATCTTTAAGATCATTCCACATTTCATAAGCAGTTTGGCATAGATAGCCCCAAAATAATTCAGTATGAGAATTAAGAATCCAAGTAACCACAACCGAGTTACAAGTATCCCATTGATTAGCAAGATTAGGGTTTGAATCGTTTCTTATGCAAGTACCATCAATAAACCCTAACTTATTATGGTTCCTTAAGGCAAATGTCATGGCCATATTCCATATTTTATAATTTTCGGTTCGTGAGTTTGATAGAAATAATGGGAGTCCCATTAGTGTTATTAGGGTGTAAGTACAAAGCATCCCCAAGGATAAGCCTTTCTCGATTGGAACCACCACCACCAAAGACTATCACCATTAACCATAATAAAGACAAGTGAAGATGTAAAAATAAAATGATGAGATAATTATAAGACCAAAAAGATAGATAAGTAAGACTTGAATTTAAGAAACAACAAGCACCAAGCTCATGGACTAGGGTAAACCAGGCGGTATTCGCACCACTCAAAGGTGGCGGATCAAGATGTTAGTATACCCGTTTGCACCCACAAAGACTTAAATCTTGTATGTTTGAAGAAGAGACAAGATATAGACTTACTGAGAAATATGCAATGGAAGAACAAATCACAATTACCTAGATTCACTTAGTCTAGGGCTAATTGTAAGTAGAAGATAACCAAGTGATTACGCCAATAGCAATAACCCCAAACCACCAATAGTTGCCGAAGAGAATCAATGAGCCCAAGCTCGATACTATGTACGAAAGTATAGGCAACAAGAGATAAACAATGTAACCTTTATTCGGATCTAAGCTGCAATAGTCGACCAGATTAATAAGATCCAAATGTTATAAGATTAGATTAATGTCAATGAGACAATAATCATATGAATGTAAAGACAAGACAAGATCAATGAAATGATCCAAGTTAGAAGAGAGTGACATAAAGATCGCACACTCAAGTGTGTACAACCTAGATAAGGGGACTTATTAAATAGGAGATTAAGTTTCACTAAGACCCTCTAACGGCTAGTAGTAACTCATCGCCAGAACGAAGGCTTCAGCAGAAATGAGATTCTTGGGCTTTAAATCTTTAATCTTTGTCCGCGTTAAACCCTCAGAATCAATCCCCGCAATAAGCCACAACTTGAAACCATTGAAGAATCGATAGAATGATATGTTTGCTACAGATTACCAACCCAAAAATGACGATACAGATGGGACACGATCACTCATCATCTTAACCCAACTGCGTAGAACATTTTTCAAAATGTGTAGGCCAAACACCCGGATGGATAAGAGGTTGAGGAGACAAAGTGTTCCACGCAAACCAAATTCTAACACCTTTGGCCCAAATTGTTCAAGGATAGTGTCGTTGAGGTTCTCGACCTTTTGCCTTAGTACCTACAGTTCTAGTGTAACGGTTATGTTGTTATACAACATGATGTTAGAACTGTGATTGTAGACGGTGTGTCTTATCTTTAGATTTCAAGACTAACTTAATTGATGTTATATTTATAATGCAATTACGTTTATAAACTCTAGTGGACCCAAATCTACAATCGGCCTTGGGTCATATTTATCGTCTAATAACATCATGTTTTCATAATTGCTTTCCATCTAGGATTCTAGGTTAGTGTTAATCTGAAAGTAGGGGCGAACCCGGGTATATAAGCGACCAGATTCACAAATTTTTTCCCACAATCTCATGATTGAATAAACTAAACAAAATATATGACACAAAACTTGAGGACCAGATTCAATAAAAATATCAAATTTTTTGACAAAAATTTACACTTCCGGCAGAAGTTCATGGGGCTCCCGCGAACCCACTTGAACCCCCGTAGGTGAGATTCGACATGAGTTACCTGCCAGCATCGGATTCTAATACCCTCATACATTGTTTAATGAATCAGTTAAACTAGATTAATAGATTTTGTGTGAAACGATTTCGTCTAGTGGTCTTTGGGGTATTTTATTTTCTAGAAATATGTTACCAAGTGACAGGTTCAAGAACGTGCATTTAAAGACCTCTTGCAAAAAGTCACAAACCATCATTGAGATCCCCACGAATACAATAATCAAAATGTTGGTTCGTCTATACCTTTACCTTGAATTGTTAAAATTTAATTACTACAGTATCTTTTTATATGATCCCCTGGCTGGTCGGTTGGGGGAGCAAAAATGGACGAACCAGGTTGGCATGCCGACCGAGTTTAATAACTCAAAAAGTGTGTAAAATTTGAACCGTTTGTAAAAAAAAATAAATAAAAAAAAAAAAAAAAAAAAAATTAAAATTAAAAACTTTACTACTTTTACAACATTATAAATACCAACCTCAAACACATTTCTAATCAATATTTCATCATGCCACAAAAAAGACTCCCATATCAAAAAAAAAAAAAAGTGACGATCCCGACTTCCCCAAAATTCCCCGAATTTGAATTTCTCACCGGATCCACCGTTTTAATTAACCGGTGTAACACCACCACAAAATCGGGGTATTCGTTTTCGTGCACCCGGTTTTGAATATCAAACACGACTACCACAACCGAATCAAAATCAAAACGCATTTTACGTCAATCGTCCATATGTCCCACTGGGTCGTCCTAATATCAATTGTAACAAATCATCAAGCGGGTCGTCATATCATCCTAACATGGATTTCTCGCAATCTTTCCCAACAAAATCAATCGTTTTCACCGCTTCATAGTGTTAATCTTGATATGGATTTGGAGGATTTTATGGAATACCCTCCTCAAAACTATCCCTCTCAACAATGCCCGACTCAAAACTATCCAAGTCAAGATGTTTAGATGGGGAAGGTTTGGGGCACGGTTCTATTCGTCTTGAAGACGATGTCACCCATCAAACCAAAGAAGGATTCAAAACAGGCTACAAAAGAGAAGGGCAAGAATGTTGCAAACAAAAAGACCGAACCATGGACAAAGGAGGAAGAGGTCGCGCTTTGTAAAGCTTGGATACATGTGTTGATAAATTCCGAGAGAGTGAACGCTATCAACCGGAACGGTTTTGGGAGGAGGTGATAGCGTACTTTGAACATGAAATTGGTTCACAAAGAACGTACGACTCGATCACGACCAAATGGAAGGGTAGGATTCGTACTAGGTGAGAATGACGAAGACGAAATGGAAGGGTAGGATTCGTACTAGGTGAGAACGACCAAATGGAAGAGGAGGTGATGGCGTATTGTGAGAATGACGAAGACGACTATGAAAAAGCTCTTAAAGAATATCGTGTGATTCACAAGCATGAGTTTACATTGAAGGAGTGTTGGCAAGTTTTGAGGAATCATTCTGCTTGGAAAACTGTTGAGATGCCTTCTTTCACCCCGAATAGTCGGAAGAAATCCAAGACTTGAGAAACCACCTGGGTCAACAAGAGGTCCTTTTAATCCCAAGACGTGGATGATTACAAGAGGACGAGACTCGAGAATCATGACCAAAAGGTAGTGACGCATCCAAGAAGAAAGCACCCGCCTCCTCTCGTGAGCCACCTAAATCATTTGTTAGTTCGATGGCCAAGAACCTTTTCAAGTTCAGGCCGTCAAGTAAGGAAAAAAAATAAAAATATGGAAGAGGAATACTTAAAGTTGAAACAAAAAGGGTTGGGGCTGCAAGAGGCAACGACAAGGCAAGCCGAGAAGTTCAAAAGTGGGAAACTTGAGATCCAACATCAGCAACTTGCATTGGCAGAACAATGAAACCGGACACAAGACTTAATTTTCTACAATACACCCCTCGACCCAAATATGCCCGCACGACAACTACAAGAACTTAAGGCAACAATCAAGGCACGACACAACTTAGATTATTAGTTTCAGTTTTTAATAAGTATTGTAATGTTTACGTTTTATTAGTTTGAGTTTTTAATTATTGTTGTAATGTTTAAGTATTTTATTGATGAAGTTTAATTTTGTTGTTAAAAATATTTGAATTTAAAAATTAAAAAATAAAAATAACTCTGTCACCACTGTGGCAACTAGGTTAAAAAAACTGAAACTAATAATATAAGGTGTGTCGGTTCGATTGTTGCCTTAAGTTGTTTAAGTTCAGAATGTGTTGTCATGCGGCATATTTGGGTCGAGGGTGTATTGTAGAAAGTCTTGTGTCCGGCTTGATTGTTCGCCAATGCAAGTTGCTAACGCTGGATCTCAATTTTCTCCTTTGAACTCCTCACCGCCTTGCCGTTGCATTTTGCAACTCTAACTCTTTGCTTCAACTTTAAGTATTCTCTTCCATATTCTTATTTTTTCTCACTTGACTACCGAACTTGAAAAAGTTCTTGGCCATCGAACTAACAAAGGATTTAGGTGGCTCACGAGGCGGCGGTGTGCTTTCTTCGAAGCGCCACGACCTTTGGTCGTGATTCTCGAGTCTCGTCCTCTTCGTAATCATCCACGCCTGGGATTAAAAGGACCTCTTGTTGACCCCGAGGTGGTTTTCCGAAATCTTGAATTTCTTCCGACTATTCGGGGTGAAAGAATGCATCTCAACAGTTTTCCAAGCAAAATGATTCCTCAAAACTTTCCAACACTCCTTCAATGTAAACTTATGCTTGTGAATTACACGGTATTCTTTAAGAGCTTTTTCATAGTCGTCTTCGTCATTCTCACAATTTCCGTGATTCTTCTTGATATTATCCATAATTGCACAAAAGAAACCAACCCTAGAACGAATCCTACCCTTCCATTTGGTAGTGATCGAGTCGTACGTTCTTTGTGAACCAGTTTCATGTTCAAAGTATGCTATCACCTCCTCTCGAAACCCATTCCGGTTGATAGCGTTCCCCCTCTCGGAATTTTTCGACACATGTATCCAAGCTTTACAAAACGCGACCTCTTCCTCCTTTTTCCATAGTTCGGTCTTTTTGTTTGCAACATTCCTGCCCTTCTCCTTTGTAGCTCGTTTTGAATCCTTCTTTGGTTTGACAGGTGACGTCTCTTCGACATCGTCTTCAAGACGGATAGAACCGTGGTACGAACCGTGCCTCGAACCTTGCCCCATCGAAACATCTTGACACATATAGTTTTGAGTCGGGTATTGTTGAGACGAATAGTTTTGAGTCGGGTATTGTTGAGAGGGATAGTTTTGAGGAGGGTATTCCATAAAATCCTCCAAATCCATATCAAGATTAACTCCATAAAGCAGTGAAAACGATTGATTTGGTTGGCAAGATTGTGAGACATCCATGTTAGGATGATATGACGACCAGCTTGATGATTGGTTACAATTGATATTAGGACGACCCGGTGGAACATATGGACGATTGACGTAAAATGCGTTTTGATTTTAATTTGGTTGTGGTAGTCGTGTTTGATATTCAAACCCAAGCACGAAACGAATACCGATTATGTGGTGGTGTTACACCTGTTAATTCAAACGGTGGATCCGGTGAGATTTAAATTCGAGAATTTTGGGGAAGTCGAAATCGTCGGTTTTTATACGAGTCTTTTTGTGACACGATGAATATTGATGAAAATTGTTTGAATCAGATTTGAAATCGTGTGTTTGTAAATACGTTTGGCGTTGATATTTATAATGTCAGAATTGCACACTTTTGAGTTATTAAACCTTGGTCGGTATGACAACCTAGTTCGTCCAATTTTGCTCCCCAATCGAAGTCAACCGACCGGCCACAGTGGCCCAACCGAAGCCAACCAATTGGTCAACCTATCACTCGACCGAACCATTGCTAGAATCCTTATATATAAAGATGTACACTTTATTTTAGGACAAGTGGTATCCTCAACCAAACATGAACAATTTTATGACTACCATCAAATGAATGTGAGAACGCTCGACTCTTAAAAGGTATAGCTGTATACGGCCCTCATAAAACGACCAATCTAATGATTTGAACTTTAATAGGTGTATGAATCCGAAAAAGACCATATATCTCTTTTTGTTGATAATGCATTTCGGGTAAGGAAATAGTGTGAAAAAAACATTAAAATGACAAAGGATAAAAAATAATAATAACCACACATTTAAGATACATTAACTTGAATTAAATGCATATTTGTTCATTTGGATGCATCTCAACTAGTTTTAAAAGTGAAAAAAAAGATGAAAAGTAATATTAGCAACACATTTGACGCATAGAAAAATACATAGAATTCACATAACTTGATGAAATGCATTCTATATTGTATATAATTTTACGTCATAAAAAATATTATGATGCATATAAAAAAGTATAAATACATCTAATTTCAGTTAATATATCTTTAATTTACTCATCATTTTCACATTAAGATTTATTAATCTATACAAACTTCATATACCTATGCACCCAATTTTCTCTAAGTTTTATTCTATATGGTTAAGTTATATACCTCGAATTTATAGATTCAACGACATTGTTTAACCCGGGTATCAAGTTGATACAAGGTACTCCTAACATTTCACATTAAACAATGAAAATATATAACTAAAAAAGTGAGAAAAACTTCTGATTAGTACGTTGGGTAATTAACTCGAGCATCAAGAAGCCGTGACCGTTGAAAACCAACACCACCTCTGTCTCCACCACTCCCTATTTTTATCACATTAATTATTTCTGACTTCTGACACACAAAACACTGTTTTTTATTTACCTTTTTCATGTCTTCACGTGCTTCCCACGTTTCCCAACATTATCAACCCTTTCTATTACTAGCTTTTGACATATTTCACCCTTTTAGTTTACTAGCTTCTACAACATTGGTCCCTCTCTTTCCCGCCAAAAAAGTAGCTTGTTAAGGTTTTGCATCAAGTACCCTTTTTCATTTCATATATGGCAAGTTTTGCCCTTTCTAGTTTTTCACTGTTTGTAAGATGTACATATAATGTGGGGTGGTAAGTCGCGACGCGTATCCATAAGCTTAGGGTGGTGAAAATTGAGGGTGGAGACTATCGACGCAATGTGGAATAGACAACACGCATATTAAACATTCAAGTTAGTGAAAAATCGGACTAATAGCATCATACGGCTTTGCATAGAGGTATGCAAGAGTGCACATAATACAGATTGTGTGAGCGACCTTGTAAGTGTACTATTTATTTATGTACAAGAATGCGAAATAAGAATATGAATTATGATGACAACAAAATAATAGTATAAATGAATCAAGTTATTGAGAATACTTACTTTCAATTGGTTTTCTTGGGTGCTCGATCTTGCTTACGTGGGAGAAGCTTGCAGAAATCTTTAGTAGTTGAATACTCGTTAGACCAAGTTTTACGCATAGGTACTGCAAATGTTGCATTGCTGCATTTCTCCAATGTTCATTCTCCCTAAATCATCCAAGGCTTCACTATTTATCACCCTAGCAACCTCACTCTCATTTATCCCTCGACCTCAAGCAAGTTGGCCTCCACACTTAGTAGTTTGCTTCAACAAAAATCAAATACGACAATCCGACAACTGTGTAAACTGAATCGTGTGTATTTCATATCAATTTCATTGCTCGACAAATGCGATATATATACATTTACAAGGACCTATGTGTCCATATCTAATACCAAAATGACCCAAAACAACCATCAATCACAGATAGATCTACTATATCATGAGGACCACTCCATCTTTATCCAACTCAATTTTCTACATGTATTTATCACCCCAAATGGGTCCCACCAACGCATTATCCACCTATCACCAATCGCCAACTCATCTTTACAAATGCTACGTCGGAACACAACATATTAGCTGGAAAATAGTCGCCGAAAAATACCCGCCACGTGTCAATAAATCATTCGTCCGAAACTCTTGACCTCCTATGAGACCTACCAAGTTTCTTAGATAAAGCCACAAGGACCTCCCATGTGGCATCACCGGTTGACACGTCATCATTAAACAGAAGGGCCCGACGAAGTTTCGGGTCCCACAAGTTTCGCTGTATCACGGATAAGTTTGTCGAAGCCACCTTGTCAAGTACTTTGCCGAGTTTTGCCACATCCTTTTCCCTCACGGTTAAAGATATATCTGACCACGGTATTGTGGACTCAAAGGGTAACTGGATGCCGTCGGCTATGATAACTGGAACACAACCTAAAGCAACCGATTCTACTAACCTCGGACTCCAAGGTGCCCAACCTAACGGACACAAACAAAATACTGATCGAACAATTTCAGATTGGTAACCAGCATAACGATGTCTCTTTAAGTAAAACCGTGGGTCGTTTCCATATTTTCGTAGTATCTGTGTCCTTACACGCCTACGCAACAAAATGTACAAATTACTAATTTGCACTTTAAGTAATAGTGATAATATCGACTTACTTCATTTACAGATAATCAGATTTTGCAAGTTGCCAAGTTGGATAAGAGTCTCATTGTCAAACGACTTAAAGGGTGATTGAGATAGCTTATTTATGTGTTTATGTGATCATTTTCGAAAGCAGATAAGCACTTTTAGAGCGTTGGCGTAAAAGTGTTTTTAGTTTAAATTATTTATTAAAAGTGAGTTCGATGTGCTTAAGTTTTAAGCAAAAGCAATCACAGTCACCTCTTATATGTTCGCAACAAACATACAACTAGATATAATAAGCAATTCCAACATCCTAAAATTATTAGAAACAATACAAGTCATTACTTACTTGCTATAGAAACGTCCACTAACGTTCTTCGGATGAACTTCCATTTTCCCTCGGAAAAACACGAAAATATCACGTTGCCCATCAATTGGTGACTTCAACAACGTTGACTCAACACTTTCCGGTGAAATATATGGAGGGATAACAATGCTATCCACCTTTTGACATGGGTGTTGGTATTTTACACCAAACGTTTGTAATATAATAGAATTCCTCATAAACTCCGGTATACCATCAGCAACAGCTCGATCCTCCTAATTCATACCAAAAAAAATAAAGAATCCATCATCAACATTCAATCATTATAGTCTAACAATTTAAATCAACTTAGGGGTTTACGGCTTTTTGAAATTCAGAAAAACATAAGATGACTATTACAGTTTGTGAGTTCAAGGTTATAAGCTCATAAACAAAGTTTACTTATCGGGCAAATTTCAATAAGCGATAAGCTTGAAGCTAACTAAATAAGCTAAACAAAACGCCTAATCAACCGAACAAGATATCATCTGCAACAACTCAACAAATAACAAATAGCTCACCATGGCATGAAAACAAGCTCCATAATCATGAGAAGCAACAAACACATGATCCGACCCATTACTCCTATTCCAAAACGGCAAATCCTTCGAAATAAGCTCAACCGCAGATGATAAAAGACCCCGAGCATGCCCAATGGCGGGAAAACCATTAACAGTACTAAAATTACACGAAACGTAAACCGGAACAAAGAAAAAATCAGCCTGTGATGGATCAAATGTCCTCACATCACTTTTCATCAATGCATTATGTATAGCAACTTCTGATGCAAATAAATGGTTGCTGCATCTTTTGTTAGATAACCAATCAGTGTTATATTTTGATGGGAGCTCGTAAACATACACCTTGAGTCCGTTCAGCATACCTGCAGTATTACATCATATTAATATCAACTTATGTTCCGTTTATTTTCATAAGCCCATTTTTCGCCTTGACATCACAAGTCATAATCAAGGCGAAAAAATGGCTTAGGAGGCATACCTACAATATTTTCGTAAGCCTATTTTTTCGGCTTTCTGAGTTGAAACACAACTCAGAAAAGAAAAAAAAGCCGGAAAAATGGGCTTATGACAAACAAGCACATATGGTGCTTGTTTCGGCTTATATAGCCGGCTTATGGCTTATTTGTTTTTGGGCTTATGTTTCATAAGCTGATTTTTTGTGGCTTATTTTGAAACTTTTTCGGCTTATATAAGTTTATTACGAGACAATAAACTTATACTCCGTGTAAGTTTATTACAACAAAGTTATATAAGCCGAAAAGTTTCAAAATAAACCACAAAAAATGAGCTTACGAAACATAAGCCCAAAACCAAATAAGCTATAAACCAGCTATATAAGCCAAACCAAACCCTCATATATAACCAAATAAGCCATAAGCCAGCTATATAAGCCAAAACAAACCTTGATCAACTTTGGGGTGTTGCAAAACCGATTCAGAAAGAGCACGATGAGACGAATGATTAACCAAAAACGTAGTCTTCAACGAGCTGGTACGAGGTTCATGATTATTCAAGAACCTAACAAAGAAATAAAAAGATAACGAAAACCATAACACCCATTTAAAATGCCTCAACAAAATGGCTTCTCATTTTGCTATTCTTCATTTTTAGTAGTTTCATCTTGACATAAAATCCTCTCTTGTTCTTCATTGTCATCTTATAAAAAAAGTTTATAAAAATAAAATTTGTTGAAATGAAGCTTTCTGTTATGGTTGAGGAAGAAGATGGGTTGTGGGTTTGTTGGTATAACGTTTTCTATAGAGAATAAAAACTGAAACTGAAAAAATTTTAATATAGGAAAAATATAAAATGTTTTGGTTTTTTTTTTTTTTTTTTTTTGGGACATTTATTAAACATGGGGTGGTGTTTTTCGAGGTGATCAAATGGTGGTGTTTTTGTGAAAAGACCGTTGAGTGTGAAAAGACTAAAATGTCCTTTTAAGAGGTTGATGAGGAATTGAATGTGTGTATTGATGTGTTGTACTAGCTTGTGGGTAAATGATGCTGCTGCTACAGTTGTGTTTCTGATAATGTGAGCTGGTTTTGTGGGTCTATCTTTTGTACATGTTGTTTTGTAGTTGTAAATTTGTAAATGTAAACTTTCTTCATTTATGATTTTTTTTTTGGAAGAAGTAAATGATTGAAATCTATAAATATAACTGTTAATATTTTTTTGTAATTAAAAAATAAATTTTGTTTGTGAGGAAATGACGAAATGTTACCGATTATGTTTATATCTGCTTAATAGGATCTTAATCCATAATGAAATTGTGTAATTTTGAGTTAAACAAGAATTACATATTAGGTTTTCTCAAAGAGGATAATATTTACATCAAAAAGTTTTATATGTATACATCATTATATGCAATGCAATATTGTATAGCGTGCTTTATAACTTGTATAAAATGGTGCACATATATAAAATTGATGTAAATATCACCTCTTATTCTCAAATGCTTTATTCTATTTTAAGGATATATTTTGCGAAATGAGTTGAAGTTGGATCTAAAGCTTATGAGAACTGGAGTCGGAGTTTTTATTTTATGATATGTTTAGCAAAATAGTTGTATCTATAACTTATAATTGTGAAATGACACATATAAATCATAAGGGTATTTATGTAAATTATCTTTTCATAAACTTAATGCTTCTGTTATAAGTTCAAGCTTTTAAAAGCTTATATGTTATAAGAAGTTTATTTTAAAAGCAAACTTGCAAAAATATATCCTGAAATCATTTATCTTATACTTGTGATTCACATAAGTATTATTGAAATGTAAGTGAATTAATGAGCTGGTGGTGGGTCTTGTTCTTAGTTTTCCAAAAATCACTTTTGCGGTGTTTTGAAGTCTATTTTAAATGAATACATTAAATATGTTACATGTAAATAGTCTAACACCAATAAATAATGTTTATGTATAACTTTTGTTTTATCTTTTATGTTAAGCTCATTAAGAATTAAGAATGTTAATATAACGAGCATGATTGCCATGACGTTGTTCATGGAAGGCGTGTTTATGTTAAAACATTTAGAAACTACAACTTAAATTCTTGATATATATATGCATGCCGAAACAACACATATGAGTATGACAATTAGGTATGTTGCAACCAAGGTTATAAAATTTTGAAACTATATGCCCGATTTGGCCGATCTAGCCGATTTTTTTTTCTATTTGGCCGATTTTTTCCGTTTTTCCCGATTTTGCCGATTTTTACCCGTAATTGATTTTTCTGATTTATCCGATTTTTTCTGATTTGGCCGATTAATCGGCCGCCTAAGCCGATTAATCCGATTTTTGTCAGTAACCGATTAATAAGGCCGATTAATGAAAATCGGAACGGCTAATCACCGCCTAGCGATTAATCGGCGATTAATCGGCCGCCTAAGCCGATTTTTGCAACAGAGGTTGCAACTAAAACTAATATGCTAGTAACCTAATCGTATCCTACCATTTTCGTGCACATAAAACTAAAGTGACTAATGGCACTCATATTACCTATCGATTGATTTAAATGTTATTTCTATACATCTTTCTAATGTTTGAGCCAATGAAAATAAGCATATGACGTGGCCATGGTTGTGCTAATACATATAAAAAGCTAGTCACTACTCTAGCTTCAACTATAACAATTTTGTTATCACAGCCACATGAAGTATATATCAGCTAACATGTTGCAAACATTTTATTAAGTGTAAGTGTTGCTTTTGGCTCGAGATGACTTGAGGGAATATCACAAAGTTGTCATCCTTTCAGCAGCCTCTTGGTCATTGTAAACACGTAAAAAGGAATCATATTTTCAAATCAAGACGATGTATTAGAAAGAACTATTGCTCACTTTGAGCCCGAACATCGATCGGTATTGCACGCTTACATTCTCGCACCACGGGTCAAGAAGAACCATAAAACGTCCCTTATTCCGCATCGCTATGAAGCATCCGTGGCCCTCATATGTTCCTCTCGGTTTGTAAGTAGTACAAACGTCGCATCCAATGATTTTGGAAACAAAACGACGGTAAGTATGAGGATAAACTAACAATTTATTAACTAAAAGGGATCGAAATTGCAACACATAGTTGGTATATACTTGTATTCCATAAGAAAAGATTACTTGACAACCGATTGTTTAGAATCGCAAACATACACTTGGGTATTCATTGTTGTATGATCTTTAGAATCGAGAAACATACACTTAGGTATTGTCGTTGTATGATCTTTTGTGTATTTATTCGGAAATTCCAATTCGAGATATACTACCAATGACTCATGAGTCATTCTTATTTTCAAGAATATACAAACCTCAAACTCACACCGCATGCCATTGACAAAGGTTCCATTAACATGTATAAAATGCAATTTACTTTAAAATAAAACGTTGTATGCTAATATGATCCGAAAAAACAATGGCGTCGGGCGTTGCAAATTCGTGGGGTGTTTGATTTACTCATGAGATTGTCAAATACACATAAATTTCAAAATAAGCAGCTCCTAAATGGTTTAAAGTAGCTAATAAGCGATAATCTGTTTTGCTCCACCCAAAGTATCAAAAGTGCTTAATCGCAGATCTACTCTTGAACAACAACATTCTACTAAGCCAAAGACTATGTGCTACAAATATGACATGACACGATATTAACGACATGGCATACCAACAATAAAGGGGAGTTTTGATCAGCTTATATGGCGGCCACATGGGCTTATTTAACATTTAAATAGTCGATAACCTCACTATCAAGAGCTAAGGAGCTCATCAGGTTAAGTTTAATGATGAGTTGAGCTCTCCAAAAGAATGAGTTTATCTTCATAAATAATAAGCACATAAGCAGGCTAATCAAGCTAATCCAAACACCGTAGCCGAGTAAAATTGGCTATACACATAAAATTCATAACATTTTTATCTTCTATTTTTTTCGTGGCCATAAAATTGATGACATTTTTTAGTTTATGCTTATTTGCTATTTTTGGGTTACAAAAAAAAAAAAAAAAAAAAATTACTTATTAAGAGGCTTGTAACAAATAAGTCGAAACATTTTGTCGTACATCCAAAGTTTTAAGCACGAAAGTCCTAACCAAGATTTGGAAAACAAAATAAGTCGATAAGCGGTTTTACAACACAACGAAAATTAACAACATCAGAAAACAACAGTGAAACCGTAAACAATATAATCAGTTGAACAAAAACCCCAACCATACAATCCGAACAATCCTTATTTTACCCAAGAATTAGCAAATAATCATATAGGCATCAAGTATAACAACCCAATTAACATTTTGGTTTAATGAAAATTTCAGAATGTATTTACTGACAATAATACCAAGAATTCGAATAAGCACATGTACCGGGCACGTTTCATAGAAAATTAATAACACCAAATATAGATATTAACAATCTTATATAATAATTCATATTCTCATGTTTATCACAAAGTGTATATATGTCTTTCTCGCTTATCCAATCTATTTGCCATATTAATGGCAATACCGAGGTTATCTTGTTAACATTTAACTCCCAAAAACTAATTCTTTCCAGCTTTTTTAACATCTTCATAATTAACTCTCCGATGTTAATAACATAGAAAGGCATTCACCTTTATAAGAATTTTCAAATGGAAAAGATGGTACCTCCTTAGCATTAGAATTTATGTGCAGCAAGACAACGGCCTCATTGACTCTGTCGTTGATTTCCACTGTTCCGATCGCATACGCCTTCCACTCTCATTACCTAGTAATAAACAAAACCATATCCTAATCATTCAACTACTTGCTTCTATATTTACGAATTACCTTGCTGAGCAATGAAGTAGCTCCATTGGCCAAAACCATTTGAGTCTACCTTCCGGCTTTCACCTTCCGCACAGTACTCATCCATGCATCTAATTGCTTATTCAACGTAAGAAAGTGTTTTTGTTACTTTTTAGCGAGTGTTGAGAATGTAGCCTAAATATATCATAAGTAGTGAATGACATAAAGAAGAGATTTCAAATATTTATGCAAGAACCTCGTAGTCTTGACAATTCAAATGACCCATGTCCAACTTTAATCGGTCATTGTTTTCTTTGGTATAACCATGCTATCATCTTCTTAGTCCGAAACAAAACCTCAAACTCGTGTAATACAACAAATTAACGAATTAACCATGAGGCTCGTGTAGGAGCAATGCGACCATCGTCCGCATGGTCGCAAACCTAATAGGTTGCCCGCCAAGATCCGACGGTCTCGCCTTCAACCAATGTCATGGTGAATCATCATTGCTTTTCAATATTTTTCTATACTAATTATTTCACACACAACATGGATAGCGTAATTTTCCCAAACATTTACACAAATACATACATTCAAATTAGATCATCAAAGCGATCAAAGCAGTGCTCAGCGTGTGGTGACATAAAAGGATATGTCCGACATGGCCGCAAGTGTAGTGACCGCCACGCCAAGGTGCGGAAAATCTCGCTTTGATCCCGCCCTCGCAAACTCATCACGCATCGTTGTTATATGGTAATATAATCATGACTAAATAATGATTTGATGCGCTTATGCCATTTGAAGTTCGATTGATCATGTGTTACGTAAAATATATAATGAGACCGAATAATTACTTTCACTATAATGTAACATCCTAGCTTTGTTAGCGATGAAAGTGAAACCAAGTTAAGGCAACATTTTAACAACCAATCCATAGTGACGATAGGCACAACCGAGAATACGAAGTCCCATTAAATACCAAGCACGGTCGCAAGTCTCATCCCATGAGGATGCCTCGCCAAGATACCTAGATTTGTTAAACGTAAACACATGGTCAGAATAATAGTAAGTTGCCTCGCCAAGATACGACCAAGACATCGGTAAATAGCAATAACTTGGCACGACCAAATTCGACAATGTTACCTTTAATTGATTCCATAGACATTCATTAGAATTAAGAACAATGCGAGACGTTGATCGATGTTAGGTACAAGAACCGAACTTTTTAGGGTCGGATAGGTAGCAATTAAGAACACGCAAGGGGGGCCCGCCATGGTCGCAAGCCTAACAGCTACCATGCCAAGATACGGCAATGTGACTATTAACCCGACCTGCTCAAACTCATCACAACCTCAAGATATTATGCAAGATACATTTATATGTTTGCAAATCCAAAGCACACACAAACCTATCAATAAACGCCTTCATGGCTTAGAGTACCACATCACGGTCAAGAACACCACCGCCGTGGTGATACCACGCCAAGATATAGGCACATTTGACAAGAGGAGGTGTGAAGCAATGTCCGGAGAAGATTTGTTCTCTCTCCGCATCAGAACTCCACAGAGGACCATTGATCGAGTAAGTTCTCCGGTCGAACCGCCATCAAACGCGCTAAACATTATGTTTCATAGCAACACAACCCCACCTACAATCTCCTTCTCCGTAGTCGATCTCCCTTCACTCCCTTATGGTCCCACTCATCAGAATTCATAAAAGAAACAACAATAAATCATGTTTTCAATGTGAGGCATACTACAATTCCAAACCCAATCGAAACACACATAAGGATACTCAAAATTAATCAAAAAATACTTCTACTCGATTGACCTACCTCAAATACAATATGCAGAAATCAATTCCATTGAGTTAATAATAACATTAGTATCCAACATCAAGTACCTATATACATACACAATTGATTGCCTAACATTAAACCAACTCAAATACCAAATAAGTACAAATAAAAATGAACTACAAACATCCAACAAAAAGTATATAAGAAAATTGCTAATTTTCTATCAAAGTTATCAACAACAAAACTTTATTGGTGCGAATATTGAAAAGAGGAATCTAACATTCATCATGGCATAAGAATGATACTTTAAGTGTAGAAACCAAATTTTAAAAAGGATAGATAATAACCATCGACCCTCAAGTCACATTTGATTCGCTTTTTTTCCTCCTGAAATGACTTCGTGGTTAATCGACGTGGTTAATCGAAATGATTTCTGGTAGTCGCGCTGAGTTTACGAAATGGAGAAGAAGGGTCAAGAATTTTAAGTGAGAATATTTAGGGTTCGAGGAGGATTATGTGGTCACAGACAGTTTTGTGGAGAAAGATTAGGGATTTTGAAATATGGGATGCGATATAAAGGCGGTGGAAACCTGCAGATCCGGATTTTTCTAGGTTGAGAAGGCGGTGGAGGTCGAGAAGCGGTGGTGCCGGATGGTGTATATACATTGTCAGATGTCGATGTTTTAAAAGAGCTACGTGAACAAAGAATTGTCCAAACACACTTCGACCAATCATAGTTCGCCACATCTTTGTTTTGGTAGTAGAACATATAATAAGCCAATGATAATTTGACACCATCACATGTATACCCACCATTTTTGTACGACCCAAAAACGGCTATTAGTAAATATATATAATACAATATGCAGAAATCAATTCCATTGAGTTAATAATAACATTAGTATCCAACATCAAGTACCTATATACATACACAATTGATTGCCTAACATTAAACCAACTCAAATACCAAATAAGTACAAATAAAAATGAACTACAAACATCCAACAAAAAGTATATAAGAAAATTGCTAATTTTCTATCAAAGTTATCAACAACAAAACTTTATTGGTGCGAATATTGAAAAAGAGGAATCTAACATTCATCATGGCATAAGAATGATACTTTAAGTGTAGAGAAACCAAATTCTTAAAAAAGGATAGATAACAATTACTGACCCTCAAGTCACATTTGATTCGTTTTTTTTTCCTCCTGTTGAAATGACTTCCAGGGTTAATCGACAGGGTTAATCGAAATGATTTCCTGGTAGCTGCGTTGAGTTTACAGAAATGGAGAAGAAAGGGTCAAGAATTTTAAGTGAGAATATTTAGGGTTTGAGGAGGATTATGTGGCTGCGTATTAGTTTTAGGAGAAAGATTAGGGATTTTGAAATATGGGATGCGGATATAAAGGCGTGGAAACTCGTGATCCGGATTTTCTAGGTTAGAGAAGGCGGTGGAGGTTGGAGAAGGCGGTGGTGCCGGATGGTGTATATACATTGTCAGATGTCAGATGTTTTAAAAGAGCTACGTGAAAGAATCATCCAAACACACTTTGACCAATCATAGTTCGCCACATCTTTGTTTTTGGTAGTAGAACATATAATAAGCCAATGATAATTTGACACCATCACATGTATACCCACCATTTTTGTACGACCCAAAAACGGCTATTAGTAAATATATATAATACTAGATTAGTTGCAAGTGAATATAATAATAATTAGGGAAGTGAATGAATCTGAGAAGGTGGAGACTTGTAAAGCTAAAAAAAGGCCAATAATTGAGAAATGAGTTGGTCTGAATCATGTTACATATTAAAAAGGCAGATGTTATCTTTTAGGTTTATAGTGGAACATGAAGGGTGTCAAATATAACTTTAAGAGATTTTGGGACCAATAATAAACTCAAGTTTATGTTAAATATCCTATGTTCCTATAATCTAGAGAATTGACTTTTCATCAATAACTAATTAAACATATAAAAAATAGAGTAAATTGTGAAAATCATCCTTGTGGTATGTCAACTTACAGTTGCAACCTTACCTTTTCAAAAATGTAAATGACGCATGTGCGGTAAATCTTTGGTGTGATAATCGCTCTGTAAATGAATAATTAAAATATCTTTGTCTTCAACGAGACTTGGGGGGTGCTTACTAAATTAAGTGGTTTGATATAACGGTCTTAATTAGCCTTTATATGAGAGTGAAGTTTTAATGCCTCTCCCAATAAGAGTGACTAGCTACCACATTTCTTCCCCACTAAGAAGAAAGTAACACCTCTTAGTCATTTAATCATTTTAGTCATTTAAGACAGAGACAAAGACGATATTCGTACTGATAGTTTCTTACATAGATGATCCATGCACTTCTGAAAAGATAGAAACCACGTTTGCGATCTGAATATACATATAATATTTTCAATCTACTTTAAAAAAATACTTGTAATGTTTAATCATCCTTTTACAAATGAAAACTTACCTAAAAGTGTTAGATTAAATGTACTACAAATCTAGAAGGGTTTTTCTGAAAAGAAAATTAGCAAACTGTATAAAAAAATTATATGCTAAATCAATGATATATTCTCCATTAACAAGTTGTGTATACACAAGTGGTTGGACACAAATTTAATTAATTATTTAAAACCTTATCTTAGACCTTACGGATAAACAAAAAATCTATTTGTCTTCAAGCTTAAGCAAGTCTTGATAACCTTTTAATTCATCATCAAACACATTCATTTAGGCACTGACATAGACATGACATAGATCTAAAGGACCAAATCATTCGAGTTATTAAATAATTATGTTCTTAATATATTTCTTTTGTACCTATGTGGCACTTATTTATAACACATACAAAAGGTTATATGACTTATCACAATCAAAAGTATAAGATAATATCAAAAACTAGCTACATACCAAATCCGACTTTGTCAAGCAAAGGTATACTTTGATTGTTACTCGAGACCAAATGAGAACGACATGTTAATCACCACTTGTTAATGATCCAATTAATACTTGACGAATTTTTTGACTAGAAGAGGCGTGTCTATGAGACTTTTATATGTGCATGACATTGCAATAAATTAAAATTTCAAATTGAGATAAGGATACGGATCGGGATCTTTTAAGTTTGTATGAACATAATTGGTCGACTAGACTTACACAAGTATCAATTTTTCCTTCTGTTGTGAGAAAGAATTGAGATCCTCTCAAGTTTATATGAATATAACCGATAATATTTTCCAAAAAACATTAAGGTGTACTAAGAGACCAAATTTTCTTTTTATCATGAGTGAATATTATCGATCACGTTATTTCACCGGATATAATCCTTTACTTAAAAATAAAAATATTATCACCACGCTCATATGAAATTAAAAAGATATAAATGAGAAAATATGACACACTTAAGAAGATATCAATCCAAAACACATATATGAAACTCTGGAAAGGATCTATACTTTACAAAGTTATAAAATATTAGTAAATGATGAAAAGTGGCACCAAACCATGTTTGACACTAGTCTGCATCATAAAAACTTCGTGCAACTTTTATATAAAGTAATTTAAAAATTCATTGAAACAAAAAACCATTTCATATTGTATCTTTATTATCTTTAGGCCTTTTGATGAGTTGATGTTGGCGTATATGTCCGAAGATACGCATCCGGCATCATCGCCGGCCGACCAAGATTGCCTAAACCTTCCTGACGACAAACGACAAGATCCGCTTTTGCTGGATTCTACCACGCTACTATCAACTAGGCCATATAGACTGCAAATGCGTAATATAGTGCCCGCACTTAACAAGATATCTACAAGAACGAAGGTGACATAATGTGAAGATAAATACCCCAACACATTTAATGATTCCAGACATAAATACACACACATACATTAATCAACGATTTATCGCCATCTTTACCTCCAGTTTACTTTCACGGAGTTTGGTCCCGACAACATCCATGGCGAGGCTAACGCGTGTTGCTTATCGCAGGAAGGAAGACTTATTCCTCTAAGATCGTTGATTAAAGCAGAGCCCTCCTCAACCGGATAGCGAGAATTTGCTTCAAAGAATTGGCGCCATCCGTGGGACCCGTTATTCATTCTACCGAGAATTGGATGATGTGTTCGCAACCACCACCCCCGCCGAACCTAACTCCTCCCAAAACATAGGCGGGGAGCTGAGTCTTCATGGCAAACCTCCTAATACCGAACAACCACAAGCCCGTATGTCGCCTTTAGAGACCTCCTCGTAGTACAATGCAACCGCCCGAGTCATCAAGCCTATCCCATTCTTTCAAGAAGAAGATGAGCAAGTGGAAGGTCCGGACCAAACCCAAAGGATGATCTCAAGAAACCCCATAAAGAAATTGCTCGATCACCCTTTACACGTAGAATAGTAGAGTTTCACGTCCAAGCACATCATGCCCACCAATCTAAAACTATACGATGATTCGGCCGACCCGGACGATCATGTCAACCGCTTCTGGAGCAAATAATCAAGGAGAATGGCCAATGCCGGCTGGGTGCCGAATGTTTCAGCAGACTATGGACGGGCGGCATGGGTCGGTTCAAGAATTTAGAGACGGTAGCATTGACAATCGGGACTAACTCAGTGGAGCAATTTACCGTCAGGTTTGCTCTACGACAAAAAAACCTTAAAGATCCTACAGAAATCACCCTGATTGTCGACAGCCAACGAAACACTACTGGCCTTCAAGGAGCGGTGACCGACGAGGCCGCTTGATACAGTGAGTCCCCGAACTCATGAAGATATCTGCGCTCATGAATGCTCATCTGCCCCGATTCGCTAAGAAGTTCTCTTATCAGTCCCAAAACTGTGGAAAGAAATGATGAATGTGGTAGACGATTATATCCAAGGAAGAGGCTTATAAGAACACCGAGCCGCCAAGGGAGAAACCCATGACCGTCCCTAAGCCAAGTAGTCAAGTCTCAAGAGATAGGAATTTCGTGGAAGGATTCAATGACAGAAGAGAGCGACTGACGGCCTGGAGAGGAATGACTCGACAAAGAGAAATCTTCTCCCGATGTCTCTCCAAAAGTCAAGCACGACCTCAAATGAATTCAGACGCAACGACTTCAATAAACAGGATGGTAATCGGTCCCGCCTCCTACTTACCAAACACCTCAAAGAAATACTTTCCACCGAACACCACCTAAACTTACCCCCACCACCCCTGCTATGCGGAAGCCAAGCAAAGAAAATGAGGATCGGTTCATGAATATCATGGAGAAAGAGGCCATCTCACCAATGATTGTTATCACTTAAAAGGCAATCGGAGCGGCTCTTGAATCGTGGAAGTTAGATCACTGGTCAAGAATGTCCAAGAAAAGGAAGGAAAAGACCGAGAGGTCACAATGGAAAAGGAAAAGTGATCAACATGGTCCGGCAACACGGAGGACCGCAAAAGAAAGGGCATGTTCTATGATGAAGGCCGGATGAATATCCCTATATCCTTCCCCCGATAAATATGTGACGACCGTCTGGACGAACCGCTAATCGTAGAGGCCAAATAGAAGGATATTTTGTGCGAGGGTGTTCAGAGATGAAGCGCCCCGCCCAAGTCATGTACGAACATTGTTTCAGAACTTTTGTCCTTCCATCCAATCCCTACCGAAGAAACTAGTTCTCCGCCGGTAAGATTTTCCGCGAAGTCATCCGCCATGGGAAGATAGAACTAGAGGTACGCACGGGGATCATGGTCTATTCCGGACGGTGATGATGACGTTCACGGTAGCGAGATCGCCTTTCTCCCTACAATATAACAATGGGCCGAACGGTCTCAAAGAATTAAGGCCATAACATCTACCATTCATGCAATGATGAAATTCCCACCCGGGAGGATAGCCACTGATTGCCAAAAGGGCGGTAGTCATGGAATGCACGGAGATTTGAGGAAGCGGCAAGATCCCTTAGAAGCTTCTCCGAAGTGGAAATAGAAACTGGGATCAAGAAACCCAAGAAGACCAAGAACAAACGGAGGACATCCTAGTTAACGCACCACCCGAGCAACGAAAACCATAGGAACCAAGTTCTCACGAGAATGTCGGAGGCAACTCATCGAGATCTTAAGGAAGAACAAAGATATTTTCGGGAGCCGCAGACATGACCGGGGTGCCAAGACGCCTCATACAAGACTCTCTCGCGCGAACATCTCCGACACACCGTGGCCCAAAAAGGAGAATATTCTCGCGATAAAAGAACCAAGTAATCAACAGAGAAGTGGAGGAATGGGTCAAGGCGGCATAGTCCGCCAAGAAGGTACCCGATATGGATATCCAATCTCGTGTTGGTTAAGAAATGCGACTAAGTCGGAGAATGTGTATCGACTTCAAAAATCAACTCCTCATGCCAAGGATTACTATCCTTCACGGAGATAGATTGGAAGATTGAATCCGCCATGGGTATAAGTATAAGCTTCCTCGACGCCTACAAGCGGTTATCACCAAATCCGGATGAACAGGACGATGAGGAAAAAGCGCATTCTACACGCATCGAGGAACATATCGCTATACAAAAATGCCATTCGACTAAAGAATGCCGGGGCAACCTATCAACGGTTGGTAGACTTCGCCAATCACGTATAGGGAGAAATTGAGGCATATGTGGACTATATGGTCATAAAAAGCCGAACATAACGAGAAATGATCACGACATCATGAAACCTTTGCCAACCTTAGAAGATAAACATGAAGTCGAACCCGCGAAAGTGTTCTTTCGGAGTGGAGGAAGGTAAATTCCTCGCTATATGGTGACATCGGAAGGAATAAGGGCCAACCCAAGGAAAACAAGGCTATAATGGAGATGAAATCTCCGAAACCTTAAAAGAAATGCAAAGCCCGAGTGGAAGCTTGCGCTTTAAATAGATTCCTATCAAAGTCTGCGAAAAGCTCTCCTTTCTTCGACATGCTAAAGAACATCACTAAAGAAAACAAGGACGAATACCGATGGACGAAGGAAGCCGAGTCGGCTTTTCAAGAGATGAAGAGGTCGATACTCAATTACCTTCTTTATCCACACCAAGACGAAGGAGCAACTGCTCATATATCTCTCGGCCTCATCAGAGCCGTAAGGCGGTGCTCCCGTAGAAAGAAATGGAGACAATCACGGCACTATGTTAGCCGGACACTACATGGAGAGATACTACGCCCTATAGAGGTTGGCTTTGTGTTTGCTACACGATCCGTAAGGCCGAGGAGGTATTTCGAGGCTCACCCCATCGTGGTCATAATCGACCAACCCATCAAGCAACATCGAATAAACCGAAAGTCTCGGAAAGTTAGCCAAATATGCATGAGCTAGGAGCATACAATATCACTTACACTCGCAACGCAACAAGGGACAAGTGCAGCGGACTTCCCAATGTATGCCAGAAATCTAGGGGTAGGACAAGTCCGAACGCGATGGAAATAGAGGAAGGAAAATGGTTGTTATATATGACTTGAGCCTCAAATAGCAAGGGATCCGGAGCAGTTTAGTTCTCATCACCCCTAAAAGGTAGAATCGACCCACGCCTGCGCTAAACTTTCCTAGCACCAACAACGAGGCAGAATACGAGGCCCCGCTAGCCGCCCAAGGATCGCAAGAAAACTCAAAATAAAGGTTTTAAACGTGACGGGGACTCAAACCGGTGGCCACGATCAATGGGGAATTCACGCCACCAAGGAAAGCATGCAAGTACTTAGCCCAAGCAAGGAAGTACATATCCGGCCCAAAGCTTTAAGATTCGCAACATTCCGAGGGCCCAAAATCGTAAGGCGGATATATTAAGTAAACTAGCGGCAGAGCCTTCGATCACCGACCAAAAGTGCTCGTAGAAGTCCCGGAAAGGCCGCCGAGAGATGAAGAAGTAATTAATACCGTGATAGAGGAGAACGGACAACCTGGATGACACCGATCATCAAGTGTCCGGAAGAGGGCGCGCGGTCGAGGATCCAAATGAGGCTAGAAGCTTAAGAATGAAAATTCGCAGATATGTTATGGAAGAAGGTGTCCTCTTTAAGCGGCTACTTGCACCGGCGATGAGATGTGAGGGTCAAGCATGTGCAAATTACATCATCCGGAAGTGCATGAGGTTGTTGTGGGATGCACGCCGACCGAGGACCGCTGCTGCTTTACGAGGCAAGGAGTTTCTCCGCAAGCCCCTCGCAACCTTTGCGAGCTTCATTCGAGATAAAAGTAACCGCTGAGAGATCCCTAACCTCCTTAATAGCCGCCTCGGACGATCACACTTTTCCCGAAATCTTCGTGACGCCGCGAATGAGATCAATATTGTTTATCCGCCCAAAGCCTCTCTCGGCCGGAGGGCAACGTTGTCAATCATCTCTCGCAAGACCAGACGCTTTTATCCGGACGTCGTCATGAGACCCCACTGGGGAGGAAAACATTGGTAGCCTCATCCGCAGTGAAAAGCAAAAGGAGATAGTGAGGGAAAACTTTAGTAAGTAGGACACGGACGAAAGTAAGATCAAAGCATACTTGAATCCAACAAATCGACCTCTCAATGCGGTCGGGACCGCGCCACGAGGGCGATTACGCCTAGAGTATGGCAAAAATTAAGTTAGCAATTAGAAGTGATAAAAGGAAAGAGATATGCTGCTTCAAATGCTTACCTTCTGAGTCAAGAGGAGAGTTCACCGAGGAATCGGCCTCCTCCTCGAGACAGCAAGGCGTTTGTTGTAATTGATCAACACCCCGCCTGCCGCCCATCCCTTCCCGAAACACAGCCACACCCCCACCCGCAAACAACAAGAGCGCGCCCCTCGCCGTGAGGTTTAGATTCACCGGTTCATTTGATCGGCTTGGTCACGGGATCCGTGATTTACCAACGGAGAGCTCAAGAAACCGCTCAACAAAACCCGCCTTTCTTTTCTTCTTTTCTTGTTTTCGCTTGATGTGCCTCACCACCCTTCCTCTTGCCCGCCTCCCTTTCTTTCTCCCCGGCTTCTTCTCTTTTTCTCCTCCCGCCACCACATCCGGACGGCCTCCTCGCCTAAGGGCTAGGGAGGTCCTGGGGGAGGGTGCACCAACCCAAGGGATCCGTTGTTCTTTTGGTACCTCCCGAGTCGGATCAATGGCGGCCCTTTACTCACCATCGATCATCCCATTCGGGAAGCTCAAGATATTCGTATATTGAAACCATGAGAAAAAGATCATTAAAAGCAAAGCACAAGATAATAAACACGCAAAACCTAGGCACAAGACAAATAATTACCATGACCCTGTGATCCTTGTAAGAGGCTCGAACCCTGATTCTTGAAGACCAAGATAGATGGCACATCCATAACAAAGCTTATGGTGGGTTTCCTTAAGAAAATAAGAGTACCGCCGCCTTCCGAAGATCCGCCCGGAAAAACCGTCCGCAAGGATCCGTTATCTTGAAGTCTTTATGCCTCCGTGCCATGGCACGCGGAATCGCCCTACGGTCAATCAAGAAAAATTTCTCCTTCCAAAGGCTTAAGGCCGGTCAACACCGCTTTAAAACATTTATAAGCCTTTTACCCGCTCTACTCGAAAAGAAAACCAAGGCCTCGCTGCACAAACGGTAAAATTTTAACAGGAGACCCTCAGACTAATGCCCAAACTATAACACCTAATTTCAAAAGGGTCACTCGGTTCAAACCCAATGGAACCAATCGGAAAAATGAACTCTAAAATGTCTAATCACGCTTAGCGAAAGGTAGAGGCGGAATCCTAACACCTCCTAGATCCAATCGCTGAGGATATATGCCAATTGTATCCGCGGAGTTGGTCCATTGTCATATTATCCGGAGGAAGACGGGACGAAGGTCATGGGAATACCATATTCTACGATTATATTGTCTAGCTCGGGTCAGGTTAGCTTAGATGTATGAATATGCATATCGAACTTCTAACTACCTAAGTTGCATAACCTCGGTCGAATAGGTTACTCGTTTCTTCTCGTCATTTGTTCTACCATTACTAAAAGGATGCCTAAGGATATACAAATAATTACAAGGAAGAACGAGACTAACCTTATAAATTCAAGAAGAAGATATCTTCCGAGAGCGGAGCAATGTAAAAAGTCGAAAGATGCGAGAAAATAACTCGGGTAAAAAGCTTTATATAGCAAAGGAAGAAACCCTAACAGTCACAAACGTCCCATCAACAAGAAAGGTGACGCGCCCAATCTTGCCTGGCCCACGCCAATCTCAAGACGAGAATACACGGATGAAAGCCCATTAGATCGGCAGCCCATCGTAATGTACCCCAAAACCACAAATGTCATTAAAGCCTACCGCGAGGCATTTCAAAAGCACATTTAGGAACAAGATATACTCGGTATTGCACCACCGGCCACCCTAATCCAATACCGGGGGACATGTTATGATATGTCCGAAGATACGCATCCAAGATCATCGGCCGGGTCGACGGCATTGTCTAAACCGTCCGGACGACAAATGACAAGATCCGCTTTTATGGATTCTTACCACGCGCCTATCAACTAGGGTGGCTATAGCTTGCAAACAGTAATATAGGTCCGCATTTAACAAAGATATCTACAAGAACGAGGTACATAGTTGGGGTAGTATAAATACCCAACACATTTAATGATTCCGAGACATAAATACACACACATACATTAACCATCGATTTATCGCCATCTTTACCCTCCAAATTTACTTTCACGCCGGAGCTTGGTCCCGGACATCATCCAGACGAGGCTAACGCGTGTTGCTTATCGTGCAGAGAAGACTTATTCCTTCTGCATCGTTGATTACCATCCCGCTTATTGAAGTCGCTATGTCTCAATTCATTTCGGTCGTGCTTAGGCTTTGGAGAGACATACGGGAGAAGATTTCTCTTTTCGAGAGTCATTCCTCTCCTGGGCCGCTTGGCCGCCTCTCTTCCGCCATTGAATCCTCCCCGAAATTCCTATCTCGAGACTTGACTACTGGCTTCCGGACAGTCACGGGTTTCTCCTCGCAAATTTCTGTTCTTATAAGCCTCTTCCACTTGATATAATCGCTCACCCCTGCTCATCATTTCTTTCACGATTTTGGGACCCGATCGAGAACTTTAGCTAAATCGTGGCACCGGCGAGCATTCATGAACGCAGATATCTTCATGAGTTCGGGGACTCGGTATCCGATCGCCTGCTTGGCCCACCGCCTCCTCAAGACCAGAGTGTTTCGCTGGCTGTCTGACAATCCCGGTGATTTAAGATCTTTAAGGTTTTTTTGTCGTAGAGCAAACCCGACCAGAATTGCTCCCCGAGTTCGTCCCAATTGTCAATGCTACCCATTTAAATCACGAACCACCCTATGCCGCCCGTCCATACCGTCAAACATTCGGCACCACACCGGCATCGCCATTCTCCTTGATTCACCGCCCCACGGTTGTTGACATGATCGTCCGGCCACCCGACCATCGATAGTTTTAGATCAGGGGCATGATGTGCTTCGCCAAGAACTCTACTATTCTACGCAGCGGTGATCGAGCAATTTTTGCTGGCTCACGAGATCATCCTTCGGGTTCGTCCAAAGACCTTCCACTTGCTCATCTTCTTCTTCGAAAGAGAGCCTGACAGTTTCATGACCCGGGCCCGGCTGCATTGTACTTTCCGGCGAGGTCTCTAAAGACGACATCCGGGTCAGTTGTTGTTCCCATTCCGAGGTTCATTTATTGAAGACTCCACTCCCGCCTATGTTTTCCGAGGGAGTCGGTTCCCGGGGGGCGGTTGCGAACCCGCCATCCAATTCTCCGTAGAATGAATAACGGTCCCACGGATGGCGCCAATTTGTTGAAGCAAATTCTCGCTATCCTAAGCAGCCGAGAGGCTCGCTTAATCAACGATGCCGGGCGGATAAGTCTTCCTTCCCGCAGACGATAAGTAACATCGCTAGCCTTTCGCCCTGACGACGCCCGCACCAAGCTCCGCGCGAAAGTAAGTGGAGGGTAAAGATGACAATAAATGCAGCCATTAATGACGCGCCAGATGTATTTATGTCTCGAATCATTAAATGTGTTGCATTTATACTACCCCAACCATGTACATTCACATCGTAGATATACCGCTCAAGCAGCACTATATTACCGCTTGCAGTTCTATACCCACCCTACTTGATAGCCACGCAGTTAATCCCTTAAAACCTGGACATCGCCATTTGTCGTCCGGACGGCAGATAACGCCATCCGCCAATGATGATGCCGGACCGCATGTCTTCCTGACATATACGCCAACAATGACAATCTTTTGATAAACTATAACTCGATGAACGATTTTATAAAAGTAGACCTTAAAAGTGAAAAAATAAAACTGCTTTTAAAAATACTAAAAGGCAAAAAATAAAATTTGTAAAATAAAAATAAAATAAAAACAGAAAGTAAAGACTTTTTAAAAACTAGTAAAATAATAATAATAATAATAATAATTTGTATAAAAGCTTGCAAGAACTTGTACTTAAAAAGGTAAGATGTAAATTTTAAGAAGGAAAAAATAAAATAAATAACAGACTAAAACAAAATATTAAAGCTTGAAATTAAATAGAGATGTAAGAAAACAAAAGATAGACCAATCGAACACAGCTTAAAATATGTGGTCGTAAACGAAATTTATTACGTTGTTGACGGGTTAAGTAGTTTTGTTATATAACGACTAGTCGATTACCAAACGTGACCAAGTCTAGTTACAAATACCGAATCAAGTCTATAACACGGACTAATTCAATACCCCGTCTCTATCACGTCAAGTTATACATGAGTTTTGGTATGAGTTAAGTACTTCGTTTGGTTGGCGAAATTGCTATTAAAGTATATCACTTGTATAGCTTTCGAAAAAAGCTAACAAAAAATTTTGCTACTATATACACAGTTTCGTAAAGAAAAGTGTTCCTTTACTTTGCCAAATTAATGGAAACTCTTAATACATACGTGATACCTAATTACGTATTTGAATAAAGAAAAACATTACGTTTTGACATTGGAAAGTTGATTAGTCTATGAATCTATTAAAATAAATACAAGTATACATCAAGTGAGTTATAATCTTTTTTTAAAAAGCATTTATGTTGTCCTCATGAAAAGTGAAAAGTCATGCAGTTCGTTTGAAGCTAGTTAAATTAAAGTATACTATAAAATTCTAAGTATTGAATTTTGATGTACCAAATATTTTGACAATATTATTCTAAAGTTTAGCTATAAGTCAATCATATTAAAATGAAATTAGATGAAGCACAAGCAAGCAATCACATCATGATCAAAACCAGGTTCGTTTTATGGATTTCGATGGTCTCGTGCCATCATCATAAAAAGATCCTTAAACGCACACACGTAAAATACATGTATGAGTAGTATATGAACTAATTAAACTCAAGTATCATATCACACAGATATATAAAATAAAAGTGTATAAAATTTTATTTATCTCATCGTCGAAGAATTCCGCATAAACGACACCGCTTACACCCTCATAAAACCAACACATATCAAAACTACACGAGTGTCAAAGATTAACCTCAAGAAACACAAAGGCCCATAGTGATTGTCCTATTAACCCAATTATTCCATTCCTTTTGGAGGGTAGGCCTATTTTATCAAACAAATTTGTTCAACATTCCAAATAATTTTTTTATTAATCATGGTTACCATATCAGAATAGCCAAGCCATGTAGGGTCATGTGTTCTATTCATAACACTTTAGAAAAAAAAGACACAAAAGTGGACACAAATTGTTTGGCACTTTGGCTTAAGGGTACCCCCCATAAAGAGGTCCTGAAGTGAGAGTTATGCAAAGACAATTGACCCTACTAAAATGAGCTGTGAATGCACATGATATGTTATGGTCTTGTGAATTATTAAGGCTGATCATGTGAGTCATGTTCCCATGTGTATGCATATTCTTGACACTTGACACACAAAAGTTTTTGTGACTTTGTGTTCATGGAACCAACATTACACATGTCTATTATTGATCTACCAATCATTGATAACCTAGAAAAATATGGCTATGAGAATGTGTCATGTGAATTATTTCCAATCTTTTGAGCAAAACCAAATGGAACCAAACATAACACTTTGCCTAACTTATTGAACTAATAAGTGAGGGATTTGTGAGTAAGCTGAAACTTCCTTTATAGTGGGCTTTTGCCATTTGAAATTTTCAGAAACAAATAACGGAGAGTTTTGTGAGCCCTTCAAAAAGACTACCGCGTGTTCTGAAAAAAGACAATGCTTGCTTAATTATTTGGTTTATCACGAAAGATAGTAATGTTGTATCTTCATTCCTCATAATTCATCCTTATATACACACTTCCACTACCATACCGCCCCTTAAAGGTATGACTGTCTACATTCTACATTCTGTGTGGTTCAACGAGTACGAAGACAACTAGAAATGATATGTAGAATTATGTATCATTTCTACATGAAATGATATGTAGAAGCTTGTTCTTGTAAAACTTATGAGGTTAAGATATTCATAAGTTTTGGATAATAGCAGAAATCCATCAATAAACAAATACTAACAAAAAGCTTTATTGCTCTTTGAAGTAATGCTAATTGGACAATAAAACAAGAATTATTTGTGTGTAAAAAGAACAAACTCACACTCACGGGCACATGCATAATTCCATGTGCCGTGTCTAGGATGGTACCACAGCTAGCTAATTTATTGGTTTCAAAGAATGGAATTTGTTGCATAATAAATCATGTATGTGAAAATTGCAAAATACTACTACAATATAACAATTTTATAATAAGACAAGTATCTAAATTGAACCTGTGATATATGGTTGGTACAACACTTTTGGTACCACTAGGGTCAAAATGCTATTGATAAAATGTAATGTATGTTGTTTCATGCCTCAGCAACTATTATTGACAATTACCAGGTGTGTTTTGTTTGTAACCATGACTCCATGAGGTCAGGGGCGGAATGCAGTGGGATCGTATTTGAAATAAACTAAACAATAAACATAATTTTTATGAACCGGATGCCTTTAAAAATAATCGATGTGTTTTTAACAAAATTAGCAGTAGGACACAAACTGGTTCCGTCCCTGCATGAGGTTAATTGATGGTCGATACTATAGATGTTGCACAACTTTTGCTACTAGTAAAGACCTCTTATGGTGACCATATATTACCTTTTCTTCTATATTACTCCGTATTTTGTAACTTTGAAGATGTTGTGATTTGGGTAAAGCAACAAGTTTGATAGATGTTTGGCAACCATCTCGTTCATCCACCGGGTGTCCAGGTCATCTATGATTTTGAGAATATCCTATGCGAAAAATGAAAAACGAGGACCTAAAGTAATACGTAGCAACATTTATAGAAGATACAACTACAACGTCTAAAAATATCCAAACTCAAGATAACAAAACTTATTTTGTGCCGAAATCAATGTCACTTGGAGACATAAGAACTCAAACATGATTTATATCTAAACTCTTGAGTGTGGTTGCACTGCTTTCTCAATCTCGTATACTTAACAATAAGATCATAACAAGCACCCTACATTACAAATGTACGAGCAACAAACTCAAAACTTTTCCAACTCCTCTAGTTCGCATGAAACAACTAAACATATACGTCAGATGAAATAATTCGACAGGGGGAATTGAGGAGGGTTCTTGGCGGTGCCAGTGAATCGCATGAAACTTTCCTACGTAGTGTAACATTGGCCGAAAAATGTACCTGGTAATTTTTTGTGTTTCTGAATTTTGGGTTTGCAAGTCAAACTTAGATTTCTTCTTAATCAACTTCAAAAGCTCAACTAATGAACATCATTACACACCACACCATAAAGGTATTCATGTCAAAAATACCCGATGGGTCCTAATTAAACCCAATTTTGGCGCGTTGGTTAGGTTTCAATTTCATCAACAAACAAATAAATCAAAGTAATCTCCAAATGTCACAAAGAAATGATCGTAGTAGACTAGGTGCAATGGGTGTGAGGGGTCACCGTCCAGCTCACACCTTCACCTTTTAAATCAATGCATGCTTCACTCGTCATGTGTGAGCCACCCAAAAAAAATAGACGAAAGGTCACCAGCCTCACCACTCGGACATTGTGCATATGTGGGCTCTCATGGGTGTTTTTATTGTTTATTTACTTTATTTATTTGATTTGTGAGTGTGTGTATAAGGTATTTGGACAAAAACACCGATACCAAACACAAAACGGAGCATGAGGAGGTAGGATCTAGATACGAGTTCTTCATGATGTTCTAGAGATCGCAATTTCAAATCTTAATTTTTTTAATATACACAACACGGCGTTTTACCGAAAGGACGTTAAGATGGTAATAAGCATGTTGCTCGATAGTCTTGATTTTCATAGCATTTCTAGTCAAAATTAAGTAAGAACATACATGCATAGTAATTTATGTACGTGTATCAATGGCCTGACTTCAACGGTCTTTAGGTAGTATCAAACCTTTAACGGGCCTCGGTAACAAATTAACAATCATAACAATGACATCTCTTTATTGTTTTTCACTTTTTACTGGTTATTCTAGTTCTTCATGTGAACAAAGCCATTGAAGGAAATGCATACAACACAAAATCTTTTCTTACAAAAGATGAACAAAATCATTCATCTTTATGTTCAGTGATCATAAGTTTTTGGAATGAACTATCTAAAAGTGCCATGTGTTGAAAACAAGCTAGTGTTACACATAAGAAACCATCGATAGATGTAAATGATGCAAAACAGTATATAAATTGAAGAGTAAACCATTGATAGATGGAAATGATGCAAAACAATGTAAAAATTTAACAACATTACACAATATCCTTGGGGAATGACCCTCCCGGTTAAAAATGGTTCAGTAGAAGTAGTCATACTTTTCCCTAACAAAAATGCCACCACAATATGTAGCACTTATCAATTCTACAATAAGAGGAAATTGCAACGTCACAAAAGACGTAATTGGCAGGCATGTCAATGCACCTATTGGAATAAGCATCGACAAGTTACTTTGTCCAAACACCAGGAACAATGTTGCTCCAAAAGCTATGATCATTGTTGTCGTTGATAGAAACAACATCGTAAGGCCGATAATCAGCTTTGTTGGTAACTTAATGAGAAAGTCTTGTTCCGCACAACGTGCCATAAGGATCGATAAAAACATCAACAAGGAGGTAACAGCTGTGAATAGTGATATTGCGTCTGATATAGCAAATACTGTGAATGCAATGTTTTTAGTGAGAATAGGTATCCCTGATTCTTGATGATTTCCTCCGGAACTGTTATAGCCGCTGCAAATACAATGGTGGTAATGAGTGCGGCTGTAATTGTATATGACTCGGCAGTTTTCTTCATCCAATTCTCTCCCTCGATCACCAGCTCTTTGTGTTCTCTTGTGAATACCATTTCAGGTGTTTCGTCATCTGAATTCTTTTGTATCCGGTTAAGAGGACATACAAATTGTTCAACTTCCTAAAACATTGTACAATTTATTAACCCTGTTACATATATATTAATACTTCTAAAGAACTTTAAGTATGCTGAATAAAATTCAAACTTTGAGTCATTAGTTAAAGTATATTACCTTGAACCATTGTAGTTCGCGTTGAATTTGCAAAGCTGCCCCCGATATTAGATTTAATTTGTTAGTAGGTGCTAATCTTGCAGCCAAATGCAAGAGGTTATTCTCAAAAGAGTCTTTAATTGTTTTATAAATATTCTTGTGTTCGCTCATTTCATATAATAGGTTGTAAATCTTCTCCGAACGGTGGATCACAGAATATTGAATAAAATTGTGACCATCTTCATTGGTACTCCAAATTGCTTCAGGAGACAATCCCATAATTCTTCTAATAAAAGTGGATGCATTTCGTCTTGTGGCTTCAAAAATCGAATTGTCATAATAATGATGGTAGGTGCTGGATACATCTTTAGAACATACCTTTAGACATACGTATGCTAATAGAAGGTCCGCATCTAGACGACTTTGAAATATATCTCCAACGAACCGTCGTACTGCAACAAAGAGACAAATCAGAATCTCACAACCAAATAAGTAACTTGTTTTTCTCTTCCAGTTTTTGTTTATATAATTTTGTAATTTTTTATTCGTCTTACCAAGCAACTTAAGGAATTCGTAGAACAGAGCTGGCAGCAAGCAAAGGCCTGCTTAAGATGAGTTACAGTCCAACCGTAAGTTACAATAAGATTAAATAGTGTTAAAAAAGAAGTACATCTCACATAGCGCAAAAAGGTTTATATATAATTTTACATCATTTTTATGCACAATCTTCTCTGTATTGGGGAACTTTTTAGATAAATTTAGAAACTTTTAAGCTTTGTCTATTTTTATCTTTTTTGGGATGTTCTATTTGATGTTTATCATCTCATGACCTACCATTAAAGAGAAGACAAAATGTCCATAAGAGCCATCGCCAACATGTTGAATCAGAAAACTTTTGTAGTCTACTATGGTAGGAATCTAGTCTCTTTTCAATCTCCCCGCAGCCTGCAACATAGATAAAAAAAATTGGAGTACACAGGCTTAATGATTAATTGAAAAAGTTAATGAAACAAATTCATCACCTCTCTTTTCCCAGAACTTGAGTTCACGTGGGAAGTTTTGAGCTAAAGCCGTCAGCACAGCGTCACTATTGGGAAGTATGGCATCGTAATCATGGATTATCCTTTTTGCCAAGCCTAAATATTGTAAAATTACAATTAATGCATGAACTAATATGTATCGATTAAAAAAGAGCATCATATTTCGTGCTTGCTATTTGTATAGTATTGATTATCATCTAAGTTTTCACAATAGACGAGACTTACGGAAATCTTGACAAGAAATAGCAAGAACGGCAAGCTCCTCACCACTTTTGCCTGTAAAAAGAGCATCGTACCCTTTTCCTTTCATGTGCTCAAACAGACACTTAGATGTCTTGATATGCATATTGGAAACCGATAAGGCAAGTGGAATGTGACCCTCGGAGCCCGTGGCTAATAACAATTCTGGATTTCTTTCCACCAACATGTTAACAGCTTCAGTGTTGCCACCAATAGCAGCAACATGAAGAAGAGTGCTTCCATCAGAATTTATCAAATCTAGTAGTTTGTTCTCTATCGGTGTCCTTTTTAACAAGTCCTCTAGTAATCCATGATTCTCGGTAGAAGAACCCACCGCTACATGGAGTACCGTGTTTCCATTATTCGTGAGTTTGTCCCAGGGTGTGAGACCAAGTTCTTCTAATTGGTCTTTTACAGAATTTGTGTTTCCTTCTAGAACAGACTTATAAAGCCCTCTCTTTTTAAAATCTTTGTATTTACCAATCGCATCCATCTTTTCTCTCATGGTCTTTTTTTCTGTTGGCTCGTCTTTTGGTTTTGCATCTTCAGATACTGATATCACTTCTATTACTGATTCTGCTTGTCTCGTTAATCTTGTTTCTACATGATCAAAATTTTCAATTTAGTTATCAAGGTTAAGAAAAACTAGAACATAGAAGATATGTGTTCTAATTTAAGTCACCAGGGATTTCAAACAACAAACTAAAGCAAAGACGTACATATATCTAGCTTCAGATTTTACGCTCAATTGGTAACATCTCAAGAGTATGTATACGCTAAGTTGGTAAAAAAATTGCAAAGTACGTACTTGAATTTACAATAGCTTGGTTCCCCTAAAAAATAACTCGTCTCTTAAACTGAATTGAAATTATTAGAAAACTAAAAAGCCAACCTTATTAAGATTCATATATTAAACTAATTAATATCAAGAAGTTACTGTAGGGCACGGGGTGTAAAAATGCAAAGGAAATATTCTACCTGCTGCTTGTTCACGAACTGAAGGACCATAACTACGTTGCAGTTGATCCCATAAATCTTTCGCAGTGAAATTTGTGTTCTTTTGCTTGTGTGTGAGACGATTGACAACCTTGTTGACTGCTTCTTCAGAAAGTGAACCAAGAATCCAACCTTTCACAAGTGAATCTGATGCAACCCATGCCTCCATATCTCCCACTTTCCCCTTCCCACTCCCCTCAGGACATGGAAATTGACCTTCGATGAAACCAAACATATGATTACTCTTTAAGAGACATATCATCTGTGTTTTCCACATATTATACTTATTTCTACCGCTCAGCTTCACGGTAACAAAATTTGGGGCAATAACATGTGAAGGGCATGTGTATGCTTCACCAACATCCATGCTATTAGAAGTTGAAGCTGCATTCATCCTCTGATCTTAATTTAAATCTGGATCTTGTTTACTCTTTGTGTCAAACTAATATATGAATCTGACTATAAATGCTAACGTACAAAGGGGCCATAGGGTTTGGTGGCATATAAATGTGGTAGATTTGGATATTACTTCTCAAGATAAGATATGAGCCAACTATTTACCACTAATAAGATACTCGCGCACAACTGCGGTAACAGAAAACGTTTACATGTGGCAAGGTTTTACGTATCACTTGCTACTGAAGTATATGACGCATTATTTTGGTAACTTCACATTTGCCAAAAAGTTTGTGTTTTTTTAGTTTCATTGAAAGCATTATATGTATTGAACCAAAAATAAAGTGTCGCTGCAACTAAAATGAAGCATCAAACTGTTGAAGTAATGAAGGAAGTAAATTTGTTGATATGAACTTTTATTTTTAAGTTTTGATCCTACACATAAAAAATATGAAACGATGTAGTTTCAGTTTGCTACTTTGCATCGTTCCAAGCAAAGCCTTGGCATAACATTTTGGGCCTAATACAATGCATACAAGACATAACTGACGACACTACATGTGACAAAACCAAATGAGACCATATTTTTAAATATGTATGCAACTCTCTGGTCTATGAGGATTTCACAACTTGTGGCTCAATTTCTTAAATTTTGAGCGGAAAATGTGTTAGATGCAACAGGTATCTCACTTAACAAACTTATCCTCGTGGTGCTGGCTTTTAAATTTCGAGTCAAAACTGTCCTCTGTTTGCCACAAGGCCCAGTTTCTTGATCATCATATGAGAGTATGATAGATGCATCTTGAGATCTGTTATATAAAACAAGAACTGCATCAACATTTCACAACTATAAAATGAGGTATTGTATATGGCACTCTCTATTTCAGGATTAGAATCATGGGCAGAGGCGACAAAATGTACAGGATGAAGAATGGCTTAAGCGGGAAACTTTTGAACAAATTAGCAATGGGAGAAACTGCAGGATGAAGAGTGGTGTCGACCTGAAATATGTACAGTCCTAAAAGTTTAAATTCCCTAGAGGGATGTATGCATTTGGATAAACCTCTGGCCAATGCTTTTTAGTTAATTAGCATGTATTAACAATTAGAAATTAAACATCCATATCAAGCAATTCATTACTAAATGAGTTGCAACTCCCATTTTCTAATAGCGTTTAGCGCAAAATAAGTGATTTAGTTTGATTGACCACTATGAGGCTAATCACAACGTTTGGAACTTTGGAGAGCAACATTTGTCCCAAAAAACAGTTACCTTCATCCCGATAAAGTTGATCCTCTCAAGACACTACAGATAAAAGATAATCTTCCTTCATTGAATATCTCATAAAACATGCTCTCTTGGGTTTTAATGGTGCCCTCCCGGCCTAGAATTTGGCTTGTATAGCCGAGTGGCAACATGAAATACCCCTATCATACCAATCAAAATAACTTTAATGCAACAATATAATTGTCACTAATATGAAAGTTGGAGACATTGTCTTAATGGCATAACCCATTTATCATTCTTATATATGTCTAATTACGGGTAGCAAGATTGTTTTCCAAACGTATTCATCACGTACAAAACACAAATAAACATCCAAAAGATAAATAAATCCGAACCTCATCTTCCATTGCACATATCACTACTTTCGATTACTCATTTCTTATCGTTCAATGTCAAATAATCAATCTCCTAATGACAAACCCTAATAGACATTACAAAACAAAGCATAAACCAATTACTAAGGTCCATATTAACACGAACATTATTTACCAATTGTAAACCAATTTCACAGTATATGTTTACTTATCTGAATGTGTTGAAGGATCAAATGAATATATAGTCATTTTGAATGCCAAAGAATATTTTGACCCGCTTGACTTATTATCGAACTCACTCTCTAAAGAACTATGCAAACTTCCTACATACACGTTGATACGTAGGGTTGTATCGGGATAAGGCATAACTTTTAGCGTGTTCGAGCTCCTTAAGAATATAGAGAGAATAACTAGAGTTTGTTTATCTTAAACTTTGATTGAATTATAATAAATGATTACAAGAGTATTTATAAGACAAAGTAGGGTAAAACCCTAAGACCTAAATAGTGCCATGGCCAGCCACGCATCATTCCCCACTCTTCAAAACCACCTCCCTCGCCGCAGGTCTTTTAAACATTCTTAATTGACTTTCCTAAATATGAAAATAGTCCTAAACAAAGACACGTAAATAAAGATAGATTATATGACATAATCTTTATGTCATACGTTTGGACTTCTTGAGTCATTTGGGCAGTCCGTCCTCCTGCAACATTGGCGTAATCCGAGACCCCATAATCTTCTTTGAATTGCAGCCTTCGCCTTTTTCCTCTTCCGCCTTCCACTACCTTGGACATAACACAACACCATTCTTCCGCCTTTCGCTACCCATGCAGTAACACACGTATAAATATATCCAAGCCCAATTAATCTTTTAGTCGTAGTCATTGTCCGAACCTCGTGCACGCGAGCATTAAAACTATAATATATCTATTCAAGAGAGTTCCCAAATAACATGTTTTTCTCAGAGCCAATTTAATTCAGATCACTCAACTCATTCATTCAACACTATATCTATATGTTTTTATCAAACAACCCTTAACAATAAGCGTGTTCACAAATCGGGTAATACCCACATGAATCGAAAATCGAAATCGAACCAAATAAAATATTCGGTTTTTGGTTTGGATATGGGTTTGGCAAAATGAAAGCTGAACCGAACCGAAAACCAAATTCACATTAATATATATATTTGTAATATATTTGTAATATATTTATAAAAAAAAAACATTAAAACTTTTTCATAGTAAAAATATAACATTTTTTAACTTGAAATTTTTTTGATGCTAAAAGTTTATACAATTAAATGAAAAAGATATACTCCCTCCGTCCCAAATTATAAGTCCATTATTGACTTTTCAAAGTATTTTTCTTCTGACTTTGACATTAATTATTTTATTTCGTGTTATATAATATTTGATGAAAAGTATACAAATGAAAATGCATTTAAATCACATATCCCTTTATATATTTTACAACAAGTATTATATAACGCTAAAAGTAATAATTAAAGTCAAAGTTGGTATAAAATGACTTTGAAAAAGTTAAAATTGACTTATAATCTGGGACGGAGGGAGTATAAAATTAAGTAATCCGGGTCAACAAAAAATGAACCGAATTACGATTTAACCCAATTGAAATTGGTTTGGGTTTCACCCGAGAAAAAATTTAACCAAATTAACTGAAGTGAATAAACCGCGGAACCCGATAAAACCGAATCGATGAACCTATAATAAAGAAGGAATTAGTGGACTTATCCACTTGAAAGCCCAAAAGGCCAGATATTGGATGAGTTGTTATTCGGGTCAAAATAACCCGATGGGTCTTAATAAAACCCAATTTTGGCGCGTTGGTTGGGTTTCAATTTCAATTTCATCATCAAAAACAAATAAAAAAAAAACCAAAATCAAATAATTATTAAAAAAAAAGGATTTTATCAGAAGAAGAAGATGGAAGAAGACCCTTTTGATTTCGAATCAGATGTCCTCCTTGCCACGTCACCCGTTCTTCCCCCAACTAAAAAGTATTACCCCTAACCCTAATCTTAACTTGATATTAGGGTTTACTAAATTTTGGGTTTTACATGTTTATTTAATTGTTTGTCATAAGAGATGCTTATTTCGTATTGTTTATGTTTATTTAGTATTAAAATAAAGTTGCTTTTCATTTTTCATACCTAAAACCTTTTATAAATGAACTTGATTAAAATTTCTATTTTTACTGAGTAATATTATTGCATTTTCTTTATATAAAATAAGCAAATCCAGACACTAGTATCAAAACTACCTTTTTTTTATAAGGTTTTGTCATTGCCAAAATAAGGGGGTGTTTGTTTAAGCTTATATGTGGCCTTTTGAGCTTATTTTATTTCCGCTTATATTTCATAAGCCTCATATTTTGAAACTTAAAATAAGTTTATCATATCATAATAAACTTATATAAGCCCACAAGTCTCAATATAAGCCGGAAAACAAATAAGCTCGGAAGCCACATATAAGCTTAAACAAACGCCCCCTAAAACATAAGGGACCCAAACATACGGTTACTTGACGTGACTCTAACTGAACAAGACATGTATCAGGCTGGATTAAGAATCGATAAACTTATAATATGGACCGTGAACCTTGCTGAACATAATCTGATCTGTTTTGGTAACGTTTGCTGGTTTCAATGCTTCCGACTTAGTTTTGGACACTCTACTTAGGTCTATTAAAGGGACTCTGATTTGAACACCACAACCGCGGATGGACTTTTACCCTCAGATCACTTTTATCCGTAAAATTTGTATCCATGTAATCTGAGTGAAAAAAAGTACATATGAATTTACAGTTAATTATATATCCTTTTCAGTAATGGTTTTGTGTTGTGGGTTTGAGGTGTTGATGCGATTTTATGTAAATTTTTAGGAGAAAGGCTTTTATTGATTTGGATGATCTACTAGTGGATCACTACAAGGAGAAGAATAGGGTAGTCGAGCGGGCATCAAGATTGGCTAAGACGAAAAAAATTTATGCAAACTCAGACGATGAAGAGGATGGCAGGGTTGCTAAACTATCTAAATATGTCGATGAATGTCATGAAAAGGTTTAAATTCTAAAATTTGTTTTTTCGTTGATATTTGTCGTAGATATGTAGTTTGAAAGGCTGTATCTTGTAGATGACTCAACTAAGTGATGAAGATGACGTATCCGCTTGGGGGCTTCAAGTTTTTGGGCACCAGGTTTGAGATTCTTTGACCAGCCATTTGTTGATACAGTTGTTGTGTGTAAGCATATATCATGACACATTTGGTTTCTCATGCAATTTACAGAAAGGGTTCCCATCGTTTGATTTTTGCGATCTTTCAAGCTGCTCACTTTTTCAATCTGTTGTGAACCACAAAGTGAATTCACTGGTCGAGCTTAGTACTGAATTAGGTTGGTTTTATGAAGGAAAGTAGGTTTCTGGTTAATAGTTTAGTTTATTGATTTGCGTTTCGTTTTTGTAGGAGAAACATTCTTTGAAGGTTTATTGACGAATGGCTGGCTATTGAAATTGGTCTGCAAATGTGGTGAAGTAGAGGAAGTGATAGCCAAATGGACCTTTCATTTGAGTATGTCGTCCACCTTATATTAATTGCCAAATTGATTTTTTACATTTTGTTGATTTTGTGGTTTACGGATTTACAGTGTTGTACTCATCAAAAGAAGTGCTCAGAAGTGCCGCGGCTGACTTTTGGTGTGCTATACTATTGCTGAAAAAAGAGGTATGAAGCCATTTTGGTCTTTTGAATTAATTTAAATGTGTTCTTTTGTTATATGAGCTTTACTTTCTTAATCAGGGTGATTCTCCGTCTTTGAAGATTGATTGGTTACCAAGCTATTCAGAACTTAAAGTTGGTCTTGAGAATTACGGTTTCTTATTGCATTCTCCTGCAAAAGCTTCTTCTGATGCTGAAATGATTATTGGAGGTAATATTTCTTCACATGTTTGTACCAAGCTATTCAGAACTCAAGGGTCAAACGAAAATCAATATTTTGTTTTCTTGAATGTTATTGTTAATTATTATCTTTCGGATATTAAAGAACTTTTACTCTGATGATAAATTTATTACTACCATTTGGGTCCGTTACTTATCTCCTTGATGCTGTTTTTAGATTCTGAATCTATCGGTCCACCTCAGAATATTAGAGCATGGGTCAAGTTTGTAGCTGCTTGTAGCAAAGCAAGGTTAGGTCAAATTAAATATACCAGTACATAATCATTAAACTTCTTGAGTTTTGCACAGTTTGATATCTCTTATGCATTTTGGTGTAGGAATATGCGTATCGTGTTCTCAACATCAGAAGCAGAAGAGCTAGTGGTGTTTATAATCTGTTTAATGTTAGATCGACAACTACTAGGCTTGTCTCTGGATTTGAATGAATGTTTGCGAGCGTTAGTTGATTTCTTCACGGATGATGAATGGAGTTCCAGCTGTGTGAGGGTAGCGAAATCTGTCGCTTTAAGGTTTGTCACTTACCGCTGTTGCCTATGATATATCTTGAGTTATATCTTTGGATTTTATACGCTCTATTCTTGTTTGTTATTTGAAAACAGGATTCCAATGGACACTAATAGCCTGAGAGCTGTTGAGTGTATCTCAGCAGTTTGTGGACACACCAAGCAGCTTAGAAGTGTAATTGCGTACCAAATTCTACTTGGTTACTTTGACAAGGTATATTTTACATTTGAATTTGTTCTGAGAGTGATCATTTCAGATTCTTATTGCTTGAAATCCAGTAATCAGTTTCATATGTTTGGATAAACGGATTCTGATTGTCAATATAGGTCAATTAACCTGTTTTGATAGTCAATTTCGTATCAACTACAACAAAACTTTTTATCTAACGGCAGAATAAAATTACTTATATACCTTTATATATTTCAACAATGTTTGAGAGGCTTTTGTTCCATTTTAGAAATCATCTGTACTTTGAGTTTTTTTCACAAAATGTCATTTTTGATTAATTTATTATTTACATGTCCCCACCGATTTTAGGTCGAGGATGAAGAAGAGGTAATAAGGCAACTAACCATGATAGATGTGAAAGACAAAAGTTGTGATCTTTTTAAAGTGTACATGTACATGGTGTTGACCGAAAACTGGTTTCTATACAACCCGTTACTGAAAGAGAAACGGGTACTGAACGAAATGTGGAGTCTCTTTCTTCGCAATTGCTCTTGCCAGATTAACATTACAGACACGAGGTCTTATGCTTCGAAGGTTTGCACATAATTCTCACTGCATTGTACAGGTGGCAAAACGCCATGTTTGGTAACAGAGTCAAAACGGGTTCAGGGCAAAATTTGTATTTCCTGTGCATCTTGAATTTTATAACTCGTAGTCTTTGACATGATTGGAAGTTTTATGCATTTTGAGTACAGTTGTGTGACTGTCAACCCACTTAACCTGTACAAACAAAATTGACCCGTTTACGCTTTACCATAAATGGAACGAAATTGCCACCTTTGCTTCATTCGTAATTTATGTGTGTTTATGATGAGATTACAACTGGTGTACAACAATGCAGGTTCGCAGTAAAGCAGCGTTTCTTCTTCAAGGCACAAATGATAGATTATTGTAGTTTTAGTCATGCTAAGACGGGCTCTGTGCCTCTGTGTTACTTGATGAATATGGGTTTAGGGTCCGATTGTGAATCACTTACTTATTATCGGTTTTTGCTGTATTTAGCTAGAGGATTGACAAAGCTTAGTTGTGGTCGATTTACTTTCGTAAGTTGTACTTGTAGAGATTATGGTGGAGAATGTTGATCTTTTGAAATTTTTGTAATCTGCAAGAAGCCAAGAACCATGTATTTTGGCTAATGAATGCAACACTCAGTTTTTGCAGATAAATCAATGATTATTATATCATCTAATCGTGTCTTAGATCATTATCGGCAGTGATCACAGAATTGGAAAGTTAGATCATAACCTGAATCTGATCTAATGGTGTGCTCTTTACGACTATATTTCAACGATAGCTACTTCACAACAACGAAATTAAATGATACTTTTGAAAACTTTATAAACATCTTAAATCTTTCCTGTCTATGAAAGTACTGAACGCTACGCTGACTATTTCAGTATTTGATGATTAGCTTCTCAAAATGGTGTATATATTGAGTATGTTCATCAACATTATTTTTTGTACAACTACTCTCTCTTAATGTTTACTGTACATAATTATCATACGTGATATGATGTTATCATGTATTTGGTCGGCTGCCGTAACTATTAACAGAAGTTGTTTTAACCTTCACGCTTGTGCTTTCGGTCATTAATCCAAGTAACATGATTAAGCTACACTGATATTTTTCACTTATTTCACTTGGACTAAAAGCTCTAGCAGAAGCGGAGCTAATAAGATGAGTAGCGAGTGCTAACCTGTTTCATTTCGTAATTATCAACCTCACAAGCCATTTTTTCAATAGCTTTTGCAATCCGCCCTTTATTTCTATATTAAATATTAAAAAAAAAAAAAAAATTAGCAATATCTTAAACAATTAATACATTATCAAAATAATTTTACTTTTCAAACTATTTATCGCTATAATTTTTGCGTTAAGTACTGCCCCTCAACTCAAAATCCTAGATCCAATTTAGTTCAAGTGAACGCAAAACATTTCTAGATGAGTGTGGATTTACCTTTTAAGAAAGGGTTCATGGATGTAGTTTAGGTGTTTTCAAACCTATTAGATGAATGTGTATTTAACTTTTCAAAAATTGTTTAAAGTTATAAAATAGCAACAAACTTTCGTTAATATTTCGTTTATATAAGTAAATTTTAAAAAATATATTGTGTTCAAATATACAATATTTTAATTATATGTGTCGTCATCTTATGATTGGTGAAATGTATTAGATTTTATGGAATGACAACATATCAAAAACGCTTATGAAAGTTTGTTACATTTACTCAAGTTTACGTATCAAAATGGGATATTAAAGAAAATTCGTTGTTATTTTAGTGTAGAAGGTGTGCATGCTGGAAAGCAACGGGAAGGGGCCTCTCCCTCAAGGAAACCCGCACCTTTTGTAGCGGGAATAATGGCAGACAACAATTTTTCTTCTTTAGTGGCACTCAACTCCCGCAAGTGTTCAAAGAGAGAGAACACCTTTTTTAAGAGAGATAAACATTATATTATTGTATTGTGTGTAGGTATTTGTATTTTGGAGGTATTTTTAAATGATAAAAAATAAAAAAATTAATCTGGCAAAGAAAAAACATTTCATCACACCCTCAGCATGCGGTGTAATCACTCAACGTACACATTAACCCTTAACGCAACCTGCATTAAAGGGAAGTTACCGTACCGGCGATGCGGGTTAACGTTGAAAGTTAAGGGGCACGTTAAGCTGCTAACGCAGCGTGAAGCCTATGTGAAATTAAAAAAAAAACAAAAAAAATTGTTTTACCCCCAGCCTTCGTCCACATGACCGTTGGAATTTTAAAAAAATTACAACTTTCACCCTCCAACGTTTAAAAACGGCCACAATGAATTAAAAAAAAAATCAAAACCTTTTTTCCACCACTATAAATAACCAATTAACACACAACTTTTTTTCACACTCCCACAACTCAATCTCATTTACATATACTTCCATTTGCTAGCAAAAAAATGTCAGGATTTAACAACGACGAAAGTTTCTTGAATCTCATGGGTTGGAATAACCCAAACGCGGGTTCATCTTCAAACCCGAACGCGGGTTCATCATCAACCAACATCCCTTTCCCTAACCCACTCGGCTTGTTTAACGAGAAACTTTACCAACAACATCAACGATTTCTACAATGGGAAAAAACCCAACAAAATACACTCAACACCAATTTTCAAAATCTACAATTCGTACAACAATCACAACCGCTATCTCAATCATCACATACACAAACCGCAACAAATGAAGTTTCCGATGCACCTACTCTCCTCCAAAACCATTCAAACGAGGTGGTAAACGAAAGGCCAAAAAATCCAAAGAACCCGAACCAAATGAAGAAAATCCCGACATGACCAATACACGTTGACATCCAAGTGAGGAAAAACTACTTGCAAAGTGTTATGTGGCCGCTACTGAGGATCCACAAGTCGGGCGTGTTCAAGCTCGCTATACGTTTTGGAAACGGGTAATAAACGAGTTCAATAGACTCAGTTTTCAAAACCGCAACAAGGATATGTTACAAGGCAAGTGAAAAAAGTTGAACCGTGATTGCATGAATTTCAACGCGTACTGCAAACGTTCAAAACGTTGCGAAAAAAATGGGGAAAGTGAGATGGATATCATGTGACGGGCAAGAGAAATGTACCGTGATGAGCGCAAAAGTGTGCCGCTTAATAACGAGGAGGCGTGAGATGTTTTGCGTGATTGCATTAAGATTTAATGTTATGTGGTTTATTAAATGAAGTATTAGTTTTAGTTTAGGGGTTGAATTTGAAAATAGTTGAGTTAAGGTTGAGTTATGATAAGAAGTGTTTTTTTTTAGTTAAGGTTAAAAAGTTAAAACTGATGTGACGTTAACGTGACACTGGATGAAAGTTTAACTTTGAGTGATCATACCCTAATCCTCTTATAGCAACCCTAAAAAAACGCAAGACCATTTTTGACTAGGGGTGCTTACGAAATTAGACCACAAGCTAGGGACCCAAATTAAATCTTCACCCATTCATTACAGGCTCGGATGACCGTTAAGTACCCGAACCTCTTTTTAAACTCACTTTATCTGTTCCATCTTTCATTACTTTATTCTTTTTTACCAAAATTCAAAATCATACTACACAAATTCCACCAGAAAAAACCCAATTCCTGATCTGGGTTTTAACAATTTCACAGTAAAAAACATAACCCAGTTTGTAAATTTGTTTATTTACCTTTATTTAACTCATACAAGGGTTTTACAACACTAAAAACCCATTTTCTCATCTGGGTTTCTTTCAATTTACAAAAATATTTCATCTTTTTAAGTTTTTGAAGAAACCCAATTTGGGATTTAGGGTTTTGCAAAATACCCATTTTCTGTTTTGGGTTTTTTCCAATTTTTAAAAGATTTGATTTTTATAAGTTTTTGAAGAAAACCAGTTTGGGATTTAGGGTTTTGTAAAACCCTAGTGCTAAATTTGTGAAAAGTTTATTTGAGAAAAGGGTTTTTGGAGAAGTGATGATGGGAGGGGATAGAATGGCTAAAAGATCATCTTTCGGAAAGTCGTTTAAAAAGAAGCTGTCGGATATTACTAATTATCAGGCGCAACCAAAATCGCCGTTGGTTTTTGATGAAAGTCTTTCGCTTGATGCTTTGTCGTCCGCAGCTAAAGAGTATATTGATAATCTCTTAAAGGTAAATCATCTCATACAGTTATCTTAATCTTTTTTTTTTTTTTTTTTTTCTTCTTCTTTTATTCCTCCATCCCAAAATATAAGTTGTTTGATTTTCAAAGTCTTTTTCTTCAGATTTGACCGTAATTATTTTTTTCGTGTTATATAATACTTGATGGAAAATATATAAATGGATTTGTGTTTCAAATATATGTTCATTGGTATACTTTTCATCAAGTATTATATAACACGAAAAAATACAGTCAAAGTTCTTTAAAAGTCAAACATGGACTTATATTTTGAGACGGATATATACATTTGATATGACTATTGTGTTCCTATTTTTGATCAAATTTTGTGTACCTAAACCCATTTTTAGGCTAGTGTTTAAGCAGATGTTCGAGTATGTTATGTAAAAGAGATTATGTGACATTTCAGAGTAAGAGTAGGATAATTAGCGGTAATGTGTTGTAGAAGTTTTTGGATGTGTTTACGTTTGAGGTTGTAATAATTAAATAATTAGATGTTTGGTGTTGACAAAATGACCAAAAACAACATTTATAGGTAATTTTAAAGTCCCCTTGACTAATTGTCCTACATTAATAAACTGATTATTACAAAAAGCAAATTCAAACACCCCCTAAATGTTGTGGCTGCTCACCTTTGTGTCTAACTTGCTTTTAAAGCTGATATATGATTAGCTCGGTAATGGATTAGATCTGTAAAATAGATTTAGAAATGATATACGATGGCCATAGGAATTAAATTTGAAGTAAGGGGACCAAGTAATGTTTAGGTGCCAAGTAAACTTTTTCTGTACCTTACCTATTTGAAGCTTGGTTAACTTTGCCTAATCGGAATTCTTCTAATGATCCTATGGAACAGGAAAATGCAAGACTGGTGAAGCTTGTAACTGAAAAAAAGTAAGTTTTCCCGCTCTTTGCATTATCTAAATACTAATTGCAATAGTATGTTGTGTGATCGTTATTTCTTTTGTACTTACATCACTAATTGAAAGTTGTTGGTTTGCAAACTGCAACGTTTTTTCTTGTCATTTAATGGGGATTTATTTATAAGCAAAAGCCACGTGCGAACCGAAAAACTTTGCTTTCCTAATTTATGTAACAATTGTTATTAATTTGAATGAAAACAGCAAAACCATAGAGATGAATGGAGTTGAGCTTCAGAAGATGCGAATTGTTCTTCGGAAAACACAGTTGCAGAATTGGAACCTTGCTCAATCAAACAGCCAAATGATGGCGGTCAGTAAATTGCTTTCATAACTCAAACATCAATCTTTTTAATAAGAAAATCTGACGTTTTTTGATGTAATTTTTATATTTGCAGGAGCATAATATAGGTAAACAAAAGGTAAGACGTTTTTATTAATTGCCCAATTTCTAATGGTTTCGTGAAGCAAAGTCACAGTGTATCTAAAATGTATATTTGGTCAATTACAGCTAAAAGAACTGCAACATCAACTTGGTTGCAAAGATGCTTTGCTTAAAACCATGACCTCGGAGCTTCAGGTAACACCTTTTTTCTTTATCGTTGTACATTTGACATCATTTCAGCCTCGTTTTCTTGGTTTTGGATGCATGTAATGGATCTTTTGTCATTTTTCTGTTTTCAGGCGCAGCGTGAGATGAATGCCCAAAAAAATGAACCTAAGGTAGGTTACTTGTTTCATATCATTTACTGATTAATTTGCAAGTTTGATAAACTAATGATATTTGTATTTTTCCGGTAGGTTGTTGACAAAGCTGATACTAACCAACAAAACGCCAACAGACGTATACGTGCAACAAGAAGTCAATGTAAATATCAAAGTATTGTTAGCAAAATTAATAATCAAGTTTTTGTTCTTTTATTGACTATAGTTGATGTCTTTATAATGTTTGCAGCAATTAGTAGCCCCATGACTATAACTCAAGAAGTTTGTGATGAAGAAATAGCCAACAACGTTGATATGAACCAACCGAAGCTAACAGACGATACGTCCTATAAGAAGCCAATGTAAATGCTAGAGAACTAAATACCTGTTTGATATTGATAATTAACTTTTTTTTAGTTCTGTTATTGATTACGTTTGGTGTCTTTATGATGTTTGCAGCAATTGGTGGTCCCATGACTACAACTCAACATGTTTCTGATATGGAACTAACTGAGAACAAAAGGTTAGGGTAATACAATTTGAACATTTTCTAACTGAGAACAAAAGGTTATGAATTTCACTTTTTGCTGATGTATACAAACTGGCATGTTTCCTTTTTTTGCACACAGGCGTAAAGTTAGAAGGCAGTCTGCTAGATTCAGTTCTGAAGAACATGACTCGAATGAGAATTTGTTTGAGATTGAAGATCTTAAGATGTATGAAGATGGTCCAACTTTAAAACCCGAACGTCGAGACTCACAAAGGATGTCCCTTGGTCGGCCATCACGTAGAGCCGCTGAAAAGATCCAGTCGTACAAGGAAACACCTCTGAATATCAAAATGAGGAGACCCGAGTAACATTATGTTTTGTGTAACATTGTAATGGAAATATAACTTAACTTTGGCTTTTGTATCAAGTAATATATGACCATTATCTAATGGAAATATATTTAAACTTTGGGTTTTGCATCAAGTAATATATGACAATGATTTTGATAAAGAATAGGTGATTACCAACAATTGCAAAATGAAAATTGGATAGGTTTAGTTTTGGACAATGATTTTGATAAAGAATAGCTGAATACCAACAATTTACAAAATGAAAATTGAATAGGTTTAGTTTTGGACTAAAGTAAACAAATCGAAGGTCATATGGAGTAACAAAAATAGAACGTTTAATAGTCTCATGGATTTAAGGTGTACTTCCCGGGTTCACTGTAAGATTTTTCTAACTGCTCCACCTTATTTATCTTGAAACCCCTGATCCTCGTTTCCTCGGGCAATGAAGTGTCATCTTTGTCAATACTTTCAATTGCCCACCCGTCATTTTTGACAGAACCTCCCACTTTTACCTCTGCATCATCAACTGAATCAATAACAAGAGTCCCATCCAGTGAGAGATCTTCAATAAGAACGTTACGACCCTTGATCACCAATGTAGATTTCTGAGAAACCGAGCTGTTTTCTCCACTCACTTTTCTTTTAACATCAGCGAACGTAACAGCCCACTTTGGACTCCACACAATACGGGGCCAAACCTCCACCTCTTGACCATTAAATACCTGTGTAACTGGATCATCTATCTTAACACCCGCCTGGAGACAAACATAAAATACTGAAATTGATCAGAAATCATGGTTTCTAAGACGTTAACTGAAAAAATTAGTATAAGTATCTGAAGTTTTTGCTGACCTTTCTTAGAATCATACTATTAGATCGATAAACCGCTGTTTCTCCTGAAGTAGCACTGTGATATGGATTTCCCTTGGGTACCTATAATAATAAGTCACATAAAACACCTAGTCAATAAACATAATTAGCTTTTCGTTTTACAATATATAAATTAGTACAGTTTCATTATCGATTATAAGGATTATAGAAGTACCTTTGCAGCATCTTCAGGATTGTTCTTCACAGGTGCATATGCAAGCCATGGATCGGTCACCTAACAAGTCAGTAGCTAGTTAGAAACACATGAAATCGAAACGTAATTTTGCGCTAGGCTAAAAGGCCCTAACTTTTTGAAAACTTGAATCACTTTACTTACTGTAAATCCAACCCGTGCTGATGGGGCAATGTTTTGGATAATCTTGCATCATACATTCTAGCCTAGTAGACGACTTGAATTCGGTTTTTGTTGAATCCTTGTATCTGTCATCCAAAACATGCTCTTAAATTAGTAACAGCGAAAAGGAGAAATTATTGAAGAAAAAAAGATATAGAAATGCTAAGTAAAAACAAAGTATTTACTTGGGATTAACGAACTCTTTTATAACGCCACCAGTTTTTGTGAGCTCGTCAATATAAGGACCAAGCTCAAGAATTAACTGCAGTAATATAAAATCATAAAAATCAAGATCATCTTTATGGAAATAACAGAACTCGAAAGAAATGATTATACTTGGTTTATGTTGCCAGGGTATGGAGAATAGCCAGTTTCACAGTTGACGCCGCCATCAGGATGACCCGTTGCTCTAAGCAGAGGATCGAGTTGATTGTATTCCACATTAATCACCATTTCCTTCCTGAGATCGATAATCAGATTGCAATTACATAACTGTAACACATATTGAGAAAATTAGCGTTAAAGAAAATGTACCATCTGCATGAGTAAGCTTTGTAATGCCTCCAATAGCTTCTTTGGCTTTACGAGGAACTGCAAGAGAATTGACATGGTACTCTTTAGTCGCACTAACTCCTAAAGCTGCAGGTATTGCCTTGAACAAAAGTCCATTTGTATCTTGGAAAAACATGACCCATCTCAGACCCGCCTCTTTCCTGGAAGAGATACAAATACAAAATAAAAATATAAACCAATTATATAAGAAACCATAGAGCACCAATACGCACTAACGTACCATTCTCTAAGAAGACCACTTGAATAAAGAAGCGAATGAACATCACCATGGCCATGAGGTTTTGTCTAATAAGAAAAACGTAAAGGGTTTATAATTGGAATAGTAATACAAATTAAAGATACCAACTTTTATACTTTAGAAACTTCACCTGTATTATGTATTTGTTTTTGGATCTACAGCAAGCCGAGCATCATTATCAGCCAAACAAGCAACTTTTTCCTGTTTTAAAAGTTTGACTTGTGTAGATTTCATCCCGAAGTAAGAATTTGACTCTAAGAGTTCTAATGTCCGGGCATGTGTATCATCTGAAGTCATGATCACAAAAGGTACGTCTCTTTGGCATTCACCTACGATAAAAAGCAACCAGTGTCATTGACTTAGCTGACAATTTGACTTTATTGGTTCATATAAAAATATAAACAATAACCTTGAGTTTGTTTATAGCTAGCTTCTGATAAGCATAAGATGGACTCGATGTAGTGCTGTAAAAAACATGTTCCTGTAGTTGTCTCCATCGGAAGTGCCACCTGTAAAATGGATGAACCTATTAAGGTTTAATACTAGACTAACAAAACAAATATTGAAAAATGTGGTATTAAGTATAAACCTTTATTCCGTTGTATCCCAGACGTTCCCCTAGCCCTCCTGCTACAAGAACAAATGCAGCGTTTTGCACTTGCTTGACACCAGCCTCCTCATATTTGATAAAGTTCTCATCACCAAATGTCAGAACTTCACCTGATGGGACCTGGAAAAATGTAGTTCAAAAGTCAAAATCCAAATAAAGTTCAAATTTAAGATGCCTAAAAGTAATCGTAACTTACAGAAGGTTTGAAGCCATCAAATGGATTCTTTCCAGCCTTTGAATCTGCCAACAGTTCTTTTGCCGTCTTGATATATGATGCCAAACCACCAGGATAGCTTGAATTAAGAAGAGCAACCTACAAAGAACTAATAATCAGTTTCACCCAAACACCCTCTAGCAATCCCAAACATCAATCTTATGATCGATAACGATAAAAAACCAAAGCTAATTTAACCAAAATAACTAGCTGCATTGTGCTTTTTGGACTTAAAATAGCTTAAATCGCTTATCTAACTAGCTAACCTTGAGTTGTTATTCCTTCTAAAACAAGCACTTGGAAACAATCCGATAAGCAACTCCAAACACCCCTAACTATCCATCAATCTCTATTTGACCCTAAAACACTCAACTTATATAGTAAGGAAACTCATCATCATATATTATACTTAACAATCTTGATCAAATTCGATAAAGTACAATAACATTTACAAAATATTTCATTATAAAAAATACTACTCGAACTTAGTACTCACAAACACACATATTACTAACACACCTTCCTTAAATTCGATACAACGTTACCAGATCTAGTTACCACTTCAATCTAAGATCTCACAATTCTAAAAAAGTACTAGGGGTCCAAGGGTGTCACATGACGGAATTTTGCTTCGATGTGCTAATTTGTTAAACGATCATGGTTTTACTTTTTCATAAATGCACCCGGCTTAAAAAGCCGAGACTACAAGTACTAATAACATACAAACATATTAATAAACCACCTGAGTAAAAAAAGTTAGTTTGAGATGATCATCAACACCAGGATCAGGCCAATCTTGAAACAAATGACCTTGTCCAATCTCCAACAACATCTTTGCAATCTCAACCTGTTACAAAACACACAAACAACATTAAAAAACAAAATCATGACATAAATAAAAAACATACCTGATCTGGAGTTAAGAGTGACATGTTTTCTCAAGATTTAGTGAAGTTGATATATGAACATTTTCAAGGTTGTTAATGGTGGTATCTAATGACATGGTTTTATTGGATCTTGAGTATAGTACGAGGTTTTGTGTTGGTTAGTGTAATCCGACAGGAAAACGAGGATGATGACGATGTGTAACAGAATCTCGTGGTAAAATCTTTTATATACTTTTATAAATAAATTAAATGTTTTATATTTAAGAAATGTTTATTTTTTAATGTGATTTTTTTTTTTTTTTAATTGGATTGTGATTCATTAATGAAATGCTAATCATGTTCGAGATTTGTTGGTAATTTTAGTGTCATCGGTAATTGTGATTTACTAGAAACGAATGTGATTTTATATTAAATCTAGATAGGAGTAAGGGATATGTGGAGTACGCACTCGTTTGAGTTAATATGTTGATCACGACAAAACGCAGGGTCAAAGAGGTCAAGGAAGCCGCCTCGCTAGTTCTGGGCGATCCCGCGGCAGCCCCAGTCCCAAACGTGGTGAGGCCAAGCCAATAATGAAACCGGTTTGAAAAAACCGGTTATATAATAACCGCCAACCAAGCTAGACCGGTATCCTTTAGGGAGACCAGTTTTTGCGTTATCAACCTGTTAAACCGGTTTTCAAATAACCGTTAGAAAACCGGTCTCCTCCGATTCTTTAAACAGCCGGTTTTTAACGGTTTTTAAAACCGAGCAAATGGTATACTTGGGTGCTCCAAATGAGTTACCCCTTTTGCCACCAAAACCAATCAAAGCAACTATTAATAGTCAACTGATTATTAACAGGTTTTTGGTCTCATTTGACATTCACGAAAACACACACATTCTCTTTGTTTTGCTCTGTCTTCTATGTTTATAAATAGAGTGCCTTGATTGTCTTATCCCAATAGAAATTTAGAAAGTGGATTAAACACGATTTAGTTAAATATCTAAGATTATCATCACACCGTATTCCCTAACCCCAATTTCTAACAAGATTGTGGGCATGTCTGACCAAAATAGCCGTAAAATTTTCTTTTATAAAAATGTTTGAAAATGTAGCTGTAAGCTCTAATTATTTGCATACCCTCGAGCAAATGTATGTATGTTTAATAATGTCTTCTCATATCTCATTCTGGCGAGATTAAGTATCGTTGTTGCTGTATTTTGATTTCCGTTTCATTTGACAACTAGTAAAGTAAAAATGTTGGTTTGTAAACTAATGTATGATTTGACACACTAGGAGAAAAGATAAGAAGATTTAGCATTCTTCTAGGTAAAAATAGTTTCAAAGTAATTTTGAATACTTCAAGATGCATGAAGCATTGATTTTGTTCTAAAGCATATTCCTATAGATAAAACACAAGACTCCGGTACTTTGATGTGACATTAAAATTGAATATGAAATGAGTTTCTGCCCTTAGTTTTCTTAACATAATAAAATTAAAAGTATTAATGATGATATATATAATTTTGTGTATGTTCTTAAGAATATCGGATTAAAGTTATAGAAAATTTTCTATTTTAGTTTCGATATAGTTTGCCAAAAATATATTTTACACAAAATTATATCTATTACGTTATAGCTAATCATTCTTCAAAAAAGAAATGATTTACATAACTTTATAGCTAATTATTCTTCAAAAAGGAAACGATTTGTATATCACCACAAACTTATCTATAAACTGCAAATATGTTATGCATTGTTATATAATCGACGGAAAGAGAGGGTTCCGTGCGGTCATATTTGGTCATATTTATCATCCCATATATTTTGGTTTTCCGTCCTTGATATAATGTGTTACATAATTTATGCATTTTGATTCATTTATATATAATGTGACATGCAAATTGGCATATGATATACCAATGATTGAATTGTATGCATATAATGTGTGAATGTTTTGCTATTTCATGTGACGGAAAAAAAAAAAAAAAAAAAACGCACACACACAATTATTAGCTACATGGATCATGTTTTAGATAAAAGTATTCCCAAATATATTTACCTATTTAATAGAAAACCATTCTACAAGATGCTGTTCTTTTCGACCTTAAAACTGTTACGGAGTATATTTTTAAACAAAACAAAAATAAAAATCAATTAGATGGTTGAACCAAATCTGCTTGTCTATCACTTCTTATAATAGTTTAAAATGTTATGCTGAAGTTCTATAGTTTACGGGTTTATTAAATAAATTCTTGAACCTAACACAAAAATTACTATGCGTTTTTTTTAATTTTTTTATTATTTTTTTCCTAATTTTTATTTATTTATTTATTTTTACATTTTCTCCTTCGCATATCTTTGTATATTTTCGTAGATTTCTATCCGTTTTTATCGTTTATGAATGTTTCTCTCTTGTCATACTTTCTTTACATTGTTTCACGTTTACGTACGTTTTCTCTCTTGTCGTCACGCTTTTCTCCAATTTAAATCGTTTTGTCATTTTATGCGTTTTCATCTATTTTCGTTTATTTTCATACGTTTCATAGGTTTTCATAATTTTTATTACATTTGTATGCGAATTTATATGCTTGTGTACGTTTCTTCACGTCTTTTCGTTTCATACTAGTTTTATGTTTTCTCACGCCTTTGTATGTTTTATACGTTTGTATGTTTTATACTTGTTATGTTTTATACGTATGTGGCTCAATAAGATTAATTATTAGCAGACCCAACAGTTAGACCTTTATTGAAGTTTTATGGAATTTGAGTTAGGCGGGATATGAAATACTTGTGATTTGTACACGTTTTGACCTGTACTAACCTCAAACGGCTTTGCTATCTGCTTGCTAAGCCAGTAAAAACTGAGTCATATTAGTTGGGTTTGTGTGGCATATGTAGACATCGAACTCAAGTACTTGACATCTACACAAGTTCTGCATTTGTGCGCTTTTCATTGAAATACATATGATGACGTATAGTCCGCATTCGGGTCACGAACCCGACCAATAACCGCTACTAGCAAGCCCGATACGACTGGGCTGACCCGGTAATGGTTTGGGCTCATGAAGGCCCAAACCAAAGTTATTTATGGCTTAAGATATCGGATATCTCTTATTTTTAGAGATAGGTATCCAATGACGACTTAGGCGGGATACGCCGAAGGTTGGGGAACACGAAACTAATAAGGATTTCGTGTGTATATAAAGGGCATCCTAGCCCTCATTAAAGGTATGATTTTCAAACCCTAACTCTTCACTAAACCCTAAAACCGATTACTTACTCTCACGCCGGAGGATAATCGTGGGAGACAATCCCACGATAAGCCTAACGGTGTTTTCTGTTTACTTAGTGCGCATGTCTCAAGCATTAAGATCTAATTGATACGAGAACCGGAGTCCAAACAAGAAACGTCCAACTTTTGTATCAACAAGTGGCGTCATCCGTGGGACTCGAACCCACGACCACGTTGTTATATTGTTCCTACATGGCGTGCATGCACTTACTAAACCCACGATGGTGCACAGGATGAGTAAACCTACTAAATAACTCGTTGAGTAAGAGGGTTGCAAATCCATCAACATTGGATCATGCATCCTTGTTAAACACCTTATTTTCAAGACGTTGGAATAAGTTCAATGCGCATTCCACGATGGATACGCAACAATGCACACTGTGCGCGTTTAACAAACTAGGAATCAAGACTCTTGACTCCTTGATATGATATTTACATTACGCTGCATATCACACCATACACGATTATGATAAAAGTACTTAGACATTATGTTTCAAGTATGATAGGTCATGACTTTCATACATGATTATGGACTTCATATATTATTCGCACTTATATAATAGTTTGATACTTAGACAACAAGTACGTTTTTCAGGCAAAGACAGATAACTGAGCACAAATATTATAAGTCGCAACCACAATGAACACGCATAAGGAACATTTTATTCAGGACCACGAGTTCTTACAAAAGGATATTTACAAAGAAGATATAATCTACATACTGATTGTACAATAGATAGCACTACCAGGCTTCGATGACAATCAAAGGTATGAGGGTGTATGTTCCACCAAGACTTGCCTTTCACCGAGAATAAGAAATACGAAACACTACGTTAAGTGATTACGCAGGTAAGACCGCGAACCACCTCCGGCGTGAGTAAGTATGAGTTATGGTTGTATAAGTGTGTGTAAGTAAAGAGACGAGTGTAAAATGAGCATACCATAATCCATTACCCGTCCAACCTATTTATAGTGAATGAAATAGGGTTGAGAGCACGCCCGCATGAATGTCGGAGATCATGGGGCGTCCCATGATTGTGGGTAACCGCTAGGGCTTAGTGACCACGCTTCTCGCACTTCACGGGAAGCCAAGAGAGAGGAGATCGTGGGTTTGACCAAGTCGAGGTTCCTTATCCATTGTCCTTCGTCACCATACCCCAAGGGTTTAGGCTTCGGATGGCGAATTCCCTTAGGTAACCTTCGTGCAACGAATTGTTTGACGCTGTGGATATTTTGGAATCCTAACTTGGGCCTTCGTAGGAAAGGGCTTTGACACGCCTCGGAGGAGTGTCCTTCGAGCTACTCGGAGGGTACATCATCACATACTATTACAACGCCTAAGAGATGAGCTCTCCACATGGCTCGCAGTGTCCCAGTTCTTTTAGCTTCCTCAACAAATCGTAATCTTGGCGCGATACCATAGCAACACTCACAGTACCCGTCGGATCTAGGAAGATACGCCGCCAAGCCCACAAAATGGCCTTTCCCTTAACACCCTTCTTCTTTGCAAGCCTCGTAGCATGAGCTTCTAAGGATTCCTTCAAAGGAATTTCCTTCTCAAGTGCGAAAGGGTTCAGGATGTCGCAGGGGCGCGCAAAAACAGGCACCTGCAGCTGTGACTCATCAGGCCTCAAAAAATAATCCGGCTGTTCCTCTGCATCATCACCACCGTGGCGAGCCAAAGTCAAACCCTCAATAATCAAGCCTATGGGATAGTCCCGGTCACGCTCCAGTTGGGCAATATGATGAAGCTCTAATATCTTCATTTTTTCCATTGCAGCAACGAGATCCTCATAAGCATGATCATTATAACCAGCACCAGGCGTGAGCACTTCGTAAAGCCATCCTCGTGAAGTTCCTCTATTGCCTCAGCCTTGCCACACGCCAGAGCGCACTGAACAACACCCCCGAAGGCGTCGACCACCTCCCGGGACTCCAAAGTGGTAAGCGCAGCAAGGCGCAAACCGTGGCTAATGAGCCACCTGCGCTCAGCAATGGATGAAACAAGCTGGGGATACATCTCCTCGTCATACTCTATACTGAGCTTGCGCATCTTCATCTCCTGCTCCTTCAGCATTCCATCCACAGCTTCACGAAACTTTCCCAACCGAGCGAAGTGCTCATCCTTTCCCTTCTCCAAATGATTCACAGCCCAGACGCAAGAGGCCTTGTACTCTTCCAACGCGGCACGCTCCTCGCTCACTTGGGTCGAAGAACGCCATCTTTTCTTCAAGAAGTTTTGGGCATACGAGCTCACGCCTCGATTCACTTCGGCACTTGCCAAACGTGCCTCCGAGAACGCAACTGCTTTGTCCTTCGCGCCTCGCTACTTTCTCCGAATACCTTGCCTTTAGTCACAGCGACCAACGTAGCTTGGTGCGCAGCAGCAACGCCAGCTCTCAACAATCGACCCATTGGCGCATCCCGGATGCCAATGGCTCGGTAACTGGCTCTTTGGTTCGGAAGATTCGGCGAATGAGACTAGCACTGGGGCGACTCCCAGAGTGATCACTCATCGCACGCAAAAAAGAATTAGCGATTGTCTCATAACATAAACAGGGAATGAGATAAGGGCTTTGCAAATAATACTTACTGGGAGAAGCGATGATCGGTGAAAGGGGGGGATGCATCATCCGAGGACGACTCCACATCAAGAATGACAGTCGTTTTTCTTGATGAGCTTGCGCCATCACCACCAGCGCCTCTGCGCTTTAGCCCATGGCTCGCCTCCTCTGTCTCTACATCGACGTCTTCAATGCTCTCGCCACATCCGTGTGCGGGCCCACTAACGGGAAGGTACCCTAGGGTGGGCACGCTTTGTAGAGGGGTCGCCTCCAGCAAAGCGGGGGAGCCACTCCCCGGGTCCGCCAGAACCATCTCCATGGTGCGCCCCGCAGTAGCTTCCAGAATAGGGACTTCCCCCTCTCTCAACCAAGCGCACCCTACAAGAACTCTGTCGTGCCGCCAAATTCACAACGCCGAATAGATCCATCTCTGCGCAGCACGAAACAAACAAAAAACAGGTTATATAAAGTACAAAGGTGAAAAGAAAGGCTCACATCAATAAAGTAAAGGAGTACGAAGGACGAGCACCCACCCTGGCCATATGCGTCTAAAAATGTTGGCACCTCATCAGGCCTATCGAAATAATTATGACTGATGCCCATGTGCACCAAAAATTCCTCGGGATAGGAACTGATGGGAATACGATTGGCGTTTATCGCTTCCGCATCATCTGCTACCGTATGTTCTAGGGAGGGCGCTCATCCTTCGAGAGTAAACCATGGGTATAGGCCAAGTCCCGGGAATAACGCCTTATCAACCCAGAAAAAATTCTCTCTCCAGTTCCTAAGCGCGTCTAGTTTTTTGGTATAACATTGTAGCCGCCCTGCGCGCTTAGCGAATGAAACCCATCCATTTGACCACGTCGTGTGGTAAAACGCGCGGAAGAGGTAGATAGTGGGGTTAATTGCCAATAAACGGCAATTAACCTCGAAGTTTGTTATTTTTGCTGCACCTATACAAGGTTGGGATATGCGCAGCGATAGTAATTTAATCGTCGCACAAGAATAAGGATATGGGCACACGTTGATTCGCAAATCAAGAAACGTGTATACTACTTTCCTTCGGGAACTCCGCTAATGACGCTTGCGCGGCCGGAACCACCGGATGCAGCGCCATCGGGATATAATAATCCGAGGTGAACTCATGAAGTTCATCTTCGGTCATGTCGGAGGTAAAGTCAGTTAAACCACGGACCATGATATAGTTTTTAAATGCGCATGCGCTGTTACCTTTGAAATAATAAGGGTTTTTTGGTAGATATTCGAGCTTTCAACAATGTCGGAAATGTTTTTTTTACTGTGATAAATACAGTAACTGGAAGCCGACGGTTTATATAGGGTTTTACACCCACGCGATGACCGACACGTGGACCCCACTATTTCTGAATGTGTGGATAGGATATACTGATGTGACACATTTTCAGTTACTTTCCCACATTTTACGAGGCATATATTTGATTTCAAAGATCGGATACACCGTATCTTCTCTTAGGTGAAAAATTTGTAGCTTCTCGCTCGCCTCAAAGAATTTATGAGCTTAGGTTATTAGTCTAGCATACGCAGTTTTCCTGCGCATACTAGACTGGGGACATGATGACGATAGTCCGCATTCGGTCACGAACCCGACCAATAACCGCTACTAGCAAGCCCGACTGACTGGGTCGACCGGTAATGGTTTGGGCTCATGAAGGCCCAACCCAAAGTTATTTATGGCTTAAGATATCGGATATCTCTTATTTTTAGAGATAGGTATCCAATGACCGACTTAGGCGGGATACGCCGAAGGTTGGGGAACACGAAACCAATAAGGATTTCATGTGTATATAAAGGGCATCCTAGCCCTCATTAAAGGTACGATTTTCAAACCCTAACTCTTCACTAAACCCTAAAATCGATTACTTACTCTCACGCCAGAGGATAATCGTGGGAGACAATCCCACGATAAGCCTAACGGTGTTTTCTGTTTACTTAGTGCGCATGTCTCAAGCATCAAGATCTAATTGATACGAGAACCGGAGTCCAAACAAGAAACGTCCAACTTTTGTATCAACAACATATAAGTGTGCATCTATGCGCTTACCCATTTGACTCGTTGACTTGTTTCATTTAATTCACTAAAATTTTCACCCGTTTATATTTAGTTTGGCAAGTTTCGTTTTATATTTCACTATAAACATACCCGCGTGACCCCCCTTTTTTTGCATCGCTGTTTTGACCCATTTTAGACTTTTCAAAACTACAGACCAGTAAATATATCAGCAATACCTATTATTGAATTATTATTTACCGTGAAGGGAAAGACTTATGCCACTACTGTAAATCACAAAAGCACAAATGTTTCACGTAAACACGAGCAGACTCATTCAACCTGTACCCATAACTATCCGACTTGGGTTCTTGCGACTGCCTTGGAGTCTTTAATAAGTGTGACTGACTTACTGTTTAGTGGATATTATTGGTCACATGGGCAAGACCGCAAGACATCTAGCAGAAATAGAAATGACTAACTGGGAGCGGCACACATGTCACGTGGTAAAAACCGTGGTTTGCAAAATGCTCATGAAAACCAACAGAAAACAATGGAAAACTGAATTCAGTCTTCTGAATAACATTGACATTTAGTCGAACACCAATTTTCTATCCGGATTACACGTTTAACAAATGTTAAAATAAAAGAAGATAACAAAAACATTGGCTTAGAGTTCTCTTGAACTATTGATAGAGCAAATTATATCAACGAGACATTTCGTGAAACATTTGTTATGCATTTTATCACATCACACACTCTATATGTAACCCAACTGAGCACTCCCTCATTTCCAGCATGTAAACCAACTAAAGAAACATTGAAATTACCAAGGTTGTCAAGATCGGGATCCTACTCAGGATCGTTTTCGTCTTTGCAAGATCGTGGTCGTAAGATCGGATCGAGATCTTAAGATCATACTCTAATGTTATTTCTTAATAATTTATGTAATTTTATACAAATCTACAAATTCTAATACATTATAACCATAAAATACTATGAACGTTTTGTATAAATGTTGTCCTAAATTATGATTATAGAATGTTTAAAAAGATTAACATGTTGTTTTTTGAATTCTACAAACAAACAACCCATAAATTTGTAGATTTTTAGTTTGTAATCCGAGAAAAATAAGATCGGATCGGATTAGATCGTAAGATCGTATGGTCAAGATCGGGATCCTATAAGATCCTAAGCTTGCAAAGATCCTATGTATGATCCGGATCGTTTTTGTTTTGCAGTATCGTAAAATCGTAAGATCCTAAGATCAGGATCGGGATCCTGACAACTATGGAAATTACTATAAAACTGAGATGAAACTGCGCAATGAAGTTTTGAGAGAAGCATCAAGCAAAATGTAGTTTTGAGATGACTCGTTCGATGCAATTTTTAGACATACCATAAAAGATGCCATAAAATTCAAAAAACTAATCAAACTTGATTCTTAAGAGCTAACATAAGCAACAAACTGGAATCATATTGTTTATGTAATTTCTCATGGGTTCTCGAATGAGAGACCAACCTCAAGATACACGATTGAAGCTAATGAGTTATATAGTCAGATATTTGGCAGCATTCTTTCCCATACATAATTAGATAATTTTATAAATAGTTAGCAAAGTACAAACAATATGTAATAAAGCAAGCGAGAATTTGGGAATTAGTCACCATAAGTGATGCATGATAGTAGTGATCGATAGATATATTGTTAGTGTGGTGGTTCTCAGAATGTGGTTAAGACAATCAGTAGCAACCGCAATACCACTAGGTGGTTCTTGGATATCACTTGTAATCGTGTGATCACTTTCCAAAGTAAACTATTCGACCCTATACCTAGGTTACACGAATATCTACTTGGGATAAGACCAAATGTTAGTTATTGAAATAGGCACTAATCAATAACCCTTGCATATAAGTGTTTAAGCTTTCAGGTTTGTTTCTCCGGTATTGTACTTTTTCGATTGTATCTTCGTCAAGATGTCACTCTCTATTTATAGTAGATCAACACTAATCAATGGACATTATGTATGATTAATGGCCCATTAATCACCCATAATAAACCTCCATTATCATAGAAATAGTTGTTACATGACCAATTAAACGTGGTCATAAAGCGATCATAACAACCAATTGAATGAGTCAAAGTCACAAAATTAATCACTACAACACTACCAAGTGGGTACCATTACACTAGCGGCAGGAACCAAACACTACCAGCGGGAACCATTACACTAGCGGCGGGAACCATAACACTACCGGTAGGAACCATCGGTTACTACACTAACAGTAGTAACCAATACTACCAAAGATTACTACCACTTTATTGAGTCGGGGTGTTCGGGGACCTCATGGGTGTACACTCCGTACCTAATAACCCATTACTAGGTGTGAACTAATCCCACAAGTGCACTAAATTTTCCAACAATCCTCCCAAATTTAGTTCACTTCCTTTTAATAAAAACAAACATCAAACAAAACATGTGCATAAACGAAAATATCCCGAGGATTGAATTTCCATCTTAGTACATTACACGTTCAAATATTCAAGAATCGGGTGTTATAAAATTGAACCCTTCAACCCATTTGAATACCGAAGATAAAATACACAAGTTTTCAAACACTTAAAAGCTCGACACTATACAAGCCATGTGTCCATATCCAAATTCATAAATGTTGTATGAGCCAAAGTCCAAAGCTCCACAAGCGGCAAAACTTCAACATTGACAGAGGTGGTTCCTCTTTATTCATGCTCCTCCCAAGCACTTTTTCAAAGAAAAATAACATTAAGTAAAGACTTGATCCTCCTTTCAAGCAGTTACGAGCACAACCTTGGGATGTAAATAAAACATGTGCTCTAGTCCACCGAATGTTCAACTTTCCACATTGAACTTAGCTCCCAAGTTTCCTTAAGAGGAGTTGGGTGTCTTAGCATTCGATGACTAAGTTGGACTTAAACCCATCCCTTTAGCGACTTTATAACCAAGTCTCTAGCCAAACCCTTCATCAAGTGATCAACTAAATTTTGTTGAGATCTAACAAACTCTATAGATACCACCCCATTCATGATAAGCTCACGAATCATGCTATGTCCGACACCTAAGTGTTGGCCTTAACGTTGGATCTATGGTCTTAACGTTGGTCAAGATATACCAAGTAAAATAAGGATAAATGAATCTATAAATGCTTTTGTATTAATCATCATCATCTTCTTTACAATCTATGTTCAAAGTATATATACTAAATGAATGGGTACATTGAAGCGTTGTGATGGTTCACCCATCCAACAGATTATGTCGATTATCATTGTAACCATTTTGTAACTGTCTAAACGCCTTTGGTTGACTTTTGTGTTTCGACTTTTGTTTGACCCGGTCATTTTGGGTGTTGACTTGGGTCGATTAGGATTAACCCAATATTCTTCCCTTAATCACGATCACTTTGTTGCAGATCTTTGACTCCAATTAGTTGTCTCATTGTTAGGAATTTGATCTTCGGTAGTGCTTTTGTGAGTATGTCAGCCTTATGAAATTCTCCACTTATGAATTCGACTTGTAGATCTTCTCTTTCGGCGCATTCTCTTATAAAGTGGTATTTTATATCGATGTGCTTACTCCTTCTGTGAAATACAAGATTCTTCATTACTTCGATGGCAGACTTGTTGTCGACCATTATTGTAACCTTTTCTTCTTGTGTGTGTGTAAGCTTGCTTAATAATCTCTTTAACCATAATGCTTGTGTTGTTGCTGTTGTTGCTGCAATAAATTCGATTCACATGATGATAGAGCTACCGTGGCTTGCTTTTGTGTACTCCAGCTGATTGGTGATTCACCGTAGTAGAATATAATTCCAGTAGTTCCTTTTCCTTCTTGAGTGTTGACTCCGTAGCTACTGTCACTATAACCTTGTATCTGGTTTCCTCCATTGTGTTTGTAGGTGATTCCATAGTCTTTTGTTCCTTTTACATAGCGTAGTACTTGCCTTATAGCTTTCATGTGTTGTTCCTTTGGTTCTTGCATAAAATGACTAAGTAATCCAACGGAATAACTTAAGTCGGGTCTTGTATGTAGCAGATATCTTAAGCATCCAATTAAGCTTCTATATTCAGTTGAGTTGACCGTTGTTTCTTCAGTGTTCTTTGTTAATCTTGTTCCTGGATCCATAGGTATTAGAGTTTCGTTGCAGTCTAGCATTCCAACTTCCTTTAGGATCTTGCTTGCGTAGGCGGATTGCTTTATTGATATGTCACCTCCAGTTTGTGTGACTTCAATTCCTAAGTAGTAGGATAGTAATCCTAGGTCACTCATCTCGAATTTTCTTCCATTTGAGCTTTGAACTTGTCTATTTCTTTCTTTGGTGTGCGAGTGATGATTAAATCATCCACATAGACTCCTACTAGAAGTATTGAGTCTTTTGATTTCTTCGTGTAGACAGCCTGTTCCAAAGCGCATTTCTTGAAATCTAAAGACTTCAAGGTGTTGTCTAGTTTTATGTTCCATGCACGTGGTGCTTGTCTTAAACCGTATAGAGCTTTTATGAGTCTGTAGACTTTTCCATTATCTTTTATAAATCCTTCGGGTTGTGTAACATACACTTCTTTTTTTAAGTCTCCATGCAGAAATGCAGATTTGACGTCTAGGTGATGTACTTCCCATTTATTATTAGCAGCTATGGCTAATAGTAATCGGACTATTTCCATTCTTGCTACAGGTGCAAAGACTTCTTCAAAGTCTATGCCATGCTCTTGTATGTAGCCTTTTGCTACTAGTCTTGCTTTATGCTTGACTATATTTTCATTAGCATCTTTCTTGGTCTTGAATACCCACTTTAATCCAATGGCTTTATGTCCTTTTGGTAGAGTGGTTAGTTCCCATGTATTGTTCCTATTAATGGAATCTAATTCGACCTTCATTGCTTCAATCCATTTCTGATCGCTTAATGCTTCTTTGTAGTTCTTAGGTTCATCTTCAACCAGTAATAATTGCTCGGGTAATACTTCCTCGGTGTTATCGTATAAATCATTTAACGTTCTAAAACCTTGTAGTGATATATGATCAAAGTTTAGATGTAATCCTGGTTGTATTTGAGTTACTTTGATTGGTTGAACGTGCTGAGGTAGTTGGCGTAATTTGAGTGTTTACTCGCGATGAAATTGTAGATGGTGTGTGAAGTGTTTGTGATTGTGAGAGTGAGTTTGTTGTTGATGTTGCATATTCATCATCATCATTTGTAGGGATATCATTGTCTTCTTTATTAGGTTGGATTTCTTGTTCCTGATGTTCATTTGTGGCTTCAAGGTTTTCAATTTTGAAGTCAAACCATTCAGGTTCTTCGTTAGTGTGTTCATTCAAGTAATCCTTCCAATCCCATGCTTCATCCTCTTTAAACTTCACATCTCTACTAACACATATCCTTTGTGTTGTTGGATCAAATAGTCTGTAAGCTTTTGATCCTTGTTCGTTTCCTAAGTATACCATTATGTTGCTTCTATCATCTAACTTTGTCAGATGTTGTGATGGTACCTTTGCATATGCTATGCAGCCGAAAACTCTTAGAGTTTCTAAGTTTGGCTTTCTTTTCTTGATTGCTTCATATGGAGTGATGTCTTCTAAGGCTTTTGTAGGAACGCTGTTTAGAATGTATATAGCATGTCTAACAGCTTCAGCCCAAAATTTTTGAGGCATGTTGGTTGCTTTCATCATGCATCTCGTTGTAGACATAATTGTCCTATTCCTTCGTTCAACTACTCCATTTTGTTGCGGTGAGTAAGGTGCGGTAAGTTGTCGTGCTATGCCATTTTCTTTGCAGTATTGAGTGAATTCGTTAGATGTGAATTCTCCTCCACGATCAGTTCTTAACATTTTCAATGTTGTCCTTAACTCCTTCTCTATTGTTTCCTTGTATTCCTTGAAAGTATCAAATGCTTGATCTTTCGTGTTTAGGAAATACGCCCACATATATCTTGAGTAGTCATCGACTAACAAGAATATGTATTTCTTTCCAGATGGTGTTGGTGGTGTGATTGGTCCACATAAATCTCCATATACTAAATCTAAAGGTGATGTTGATCTAGTTTTTGCTTTCTTGGGAAATGGCGCTCTGCTGTGTTTACCAACTAAACAAACATCACAAATTTGTGTTGTATGTTTAATGGCAGGTATTCCTTGAACTAACTCTCTTTGAGTCATAGATTTTAGTGATTCAAAGTTGAGATGTCCTAGTCTTGCGTGCCATAACCAAGTATTGTCCTTCAAGTTTGCTAATAAGCAAACAGGTGTGCCTATCTTCAGACTTGCTTTGTATAGACGGTTTCTTTGTCTTGTGACTTTCATGAAGATTTTGTTGTCCATGTCATAAAGTCGTAATTCATCATCATCCATTACTACTTTACAACCGATTTCGGTGAATTGTCCGAGGCTCAATAAGTTGCTTTTTAAGCTGGGAATGTAATATATGTGAGATATGATTCTTTGTTTCTCGTCATCACATTCTATTAGGATTGAACCTTTTCCTTTAATCTCTATGTGAGATCCATCTCTGAATCTTACTTTTTGACTAACATTCTCATCTAGCTCTTTGAAGTGTTCTCTTATCCCAGTCATATGGTTGCTAGCTCCATTGTCTAAATACCATTGACTATCGACACTTGTCTCTTTATATCCTACATCTTCTTCGTGTAGCGAGACATTTTGATCTTCAAGTTTTGTTACATGTGGGTCTTCTAATATTGCCATTAGTAAGGTAGGTTCTAAGTCCTCCTCGACAAGATTAGATTGCATGCTAGTGTTTGGTTTTGAATAACACTTAGATGCATAATGACCCATCTTATTGCATTTGTAACATTTTACTTTGCTAAGATCAATGTTTGATTTGTTGAAGTGGTTGTGAGAATTTTCTCCATCCTTCTTCTCTTCCTTAAATTTATCGTGGTTTCTTCCTTGTGAAAATTTGTACTTTCCACGTCCACGCCCTCTAAAATGTTTCCCTCTATTGTCATGTCGTGTGAACATCAATTTTTCTTGATTGTCCACTTGTTTTCCTTTCTTGAACTTAATCCTTTCTTCATAGGTCTTAAGTCTTCCAATTGCCTCTTCCATTGTCATCTTACTTAGGTCGAAATATTGTTCTATAGATTATAGATGCGACTATTTGCAGATACCTATCGGGTACAACATTTAGTAGTTTCTGTACTAAGGTTTGATCTTCTATTGTGTGTCCTAGACTAGCGGCTTTGTTTACGAGAGTTGTGAGTTTTGTGGTGAAGGTGTCGATTGTCTCGTCTTCCTTCATATACAACATCTCAAAGTCGGATTTGAGTGTTTGTAATCTTGCTTGTTGAACTCTGTCTTCGCCAACGTGTCTAGTTTGCAAAGCATTCCAAATGTTCTTCACGGTTTTGTGCTTTGTTATTTGAAGTAGTTGTTCTTCTGGTAAGGCTTGATAAAGGAAAGCAATAGCGGTTTTGTCTTTTTTTTATCGGGTTGAGTCGATTCAGTCGGCTCTATTGTTTTCCATAAACAATTCGTTTCGAGAATGATTTGCATTCGAATTGCCCATAATGAGTAATTCGCGGGCTTTAGGATTGGGCATTGAAATTGTGGTGTACTAGTTGTAATATTAGTACTAGATTCCTTAGATCCACCTCCTTTCGTCATATCTTAATAATATTGACAATAAATCTCCAAAAGAATTTTAACACGAAGTGTATTTCAAAAAAAAATTCTTATTTCTAAATGAGCTCTAATGTTTTATTTTTCCTTATAAAACTTTATGGGTATAGTTTTTTTTAAATTTTAAAACTATCCTCGGAGATTATAAATTCAAGAATGAATAACCTAAGGTTAATTACTCCTTAAAAATTATTCCTAATCAGTATAGTAAGCAGTGTAATCACTAGGTTAATATACTATCTAAAAACTTGACAAGATACTAATTTTAGAAGCAAAGTAACTTATCAAAAATAATACAATATATATCAAAAGTTAATATATACTATATAAAATAAAATAAATGAAAGGGTGGTATTTGTAAAATTTGGAACCTGGAGGGGTTGATGGTCTAACCCGATGCCAAAATAAAATCCTTTGTAGTTGCCCTAAAATTGACGCGCCTCTTTTTATTTGTTTTCTTATCTCCTTTAATGAGATAGAAATAAAAACGCGTTCCTTATGTTTCCTTTGAGACTAGTTTTCTTCTGTCTCTTTTCTGGGATGATACCCGTTCTTCTCCTTCTTCAATTTCTGATGGTTGACCGCCTGTAAATGGCAAGGTTGACCGTCCTTGTTTCTTCTCCGGTGTGTTGTGTTCTTCGCGAGCACTTATAATCCCTCAATTTGAAACTTAGGGTTTCGAATGAATTGGGGGTTTTTCTATCCGAGAGAGATTTGGATGATTGGAGATTGCAATTGAGTCGATTGGTGACTCAATTGATGTTATGGGCTTGATTCCTTAATTGAACATGTGTGTTTGTTCTAAGTTGTGAATCGTTAATTTCTGCCCTTTTGATGACCTTGGTATATGGTTTTTTTTCTTTCTTTTTGTTCTTGAATTGACTCGAACTGATTTTGCAAAGTTTGAAGAGAAACCCATTTTTGATACCGGTAATTTTAATCACTTCTGTGATTGGTGCCTTGGCGACGAAAGGTATGGGTTCTCTGATAAAATCACAATATGATGATTCTGTGATTAGTGGTTTGATAGTTTTTGCAAAAAAATTGAATTTTTTCGGTGGTGTTTTGATTCAAGAACGAGTTTGAAAAAAAAGCCTTGGTATATGATGATTTGGTTAATAATCCAAACCAGCTCGATACCAATTGTTGGCCTTAACAATGGATCTATGGTCTTAACGTTGGTCAAGATATACCAAGTAAAACAAGGACAAATAATTTGTAAATGCTTTTGTATTAATCAGTCATCATCATCTTTACAATCTATATTCAAAGTATATATACTACACGAATGGGTACATTGAAACGTTGTAATGGTTCACCCATCCAACAGTTATGTCAGTTATCATTGTAACCGTTTTGTAACTGTCTGAAAACTGCCTTGGTTGACTTTTGTGTTTTTGACTTTTGTGTTTGACCGGGTCGTTTTGGGTGTTGACTTGGGTCGATTGGGATTAACCCAATACCTTGTGCATTTCACTAAAAAACTTCAAATTTGGCTCATATGCATCATACTGTTGAGCCAATACATTAGTCCGGCGTTTCAGTGCATCAGCATGGCGTCCCAATGCATTAAACCGTTGTTCCAATGATCCATTCAGCCGTGTTAATGCACGAGTCTGCCAATTGAATGCATCAGCCCCTTCCAGTTCATCAAACCGTTGTCCAAATTTCTCCGCCCGCTGATTCATTTCCACACTACGTGCTACTAAATCATCCCACTGTGGCTTCATTGCAGCTTGCTGCTTCACAAGATCACGCTGTTGTTCCACAACATCAACCAACCGCGTATAGTCATCAATAAACCTATTCTGTGCGTCAAGATGCCGTAACCATTCATGCTCCTTAAATTCAATAAAACCCTGTTCGGTGAATGGAAAGTATACATATCTAATGGATGATGCCTGCATGAATGATAATAATTTCAAACAGTTATTGAAACCAACTTCTTTATGACAATAAAGCTAAAAAGAACAAGATTAATTTTAAAAAAAATGGTGGATTACTTTTTGATGAGCAGCAATGCAAAGGCGAGACAGATAAAGAAGGACAACATCCTTGTATGCGCATACGTTATTGCACTTTGGGCACTATTGATAAAGTTATCATAAAGACAAACAGTGATTAATTATCGTGGATTAGTCGGTCAAAAAGTTCACAAACTATGGTTGACAAAAAAATAAAGGACGTACCTTCCCAGTAGAAGAACTTTGAAGAAGCCATTTCTTTATACAAGACAATCCATACAAATGCCCACAAGGAAGACAAATGCACACAAAGATAGAAGGGAGAAAGTTTAAGCTTAGAGCAAACGTTGTGGTAACACCAAAATCGTCAAAAGTAGGTGTCACGTGATCAGCATAACACACAAAAATATAGACTATATAGTATAATATTGAACCACATTTTACGCCACACTCATAACACTGGGACTTACTAAAACACCCACATCTACACACATACAATTGTGTAAAAAGAAAGACATGCTATACGGTGTGGTCACATGCGTTAATGTTGACAACACCACACACACGCTCTTAGATAGCAAGGTGCAGTAGCACCATATAAGTTTTATACGCGCTGCCACGTCAGCATGTACTCTATAACACCCTCATAACATGAACATCCTCCCTAATAAAATTCTATAACACACCACATAAAATGCCCACTCACTCACCAAAAAAAAGAAAAGAAAAGAAAAAAAAAAGCCGAATGTGAAGCTAATGGCTATGGCACCTATAAGATGTTGGGGCGGTGCAATAAAAGTTTTATAGGGGTGCCATAGGTGCCAAAATGACACTTATAACACATTATCCGGCACCGCTCCATGCTCTCTTAAAATATAACTTAAAATAGATATGAAAAACATTTATGCTCAGATTCCTTATTAATCAAACAAGAATAAAGAATTTAAAGTGTCCTTGTATATATTTCTATTTCTATACGTATGCGGACTAAAAATAGGTTGTGGATTCAACTATACAGGCGTTGTGTTACAAACTTATAGTACTAAATCCGCTACTCCCGGGTTCTTACTAGTCCAAATTAAACACAAATAAAAAAGTTACATTATTAATGAAGATGTAAGCTGATATGATACCAAATTTGATGGTGTCCTTGACTAGTACAAGCTTCATAACAAATGGGACAAAAATCCAGTTGACATTTATTCATAGGATTAATAAGATTATCATCGATCACCTTTATCCCATGCATGGTTTTACCATCATCAGCCATCCATCTTAAAACCCTTGGTGTAATCTCCTCCAGTTCTTGCACTTCATATTCATCAAATTCAGTAACCACTTCTTCTTCTTCTTTTACGTATTCTGGTTCCATAACTTCATCCATCATGATATGTGAATGTACAACAATAATACAATCTTATAGTAATACCACTAGGTATGGATTAGCTGGATGAGCTTATATACGAAGTTTTAAACATGGACATAAGCCTAGGCATGGAGCTACTTGAGGCTAGGCTAGGGATGGCAAAAAATCCGTGCCGATTCCCAAACCCGATTTTGATGGGAATCCCGAGTTGACGGGGATAGGGACGGGATGGGGAATCCCAAAATATGAAACCGGGATGAGGCGGGGATGGGGATAACATAAATCCCAAACCCGACCTCGACTCCAATCTTTCTAGTGTATAAGTATTTAGAATTTATATGTTATATCCATACTCGATTAACTTGTATATGTATATGTATATATGTTTATGAGTATCGACATATATATTTATATGCATATGTGATATTTATAGAATCAAGTACCTTAAGCATCAACTACATATTACTTATTATTTTGTCCGAATAGATATATGAAACATATTGTTTTTATATTATATGTGATGTTACAATTTTGAGGATGGTTTAAAGTTGAATTTAAATCGTAATGAATCCAACTATGTGTGATGTACGCACGTTTCTTGAAACACTTTATGAGTTAAAATTCTTTATATTTTCGATGAGTTGGTGAAAATTTTATGTTAGTTCATAAGGATTGAAAATCCCCGAATCCCTACGGGGATCCCCGATCCCCATTGGAGGCGGGGATGGAGTGACACTCTGTTCCCGAGTAATAAACGGAAAGAAGAGAGATTGAGAGGGAAAAAAGAGAGAAGTAAAGAGGAATAAGAAATGTTTTTTTTTTTTATGTTGTGTTCCCAAGTTGGAATGAAAAGAGGAGGATGTAAGCAAAAAAAGGCTTGAAAATCAACTTCACTCCATTTCATCCCAATTTGAGAAGAAGATTAGGAGTGTAATTTTGGTGTAATTACTATCATTTATTTTCTTCTCCTCTCCTAAAAAATCTCAGGAACACAATTTTTTAATTACCATCCCAAACCTTTCCTTTCACTCCAAAAATAAAACTCGGGAACAGATGTAAAGCAATTTCCGATGGGAATGTTTGACCAATTTCATCATAATAAGACATCTTTTAGGTTTGGACGGGAATTTGTTATGGGGATGGAGCGTGAAATGAGGATGGAGATGGTTAAATTTATTTGGTTAGATCAATCCCAAAATCTCGGATAAACATTTCATTCGCTCCCGATTGTTACCATCCCGAAAGTGTTCATGCTTCAGGCCCAGTATATACTACTTTTAGAGACTATCTATGTGAATGGCAATTATTATTTATTAGGTTAATTAACGTGTTTATTAATGTTTCGTCCTCATATTTTGATTTAGGTTGTATTTTAGTTTCAGCTTTAAGATTTTTATTCAAAGTTATTTTATTCGGTTATTTTTAAGAAGCCTCTTAATATTCGGTAAAATCTTTTACAACTGACATGTTGATAACTAAAGTTAAACCATGCATTAACCAAACATTTCTCTAAAAATAAGATGTTTAACTTTCAGCTTATAATATAAGTTGCAGCTATCTCCAGTTTCAGATTCTACCAATTTCGCCAAATACACCTTTAATTTAAGTAATTCAAGTTACATGAAACAAACTTTTTATAACAATTAGTTAAAGTTTAAAATATTTATTTAGTCTCAAATCACTACAACAATGTGGGCTTTCGCAGGGGTCAAAGTAGACTAAATAGTCAACAGACTTTCCCCGGGGACAAGTTCCCGGCGAAAGTATTAGTTGAATTTTCTTTAACAGGTCAGCGTATTTATGTGCCACGTCAGCTTTGATTTTGTCGTTTAGCGACTTTTGCCGGGGACATCTCGTCCCCGGCGAAAGTCTCCTCGCCCGTCAATACGATTGTTGTAGTGAATTTAGTGTGTTATGCATCTATCCTTTTCTCCTATTATATATATAATTAACTTTTACAACTTTTTATGTTATAAGACAACAAAGAAAGAAATGAAAGCCAATTAAGCAAAACTAAACATGTGGAGAAAACCCTAATTGGTGTGGGGGGATGCAAAGTAATCACAACTAGCTTTTACTCTCAACCTCTAAAAAATTTGCTACAGGTAGAGTCAACATCTAATGTTTGTGAAACAAATCTGGTTGCATCACTAATATTGGACTAAAGATGAGAGTTTCATCATACATGAACGATAGTCACCATAACCATGAAGTCGAATAAACTAAAACATGGATTTACATAAATAATAAAATGCATCAAGTATCGATTTTTAATACTTCCAGAAATCATCAAGCACACATTACAAAGATAAATCCAGCACAAAGTACTAAAATCCATCAAACACAAAAACAATAAATAAGCATTGATCTCCAAAGCAGGGTCCTAAAAACGAGTGAAGTCCATACAATAGTAGGCAATTCAATGACATCTTGAGCCCAATGACCTCAAATTCGGAACACCCTTAATGAACTGAAAAATCAAAATGAAGATTGAAGTGAGTAAAAATAATACTGTATACAGTTATAATTAAAAGACGTAGCAATGAAGTTGTCACCGCCACCACAAGCATTAATTTATAGATCAAAAGATAGTAAACCATAAGATCTATAAATAACTAGTTCCTTTCAGTTTAACGTGGAGTAACAAAAGCAACGAGCCTCTCAAACACAAGGAATATGAGAAAGACGTATGCTTTTGACAACTGATAATCTCCAAATGTTTACTAGTTTAAGGACACATGCATATTACAGATAATACAGACTTTACCGGGTTTTTATGTCGAGTTGCTTATATGTGGGATCAAATATGTGAGAAGCATCAAACTAATTTACACTTGCACAAAGCATCATATATACAAAATAACAACGAAACTCGAGGGTACTCATACCAATTACTAGATTTAACAGAAAGTTACATATAGAAACAAACATATATAAAAAGTATTAGGTGTTTATTAACTCCGACCTTCTCAAACCTCATGAATCAAATACGGGACAAGATGTGAGTATGTCTAATTAGAAGAACACTAGAAAAGCATTATATATAATCCATAGAAAACATATTGGCTAACCAAAAGCTTGACTTGCACATGTCAAACAAAGCTGATAAGACATATAAAAGAAAGGAAGATGATATGCTACTAGAAATCACCTTACGGTTATTGTTTGGCTCCTCTTTCTCTTGAGTCGTCTGCAAACATGGGGAGATACGAGACTCTGCACGTATATAGGGAAACAGATATACACATGTTCAAATCTTAAATGAATCATATCGTGACTAGTAAAGAAACCCATGTGCGGAATGCAGTCATCCTTGAGCTCTTTTAAGGTGTGTATAGCATCATTAACCCTCTGATCAGGAGGAATATGACAATAAGCCGGAATGAGAGTCCAAGACTCTTTCAGTTTGTAGCTTTTCATGACCCATATAGGATAATCATCAAAGTACTGATGAAAATGCATAGACCTTCATTGATAATTCCAAGGGTGCAAAAGGATTTAGCTTATAATCGCCATCGTAATCAGGTTGGGGATTTCTTTAAATTCCTCTGTGGATAAATCAAAAGAAATAATCAGAGCCTTGGTGGTACCGTCTTTAGGTTCATGCATCAACCAGTGAATGGCCCCATTGCACAAGGTACCAAGTTGAATCTTGCCAGTGATATAACAATACCGATGATGTAACTTTCCAATATATCTCCAAACATTTGTTTTCAAACTAAATACATGAAAACCATTAATTTCGCCTAGTACAACCTTGTAATCATCCGAAGATGAATCATAACCAAAACCCATATAAGGATGAAAATATGGATGGTTTTTAATGTCGGGATTTGGTAGTATTTTGAACTGTCTAGTAGAGGGATTAACTACTAAAATTCGAACACTATCAGAAGCAGCGATGCATACGAGGCCATTATAAGAACCAACAATATTGCATGCATTGAGTGAGGTACGATAGTTAATGTCAGGAAATCCAGTGTAAGAATCAAGCTTAGACGTCATATAGATCCTCCTAAGGTTGAAGTTATTGTTATTGCGATCAGCGTCGTACCTATATCTCAAATGAGCATTAACGAAACGGTTGCTGGAGATGAAAGAACGCCATAACTTGCAGACGTTTTTGCCGCGGATGAGATCCTTCACATCCAATCTTACGAGTATACTCTCAAGCATGTCGGGAACAACATTTTTCACTGAAAGAACCATAGCTATCGAGTATCAATGTGCCTTTTTTATATTATCCCTACCACAAATGGTCAATATAAATTGATTGTTCTGAACTAATAACAAAAAATCAGATGAACAATATATAGCTAGCCATTTTGTACCTTGGTTGACGATGACGGCGGTAGTCTTTGTTTTGAAATGATATTCTCGATACTTGAATGGTTCAACTAAACCACAAATGACCCCTAGCTCCTTCATTATTAGTTATAACTTATAAGAGTTTGTTAAAATGTCCCCTTAAAGTTTACCATTTTCTCTAGTAAAATTTTAAAAGTTTATTGGTCAATTTTTAGTAAAATTTAATTAATACCCTCTTAGACTTTATATTTCTTTTTTCAAACAACATTTATTCCTTTATTAAACTTTTGTTATTATAATTACTACTCCCTCCGTCCCAAAATTATTGTCCCATATTGACTTTTTTAGTCTTTCTTCTTTAACTTTGACCATAATTATTTTTGTTTGTGTTATATAATATTTGATGTAAAATATATGAATATATTAGGTTTTAAATGTATTTTCATTTGGTATAATTTTCATCAAGTATTATATAACACAAATAAATATATTAATGGTCAAAGTTGAACAAGAAAGACCACATCAAAAAAGAATGACAATAAAATGGACGGAGGTAGTCTAGATTTAAAGATCATTTGAGGACAAAACTTCTTTACATACTAACGGATTAATCTCCACCCTCCATTTTTATAAATCTAATTGATGAGATTAATCCCAACAATTAAAAATCCACTTTCATCTCTTTTTTCAAATATAAATATCTTTCAAACTTACTCGTCAAGCCAAAAATATATATACCATTCGACGAGCATTTAATTATCTTTCTGAGATAGGCACTTTGATATACTTTCGACAATTTTTTTTTCGTGTTTTCACTTTTTTAAAGTTTTTTGGTTTTTACGTTATCGAATTTGCATGAAAATCATATATGATTTAACACCAATTTGAATACCACATGTGAAATTAGTGTTAAATCACATATGATTAGTAATATCATATGTGATATGATATTACACATCATATGTGATTTAACACTAATATCACATGTGATCTTCAAATTAGTGTTAAATAATATATGATATTTCATGCAAATTCGATTCGAAAAAAAAAAAAAAGGCGGCGTGAAAATACGATTTTTCTTTTTCGAAAGTATATCAAAGTTCCGCCTATAGAAAGATAATTAAATCTTCGTCGCGATGGTGTAATTATTTTGTTTAACGATTAACGGTTTAAAAATATTTAAATTATAAAAATATGTGAAATAATAAAATCTTTTAATCTCGACGTTGATTTATTTTTAGACGGATGGTGGAGATGGCTCCTTAGTATGTAAAAAAAGTTTGGTATGTAAAATAACTCTTTTCTTACTACTATTATTCAAACAACTATTAAATCGAGTTTGAACCAGATTTTTATCTGTGTTCGATCGCAGCTTCAACAATAGCCTCTGTCATCGGGTATTGTGCAAGTATCTCATTGTCGGCCTCAGATTCTTCCATCTGTGATTTTTGTTGATTTAGGGCACGATTTTCGAAAGTTTTTGATCAGTTATCATGCCTTTTTGCTCTTTTTTACAAGATCATAACGAGAAAATCTCAGGGGAGTTCTCCATTCTCCGTTCTATTTTTTATTTTTCCTTTCTTTTTATATTTATTTATGTACAATAAGGGTATTGTACATCGAAGTGGGGGAGAAAAATAGAAATAGAATCTACTTCTACTTTCTATTATGACATTCTAAAAATTTTGCCATTTTTTTTTCTTCATATGTGAGGATTTTTTAGCCTTTATAACATACATTTTTTTTATGCTTATAATCTTTTTCATATTATTAATTGTCGGTGGTTTCAATTATACTTGACTACTTGTGACCTGAACTTGACCCTCTTTAAATTTCGAAACCACTAAAATGAGCATTACACGAGGATAACTTATTGTAATATAATCAGGTTAGCTATTTAGAAGGCAGCTTTTGGGATTCCACCCAATTAAATAGCCCATTTGTTTACATGTGTGTTTATTAACTAGGTACATTGACACTCAATATTCTTATGGGTAGCTTTACATTTTTTGTAGCCAATTGGCTACAATCCTTTATAAAATATACCCTAGCCATGATTCAAGGACATAGTAAAGAATCGGGACCCACAAAAATAATCGGGGACCCACATTATTAGTACAAAATGTAGTCGATAATCGCTTCACATTAATTGTAGCTAATATATTCCTATTCCTATACAACCCTTTTGTTGTACTCGTTTTTAGTTACCCATAGAATACCATGTTTGAGCCATTATTTTCTTTTGTTTAGCCCAATTAAATGTTATGTTTCGTTACACCATTAAACCTAGCCTACCTTGTAATTTTAAGTCCATATTGTTGGTTGCTAGTTACTTGGTAAGATTGGTTGGTAATTTGAGTTCAAGAATGTGCTTAATTAGGAAGTATTATCATCTTCCCAAAATTATTGTCCACTTGTATGTTTTGAAATGTCTCGAAATAAATGTCTATTTTTTATTTTAACAAATCAAACTAGAGCTTCGTGAGTGAAGATGATTTTTGATTTTTCGAAGAATACAATGATGTTTTTTAAATGGTGTGTTTTCAGTTTAGAAAAATTAATTTAAGAAAAATAATTTTTGCATGGGCGTTACCTAAGAAAACCCATTTGTTGGGCCTAAACTAGACCATAGCCTATCTACCAAATCCTTAGCTTTCTTAGAAACTATTCACACATGCAGTCATTCATAACATAGATACTTTAAAAAAAATCGCATATCGATGGATATAGAATTGGATTCAGAAGAAAAAGAAGTCACTGAAATCGAAAGTGAAGAGGAAGAAGATGAAATTGAAGAGTTACAGGAGATGCCGTCACCAAGATTATCATGCTGGATTAGTTCTGATGGTAGAAAAATATTGCATGGGATAATGGTGCTTGGTGATGATATCAATGAATCAAAGAATAACTTGCATCTTGATCCTTGTTCTATTTGTTTCCAACCCTTGACCAGTCGCGGAAAACATCGAATTTCGTATGTTTTCTCATCTTATCTATGTTTTTTACTTCAAGATTTAGGTGTGTTTTTTTGTCTCGCAAGTGCAATTGATTTTTTTTTTTCTTCCCCTAGTTGTATATTTGGGGGGAAAAAAACTAGCTTAAAAGTAGCGGCAAGGAGTCATTAGTAGCGAAGCAGTTTTTGTTTTATAAAAGTAACTTCAAGATTATAAAGTGTACACTAAAAGCTAACACTAAATGCTTTTTTCAAGTAGCGTTTTTAAAATAAAAAATAAAGTGCTAAATTCTCATTGCCAAACGAGCTTTCAACTCTAAACGCTGAATGCTAAACACTCCTAAATTCTCTAATAAAGCTCCTTAAAGATGACTGACTAACCAAATATATTAGATTTTATATTTAGGAAAAAAAGGTTCTAAGCTTTAAGTGCAACTGAAACACCAGAAGATTTTTTTGTTCTTTTGTTTTTGGTAGGTGGGTGAATTGTTATTGTTTCACAGTATCAGGTTTTTACCTATTGTGACTATGATAAACGGCGTGTGTATGAGACCAAACTTGGTCTGATTGTCGGAATCAGTTAGCTTTAGGTTCCTATCATGCTTTTCGAGATAGTTACAAATGAACTGCTAATGTAAACTAGGTCAAATAGAACAAAATCGCGACATGTTGGCAATATTTTGATACCAAAGACGAACTCTTGATTGTCTTTTGTGCATCAAATGTTTGTGTTTATGCATTAAAATGTTGCCACATGTTGCGATTTGGTTCTATTTTACGTTAGAGAGGTTAAATTACTTTATCTTGTTACCATATATGGATTGGTTCAAGTAAAAAAAATTTGTCATACAGAGCCTAGAAAGGGTCCGTTTTGGTGAACAAACGTAAATAGGTGGAACTTTTTTGAGCCAAAGTGTACCCATTTCGATGACCAAAATTTTTAATCGTTATTATGCATATATGCTGATGAACAACTTGTTTAAAGCTGTAAAACGTCTTGGCAACATTACTTGATGAACATAGTTTTAAGATTTTGGTCATTAAGGCACAAAAACTTTTGCTCGTCAGATCAGTAGTTCCACATGTGTTAATCAAGATGGCTCCTTTTTAAGGCATTCTACAACTTTGGCCATATTACAGAATCCTTACACCTAATACCTCACATATGTCAACCCATGACATCTTGGTTGATGGGTCATTTAGATCTACATTAGAATTTGTATAGAAGAAGAAATACAAGGACACTTCAAGTTTATTGTTCTTGCTTGACTGACAATTGAGCATCCATGTTTTTCATATTTAGTCAATAAATGTGATTGATTCAGGCTACACTATTTATTATGTTTACACTTTCGACTTTTAATTATTGAGTGATGACTGCTGCAGTTGTCTTCCTTGTGGCCATTTGTATGGATTTTCTTGTATAAAGAAATGGCTTCTTCAAAGTTCCTTTAGTGGGAAGGTAGGTCCTTTTTTTTAACTATAATAAATTCAATTATACCATTATTGTTTGTCTTAATAATCTTTTATCAACAGTGCCCTCAATGCAACACCTTATGCGCATACAAGGATGTCGTCCCTATTTATGCATCTCTTCTTTGCGTTCGTGCTCATCAAAAGGTAATCGACTGCTTTGTTAAAAATTAATCTTGGAGTTCTTTTTAGGCTTATTGTTATAAAGAAGTTGGTTTTCAATAAGCGTTTGAAAGAATAAATATTCATGCAGGCAACATCCGCTAGATACTTTCCATTCTCCGAACAGGGTTTTATTGACTTTAAGGAGCATGAATTGTTACGACGTGTTGCTGCGGAAAATATGTATGATGAACACCATAAGCGGCTGGTTGGTATACTGGAACAACGGCGTGATATTGAGAAGCAGGAGGATGCATTAGAGCCACAGTGGGATGATTTATTAGCACAACGTGCAGAAATGGATAAGCGGGCAGCGGAACTGGGACAACAATTTTGTGAACTGGAAGGGCTGATGCACTGATACAGCAGACTGATGCATTGGAGCGGCTGGAGGAGGATTGGAGCAGCGGTATGATGCATTGGGACGGCAAGTTGAAGCACTGGAACGGCGGGCTCATGTATTGGTTCGGCGGTATAAAGCATATGAACAAAATTTGAAGTTTTTAATGAAATTTACAAGGAACATTTGACACAACAGAAGAACACCGAGCCATGTGATACACATACCTCTTAAAGACACTAATATATCTACAGATCACTACTATCAGCATCAACACCGTGTTGAATCTTTATAGATTTATTTTTATCTATGGGAATTTTACCAAATAAAAAAATTTACTATATAGTTCATTAGCTTCAGTCATACATCTTGAGGTTGATCTCTCATTCCGCAATCCATGAGAAATTACATGCTAATGGGGATAGTGAATTTGTGGCTGTTAAGTACAGAACAATCAACACTAAATCGTTCTGTTTAAAAAGCGCATCTACGTTTTCCTACCAGTCCCTACAAGACCACACTGCAAAATCTGTTGCATTATCTTTAAGGCACCGGACTACCCTTTTTGAAATCAGTTTGCCTGCTCAAATTTCTCTTGCGTTTCATCACAGAATGTCACTGATAAGAGTTTTCTTTACTTATGTTGCTATAGACCTATAGTCATGTTAGCTCTCAAGAGTCCAGTTTGATTACTTTTTTGAATTTTATTGCATCTTCTAACTTACCCAAAACTACGTTTTCTCTGGCGCTTTTTTTATAATATCATTGCACAATTTTATCTCAAATTTTCATCCTTTCACCTTTATTTGAGTTGGTTACATGTCAGAGATTAGCACCATTGAAAATATTGATACACATAACAAGTGTTCCGTGAAATGCGGCATTGTCAGTATTGCCCTATCGATACTCTGAGAGGATTCTATGTCAATGTTATGTTCTCTTCTTTTGTGTTAACATCTTTAAAATTGTAATCTCCACATAAAATTAGTGAGTTCGTAATTCTGCAGGTTGTCTCCGTTATGTTCTTGGCAATCGTTGCCACGCCATATCTCCTCTCCATGCTGAGATCATCGCGGTGCATTCTGCTTGCTCTTTAGCATTTAATCGTGGGTGGTTTAATGCTATTGTGGAATCTGACTCCCAAATGGCTATCTCGTTATCATCTTCAGAATTCCCTCCGCCATGGAATCTAGCTGCTATAGTGGATGACATTCGCTTATGGGCAAAAAATTTGCATATATCCTTTTCGTGGATTAATCGAGAAAGAAATCAAGTAGCTCACTGGGTTGCTCGTTATGCGTTTTCAAACACTTTAGAGTTTAGTTGGAATGTCTTTTTCCGATGAACTTTCCTCACTTTCGAGGTGATATGTATGGATGTTAGTTTTTAATGAATGTTTAAGTTCAAAAAAAAAAAAAATGTGTTTATAATTTGTAATTATTTTCTATTGATTAAGAGAATTTGAGTTTGATTTGGGAAACATGCTTTCTGGCTGCCACATGACCTGTGACATTCCCGGTTAGCATTTTCTATTTCTATTTAACTTCTCAAAGTTAAAGGCAATCTCTTGTGTGCTATATTTTTTTTACAAGGCATTACGATCATATATAGGGTGCCAGCAAATACAACAAAAGGAATCATGTACTCCCTCCGTCCCATATTAAATGTCCAGTTTGAATTTTCTAAGTTTTTCTTTCTTAAGTTTTCATAAATATTTTTGGTTGTGTTATATAATATTTGATGCAAAATATATGAATAGATTGGGTTTTAAATATATATCCACTCGATTATTTTATCTAATCTTATATACAAAGAAAATATTTAAAGGTCAGATTAAAAAGAAAGACTTGAAAAGTCAAACGTGGACATTAATATGAACGGAGAGACTTCTAATAGAGATCCGGTGAGAAGAAATTTAAAATGAGAATGATGAGAAATAACTATACCACACATTTGAGATGTATCGATTTGAATTAGATGTCTTTATTAATTTAGATGCATCCCAATTACCATCAAAAGTGTTTTTGAAGTGAAAACGGTGCAAAGTAGTAATAGCAACGAATTTGGCACAAAGGAGATGGAAAATGCATAGGATTCATTTGACTTAATTAAATGTATCTAATATATTTATATGCAATGTCACACTTTCTATGCATAAAAGGTTAGTTTTGATATTTTAAAAAGAACGGGAATAGAATAGGATGTCTTTAAATGTAGAGGGAAATTTCTTAAAGAAATGATTGAGAGACCTAAAAGTTATGGCTAATTTTGTGCCTAAACATGCGTGGCAACAATTCATTGGTTGTATTAACCGGACCCACTCTTTCACAATCCAATCAAGTAATCTATACTACTTATAAAGCATGGATGACCTTCTCTCCTAATTAATATTTTAAGACAACCATTAATACAATTTTAAGCAAATACAACTCATCAAACATAAATTACAAGCATGTTAAGCACAAATTACCATCTTAAAACACCATTTTTTATTTACAATTAATACACCCCTTCACCAATAAATACAAATCACTAAGCACAATGTACACACAAATGTAGCACAAAAAAAACTAAAAAATATTCTAACACATACAATTAATACACAATTTAATTCACATCTTCACCAAAATATATAACTATTTAACCCTAATGTACAATCAAATCAAGCTAATAAGCCAAACACTAAAAAATAAATCCCTTAGGCTGTGATCGATCGGTTTGGTCGCCGATGTGCCCGCATGAGAGTCAAACTTGGTCGGTCGGCTCCAAAAAATAACGAAGGATTCATCTCTTCAACTGATAACTCCCGGATATTTTTGTGAGACTAACCACTTAAACTCAAGTTACCACAAGATAAGCGAACCAAGTGGGTTTAACCAAGACTATCATAAATACAAGAAAGTCCAACGAAAAAAAAAAAAAAAAAAAAAAAAAAAAAAAAAAGACAAATCAAACTAATTGTCTACATGACAACAAGATCAAATTACTCCCATCTCACAATCCTAACTAACAAAAGCTTCAAAAAAAAAAAAAAAAAAAAAAAAAAAAAGATCTCAGTTGTGTTATCTCTTGTACAAATCTTAAAATATTATTCTTAGCTTGAACATCAAACCCATCATTGATCTTAAAAGAAACAAACATGTAAGTCACGCTACCCTTTTTGCTCATTACAAAGATCTTGATGCCAAAATCTGTGGGACACTACTAATGAGAACAAAAGTCATAGAGTGTGTTTGAGTGCTTAGTTATCTTTAACAAATATAATTAGAGGTGGTAATTTTTTATGGGTTTGAGTTCGAACTAAACAGAAAGAGATGAAGAAAGTTTGTGTTAGGAGGCTTCAATTTTGGAGTTTTAAGGTGGGAGACGTTTGTGATGTATGGAGAAAAGGGTAGGTTATACAACCCCCATTTTTCTACAAAGGGCACCCCCCCCCTTTTTTTTGCGATTATTTTTATTATTTTATTTATTATTTATTTTTATAATTTTGTTTATATAAAAAAACTATAAACCTGAAAGTATGAAATATAAAATATAAAGTTTAATAAGTAAATTGCTTAAAGCGCGTAAATCTGAGAAAAACTAACAAAAAGCGTATTATCTTGAAAACATGTGAGGGGCAAAAGGAATAAAAGTACAAAATCCCCTGATTTGACATCCTAGGGGGGTTTGTATAGTATGACCAATGGAGAAATAAGGATGGAAGTGTTGACTGCAAATGGTGAAGTGAAGAGAGATGGGGCTGTGTGATTGTTTAAAAAGTTGTTAAGGTTAGTTGTTTCTTGGTATTAATATACTTATAAAAGTAGTGTTTTTTAATTTGGGCTGGTAGCATTTTTTAATAAGAAAATATGGTTAGTTTATGGTTAGCTAATTTTATTTTATGGTATATGGTTGTTTTGGGCTACAAATTTTTGACCTAAATTTTGGATTTGGACTAAATAATTTTTACGGGGTTTGATTATCTTTTTGGGATACCTTTGTGCTATTTGATTGGTTAGGAGTTATTTTTCGAGATCACGTTTAGTCACGAGATCCTTATGCTTCATGATATTGAGAAATTTTGGTCGGTTGGTTTGATAAATCACGAGTTGCATACTTATTTGACTTCATGAGTCGAGATGGTTGGTTGGTTGCATGATTCGCGAAGTTGTTTTAATTTAAATTATCATTATTTGTATGGTTATTGTTAAAAAAAGTAAATAAATAAAAATTAAAAAATGTAATAGAACAAAATTTGCTTGCCGCAAAATATAATCACAGGGTATCCGTCGCCGCATCACGCTGGTACCCTGCTATTCTTCTTATATACTAAAAAGCGTACAAGGTTACTGTAGCAAACCAAACATAAGCAAACATTAAATGCAAAGTTTCCCAAGTTGGCAAAAACAGTCCCTGAGGTTTAAGTGTCGTTGCAAAGTAAGTCCAAATATTAAATGCAAAGTTTCACAGCATGGCAAAAACAGCCCCTGAGGTTTAATTGACGATGCAAAGTAAGTCCTGTAGCATTAATTGCTATCTATAGCAACTTGGCAAAATTAGTCCCTAAGGTTTAAGTGTCGTTACAAAGTAAGTCATTTGAAGCCAATCCCGCTGCATCGCGCGGGTTTCCATACTCGTGACACATAAGTTAGGCACAAAATTAGTCATGCCTTTTAGGTCTCCTAATCTTTTTCCAATTTCTTAAACGAACACATTCTACTACTACTTTACACATATGAACCTCGCCTATACACTTTTCTAAAATGAACTTTCAACTGGGCGTGGCCTGGACGTGGTCTAAGGGACTGGGCGTGGCCTGGGCGTGGTCTAGGGGCCTGCTGGGCGTGCCCTGGGCGAGAGACTAGTCAACTGGGCGTGGCCTGGGCGTGGTCTAGGGGGCCTGGGCGTGAGGCGAGGTTCTAGGCGATGGGAGGGTTTGGGCGTGGCTCTAGGCGAGGTAAGGGATTTGTTTTGGGCGTGGTTCTAGGCGTGTATTGTGGGGTTGTTTCGTTTTGATTTGAATTAGCAACCAACACATCTAATGTGTTAGGAAATTTGGATCACAATAATCTGAGAGTCGTGTAAACACTTTCAGATTGAAGTATTTCGGTGGTTCTACCGAAATCTCAAATCGGATAAAACTCATATTTTGAACCGAGAATATGTTTTTTTCTATTATAAACAGAACCGGAATTTGAATATATGACCAAAAACTGATGGCCGGTTACAACTGCTATAGCAGTTATTCTAACCGCCAAATCAGTTAAAATTTAGGGTTAAATTGCTGGAAAGTTTATTTTCTAATGCGTTTTTAACATAACACTTTATACCAAATAAAATTTTTCCAAGCTGACCCCAGCCAGGGGCGCTGCCCCCGGACCCACTTCATTCGGGGCTTCGTCTTCGAACGGTAATCATAATAACGTCATATAAGTGTGCACAACTCGCATGTTTTAGGCGAACTAGCTCTTAAAGATGAAGAGCCTTTGAACATTGTAAAAGACATCCATAAGCTCTATGGTTCCTAATATGAAATAGTGTAGAACAATTTTATAAAGTCACTAGGGAGCTTCACATCGGAAGAGTGTAGAATCATCATTTATATGTGTACATATAGTATAAATATGTTGCACCTATAACATAAAATAACTTCAACTTCTCTCATGTTCTCTTTTATATACTCGTAGTTTTCTTAATCAATACAAGTATTATTTCAACTTGTTCTTTCTTTGCTTGCTAGGAACGTTGGTTGTTTGAGCATGGTTGACTAGGAAGAGACAAAGCAACCCAAAGTGAGTTTTTAAGGAAAATGAGTCTTAAAGGGAGAGTGAAGGAAAAAAATTGTAGTGAACACACATGAATTTTTTAAGAATAAGTATTTATTTTACTGTTAATGATTATGGATTTCATTAAGTTTGCATATATATCCTCTCGAAAATGCAAAATTGCATATATATCCAAAGCATGCATAAAAACCATTGTACTATGTGCATAAAAAACTTGTAAAAAGGATATATATGCAATTATTCACTTTGGGAGGGATATATATGCATTTTTGCCTTTCATTAATATCAATGTTCATATTTATGTTTTATATACATATATCGATTTTCATTTTAATTTTAACTTTTTTTTTCTAAAGGCATTTAAATTTTCATCATTAATATCCATTGTTTTATAATTAACCTATCCATATTTATACCTAATGGATGAAATCTGAAGCATATATCCATTAGATGATGATGATGATTTAAAAAAAAAAAAAAAAAAAAAAATCCTTTACTCGTCGAGCAAAAACCACTTCTTAATTTAACTTAAATATACGTTACTACAAAAATGAATACTAGCTTATTAAATTAACAACATAAACACAAGCTATAAAGAACTAACTGTACAAGTTATTACACTAAAATGAAACTATATACATGAATGGAAACTCACATAATTTCAAATTCATAATAATCATAATATACGAGATAAAACGTATATATATCATGAAATAGAGATTTAAATTATATATCAAACAATATGTATTGATCATCAAGCTTTATGCGCGCATAAACTTATTTATAAACCTAATGATAACTCACAATATTCATAACCATAATATACACTAAATAAAACAAAGATAGAGAATTATACCAAGCAGCTCATCTGGATATATATCCACTCTCTTCACCATACTATTTCATTACGGGGCTTCACCTCTGCTCAATATCTTACCGATCTCCAAAATCACCACATTAAAAGGAAGAAACGCTTATCCAAGAATATCGGATACTATTAACACCATCTGTGACAGAGTACACTCAATTGGAGCTTTCGATGATGAAGCTATTGATGCATCAACCATTAATGAAGTAGACGTTGACGGTATGGCTATACCTTTACCCTTAGCAAAAATCTTTTGTAAAATCAATTATGATTTTTGCAGCAATTGTTACCTGGCAATACAAAATTGTCCTATAAGGTACCTTTACCGTGGTTTTTATCAGGTACCTTTACCGTGGTTAGGCCTATAAATTAAAGTAAGAACAAATAACGCACCTTATCATCTCAGTTGAAATAGTCAGGGTCCATGGGATCCCTTTTGGCAGCAATAACACCCAATTCCCTACCAACAACTCTTTCTGCAACGCATAATCCTAAATAATGTAATAATTATCAGCAGATCAAAATATATAGATAATTCTAAATTATGTAATAAATATCAGCATATCAAAACCTAAAACTGATATAAACAAAATTATACCTAGTTTTTCGATGAAATTGATGTTGTACATCGCTCTACCTTATCTTTGTATATTGATTCATTATTCCCGATAGCATCAACACTTGATCTGTAAAATATCATTATCGGAAGGCATAAAAGCTAATTTGTAACCAACATGTACTTCGATCGCCATTGTTATGGTTGGGTGTTTGAGAGGGTAAATAAGGAGGGGTTTGGTGTTTCATTTGTTGGTACTTCGTTTGTACACTCGGTTTGATCAAAACTTTGTTTGGGGTTTTATTTGTAATACATCATAAGTTCTTTTGTCTGTTTTTTATTCCTATGTGTTGTGATGTGGTTTGAGTCTTTGTAATTTTTATGATAGATCTAAAAAATTCCATGTTAATCGAGTTCTTAGATTTAACCTTGTTAATGTTACACATTTCAGATACACTGACGATGAAAATGAGACTAGCAGCTTATGAAATCACTAGTTACTATGTTAACTAAATTTCGTTTATGAAAAAATCCAGGCATATTAGGTTGATTTTTAACTAATGAGTAATTTATGAAACATGTATTACAGTATGTGCAGTGTTTATAACTTAGTCTTGAAGTAGGGTAAATTGCAAAAATGGTCCCTAAAGTAGCCCAAATGCGCAAAGATGACACTGAGACAAAAAGTGTTGCAAAAACGACATTAATGTTTCAATTTTTTTGCAAAATAGCCACCGAGACGCACTATTCACTAACTTTTGTTAGTTTTCCTCGTTAAGTGCAGTGAAATGACTAATATAACCTCGTCTTCTTCCCCATTTGAATTTCTTTTGAATTTCCAGTTAATTTTATTCCTAAATCAAGAACATCAAGAACAAAACCCATAACATAAAAGAAAACCCAAATTGTGTTGTTTTTGCAACTGGTAACATGTGCACTGGATTTTAGACATCGAAACGCATCGGGTTTTCTCAACCGGTAACATATGCACTGCATTTTAGACGATTGTGTGGAAGGAAGATACACTCAAATTACCTAGTTTTTATACATCATTTATACATGATATCTACATTACATGCTACATACTTGATTTATGTTCATCTACATCATCTATACCTGATATTTACATTACATGTGATTTTGGTTTTTTCCTATTATAAGATTTTACAACAATCTATACATGTTTTACAGACAACCTATGCAGGGCATATGTATACACACTAGAATACTCACATACTAACCACTTAAATTCGCTGAACTTCTGACGATCACGAGAATCAATGACACACCAACAACTAAGAGAGCAACACAACAGAGCGCGCTCTACAAATAATCATAGCACACACTTTAGAAAAAAGTATGTTGAGAACTTTATCGTATAAAGATAGCGATGGCGTATAGTGCGGGTTGGGTCATGAACCCGACTACATCCACTACTTGCAAGCCCGATGCAGGCGGGCCAATATCAATCTGGCGTTTGGGCTCAAAGCCCAAGCCCATATCTATTCTGGAATAGATATCCGATATCTTCTAAAATAAGAAGATAATCATTCCTAACCGACTTAGGCGGGATACGCGAAGGTTGGGGAACACGGAACCAACAAGGATTCCGTGCGTATATAAAGGGAATTATATCCTCGTGTAAGTGCGATCTCATAACCTAAAACTCCTTAAACCCTAAACCGATTACTCACTCTCACGCGGAGGATAATCGTGGGAGACAATCCACGGTAAGCCTAACGGTGTTTCTTGTCTCTTAGTGCGCGGTCTCAGCGGTAATTCTCAATTGATACGAGCCCGGAGCTCCAAATCGTGAACGTCCAACTTTTGTACCGCGCGCATGGAACATCGGCAACCTCAAGAGGTGCTACAGTAGAATAGCTACGACAACAAGACAGACGCTCCGACTTTCGATGCTCAATAAACATTCATGTATTCATTTTTATTGTTCATATTTATCGCTTTCTTTGTTATGTCTCAAACAAAACTTGCAAGTATCAATAAACGCCATGGTTTCTAGCTAACTCCACACACATTTTAAGTTGTTATCTCCATATACTTGTATGTCTTAACGATTTTTATTTCTTGCCCGATGGCGTGCATGCACTACGAATAAACCCACGATGGTAAAAGGATAAGTTAACCTACTAACTAACTTGTTGAGTAAGAGGGTTGCAAACCCATCAACACCGGATCATGCATCCTTGTTAAACACCTTGTTCTCAAGGCGTTGGAATAAGATATGCGCATCCCACGATGGTTGCGCGACAACGCACACGTGTCGTTTAACAACTTAGGAACCAAGACACTTGATTCCTTAATGAGATATTCTGATCTGACGTGTATCATAACATACACGATTATGATAAAGTACTTAGAATTATTTTCCAAGTATACTATGATCTTCATACATGATTATGGATTTCTACATTCGCATTGGCTTACGTTTGTTTCTTCGACAACGAATACATCTTTCATGCAAAGACAAATGATCGTTTACATTACACGCGTTTAATAATATCCACAAGAAAAAGAGACTTTTATTCATAACTACGAGTTATTACAAAAGATAGTAAACATGTCACTACCGGCTACTACAGCGCTTAAGTAAAGAAGTGCCAGCGTGACTCGTTGCTTCTTTGGCTCCGCTTAACACCCTTCAACACATCTCGCATCCCGACGCGATCTGGTGGCCACACTTCTCGGCACCCCATCGACCTTGGCAAGTGAGCCGCCAACCCCACACAAAATGGCCTTACACCGCAATACCTTCTTTCTTAGCAAGACGGTCGCATGCGCTTCAAGACTTCCTTTAAAGGTACCTCTTTCTCCAAAGCAAATGGATTCGACTATCCCTAGGACGCGAGAAGAGCAGTACTTGGGTCATGACTCATGGGGCTTGAAATAATAGTCCTACTGTGTCTCGGCACCCTCGAGACGATGACGCCAAGGTCAACCCCGCCATAATTACATTTATCGGATAATCTTGATCGCGCTCAAGCTCAAATCATTGGGAGCTCTAAGTCCTTCATTCTCTACATGGCGGTGACAGTGATCATATGACTCGACATCATAATTTGGTACCTTATCAATAGGCGCCTTGATTAGCCTGTCTCATGAAGCTTTTCAATTGCTTCGACTTACCACGCTCAGGCGCCGCCGCACAACCTCCCAAAAGCATTAACCACCTCTGGCGATTCCAGTGCGAGAGAGCCTAAGCGGAGGCCGTGGCCTATGAGCCACTGCGCTCCGCTATCATGGACATGAGTGAGGATACTGACTCCTCGTCGTACTCGAGGCTAAGCTTACTGCTTTGCCTCCTGCACTTCTAATGACCACTCACGGTAGCCCAAGCTCCCATTGCGAAAAATTTTTCCTTACCCCGCCCGAATGTTTAAGTGCCCGGTAGCGCACGCAGACTTATACTGGCGACCTCGGCCGATCTTGATTTATTTGGCACATTAGTGCCATCTTGTCCTCGGCTTTGTTTTTGGCGTATGCGCTCGGATCTAACTAGCCTCTGCATGGGCGTTATCGATTCGCTCGGGTGCTTGCAACATGCCTCCACAAAGCTATTGTTTGGTCCTTTTGTGAACTTTGGTCCTCCCCACCAGATACTCGGTCTTTCGGCTTCACAATTAGTGCGACTGTTGTGCGGAGACTGCACAAATTCTTCAACCAAATGCTCGATGGGCGCATCCGCGCCAGTTGGTTTTCATTATCACGGCTCTGCGGCTCGAAATCTTGTTGATCAGATCGGACTCGCTTTGGGGTGACTCTATAACTTTGCTTCCATCCTGCGAATGATCACCAACAGAATGTTAGAATCACAACCAGCACATTCACCAACAAAAGCAAATTATACATATGCGGCTTTGCTACGTGGCTCGCGACATCGCAGAAAGTGCGGCGACGCTTCATCGGTGGAGGACAACTCCACGATCACGGACCACGGGCGTTTTTTCCTTGAAGGGCCCGCACCATCATCCCTTCGGTCCTTTGCGACTAAGCACGATTCTTCTTCTTCTTCTTCCATAGGGTGGGCCGCGGCTACGGGCGGTGGGCTGCGCCCGAGAGATAGTACTACGGGATTGGTGGCTTTGTAGTGGTGTGGCTTCCCGCGCGATCGAGGCGGTACTGTCTCCCGCATTCGGCTCCATAGTCGCCTGCGGTAGCATAAAATAGGCTCCTCATCATCCTTCAAAGTCTTACTCACTCGTCCTTACCTCCACGGGCCGCTAGGCATGCGGACGGTGAATAGATCCATCTGCGCAAGACAAGACACATATACAAACAGGTTATATAATGCGCGACATATACGGAAGATTGTTCTTACACTATTTACACACGTAGTACGGAGGAATAAGTACCCACCGGCCATTGGCGTCTAAGAAGATAGGGATCTCATCTTGAGGCCAAAATAATTGGTGATTCCATGTGCACAAAAATCCCTCGGGATGAGCCTAATGGGGATGCGGTTAGCATTATCGATTCGCATCCTCGGCGACATAAGACCCGTGCAATGAGCACTCGTCCTCCGTAATGTTCCGGGTATAAAATCATAATTCCGGGAAAACATGTATCATCTACCCGTAAGAAATACCCTCCAATTCCTAAGTGAATCTAATTTATCCAGTATAACACTGCAGTCTACCGGTAGCGTTTCGCAAAAAGACACCCACCCGTGCGCCCGCGTAGTGTGATAAAAGCGGAATAGGTGGATGGTGGGGTTAATCGCCAACAACGGCAATTTACCTCAAAATTGGTAATTTTGGCGGCTACCGATACAATGCAACTGCGATATGTGTAGATTATAATAGTTTAACACATCGCACGAGAAAGCGTGGCGGGCACGCGTTGATTCGCGGTCGAATAGCAGTGTGTATACACCAGCTTTCCGCCGGAAATCCATGAATCGTGGCTTGATCCGGAACTAATGGATGCATCCGGGGTATAAAATAATCGAGGTGAATTCCATCGGATCGATCACGGTGAGTCGGAGGTGAAGTCGGACAACCTGTTTAACCATCGTGTTATTATTTTTGATATAACGCACGCTACGTTACCTTTGTGGTTGGTTGCTACGGATTACAACTCTTAGAACGCTTTAGAAATAGTGGATGGGTTTTTCTCGTGAGGAGTCCGGTGAAAATGAAACGACAAGTTATATACCCTTTCTCTACACGATTGGCGACACGTGGATCCCACTAGTCCTCACCGTGTGGTTGAGATTGTGATGGGACAAAGGCGTGCTTTCCCCGAATAACGAGGCATTTACAATTCGCTTTGATGTCTGAGATACTGCACCTACTGGTAGGTGTATGGTCTCTTTAACGTTTAAGTAAGTTATTTATTTTATGTTGGACTACGGTCATTAGTCTAGCATCCGCAGATTCGCATCGCGCATCTTGAAGCAGACGGGACATGATGGCGTATAGTGCGGGTTGGGTCATGAACCCGACTCGATCCGCTACTTGCAAGCCGGTCTGGCCGGGCCAATATCAATCTGGCGTTTGGGCTCGCAAGCCCAGCCCATATCTATTCTGGAATAGATGTCATATCTTCTAAATAAGAAGATAATCATTCACGACCGACTTAGGCGGGATCGCGAAGGTTGGGGAACACGGAACAACAGGATTAAATGCGTATATAAAGAATTTGTCATAATCTTTTCTAAGACCAATGTTTTGTATTTTAGGTCATTTATTATCCGGCAACATGTTATTTGTGTATTAAATGGAACAACTTGCCTGCTTGGGTAATACAATTACTTTATATTTGATACGCTTATTGTTGATACAAAAGTTGGACGTCTGTATCAAATATAAAGTAATTGTATTACCTTAAGTGGTGACAGTTGTTCCATTTAATACACAAATAACATGTTGCTAGGATAATAAATGACTGAAAATACAAAACATTGGTCTTAGAAAGATTATATGACAAAATTCCTTTATATACGCATCATGTTGTTCGTGTTCCCCAACCTTCGCGGCGTATCCCTACCAAGTCGGTCGAACGATTATCTTCTTATTTGAAGATATCGGATATCTATTCGTAAATAGATATGAACAGGCCGTGGCCCAAACGCCAGATTGGCGGGTTAGACCTGGCTGCAATGGTGGATCAGAGTTAGTTCACGACTCCAACCTCGTCGCCATCAATATGTCATGATAAGTTTAAGCGACTCACTTTATATGGTAATTTGCCTAAATAATTGCCAGGTAAACTAACTGATGTTGTGGATCTACTGCTGGTGTTGTGCTAACAAGGCGGTTATTTTGCCAAGGTTTTTGAGACATAATATTACTGTATAGAAATATTTTGCCATAGCTTAGAAATAGAAAAGGTTCATAATGGGATGGACGAGTACAGGAAAATGTGAGCTAGACTAATTTATGTATGACGTGACAAAGAGGATTAGGAGTATGTGGTTTGGTATAGACGTACAGTCTAAAAAATTTATCTTGTGCAGTCTTCTTTATATGACCCAATAGCCCATGTCTACCCACGCCGAGGCCCAATTCTTAGTTTGCTGTAGTCTAATTTTTTTTTTGAATGTGACAGAAACAAAAACTGCTGAGATAAAACAAAACATTTTTAGATGAAAATTACATATATATATACAAAACAATTTTATATTACATTTAGTCATTTACATTGAAGCATGTTTTGTGATTATGGTGTGCCTAATATGATATAAGTGATAATAAAGATTTTTTTTTTTTAATTATTTATTTATTTTTTCATATAATACAATTAGGAAAACAATTGTGTAATGAAATAACAAGAGATCACGGAGTTCACTTTTTTCTATTGAAAAATGATTTGTAGGCCTAAGTAATGGACTTAAAATGAGACCTAAAAATGTGATTAGTGTATTTTAAAAATTATTGGTGTATATATTAGAGAGAAATTATGTATTTGAATAATGAATATCAAATAGCGTAGTTATATTTGTGAGGTCTAATTAGTATATACATTTATCATTGCTCTTTTCCATTAACCCCTCCTAAATAGGGTCATTTAGACATAAAATTATTAGATTTTAGAATTTAGTCCTTAATTATTTGCCAGTTAGTGTTGGCTTGATTAAACTTTTACCCGAACGAAATAAGGTTCACTTTTAAAAAGTTTCCCATACATTAAATTTATTATAATACGATCAAAATGAACCCGATAGCACAATATTTTTTATCCTTGCACCATTTAAATAATGATTAAAGATATAAAAACCAATCTCACGGTAATAAGAAAGTATACTATATTTGTTCGTTAATTGCTCTAGTAAGGATTGATCATTCATTTCCTCTTAGCGTCGTAGTAAAATTTTAACACAAAATATAATTCATTTTCGGTGATTAGGTGCCTTAGTAAGAGGCGAGGCACAAGTTCTCCTTTTTTTTTTTTTTTTTTTTTTTTTTTTTTTTTTTTTAACAAAATAAAATTTCATTAATAATTAAAGCGGCATAATAATTCAAATAAAATTAAAACATTCTGAAACTTATTAAAACATGGGCAAATGACAAAAAATCGTGAACTTGACACTTTATGTGATTGTGTATAGCCAACAATTTTTTCTTATATGTCTTAGCTTTCAAATTTCGATCGTTATGCGCATCTTGTGACTATTCTACCATGTAAAATGACCATTTACCCTTCAAATTTGATAAAATTAAGGGTAAAATGGTCACAAAATCTACACATAATTGAATTTTGAAAGTTGGTCTGCAAATAAGAAAAAAATAGTTAACACACACAATCATGTAAAGTGTCAAGTTCGATGATATTTTCATTCATTCTCTTAAATTACAAAACTTATTAAAAATCTGGGTTGTGGCGTGCCTTGATCGCCTCTTTGAGTTCTGCATTGTTTGTCGTTACATTGCGGGAAAGATTAGGTCGATTGGCGCGATAGAGCATGAGATCTACATCATATTTCTTTTGTTGCTCAAATTCAAGTTTTCGTTCTTCTAGTGCCAATTTTTGTCTTCCTTTCTTCTCTTTGCTCCATCTCCAATTCGATTTAGTTGTTCTAGCTCTTTCTTGAAATCATAGTGCGGGTTTGCGACTCCTTCTTACCTTGAATGCCTTGGACTTGATCTTGCCCCATTTCTCGGCAACACCTTCCATGTAGGTAGCTTTCGATAACTCAGAAGATTTCTTTTATTCTTCTTTGCATCACGACCAACCGGTTTAGCAGCACATCCGAGTGCACATCCGAGTCGGTTGAAGTCCTTGCTTTTGCGACCTCGTCTTGGCTTAAAAAGCGGCATCTCGATATCCTTCAAGCGAATGGTCCTCAAAATCTTCAACAATGCTCCAAAACAAGCGGATGACCACACACTCGTTGGTATTCATCACACGCGTGTATAAGCGGTGAGGTCATTCTCACCACTTCCGTAATTCACGAGGCGTTGTTGTAAATGGCACAAAATTGACCAACTCTAGGGCGAATCCTATTTTTCCACTTTGTAATGATAGAGTTATACGTTCTTTCGCACCAACCTCCTTCTCAAAGTATGCAATGACTTTACGCCAAAATTCTTCGCATTTTGGTTGTTTAAACTACACTATTCTCGGATATATCACACCAAGCGTTGCCTGGCGATCTCTTCTTCTTTTGACCAAAGCGACGAATCATTCTTGGCTTCTTTCTCGACAACCTTCTTGCCCGCCTTAGTAGCTCGTTTCTTGGTTTGACGGTGGCGTCTCTTCTCGACATTCTTCTTCTACATCATCAAGGTTAACGAATCGTGATACGATCCATGAGCGAACGGTACCCGAACAGTGATACTCTTGGCCGGATAACCCGATCCGGTTCCGGCATAAAAATTAGGATTGTTGTATAATTGGTCGCCGAAATCAAAACCCTCAAGATTGATCACGTTAAGCGGAGAATATTCTTGATAATTTGAATACGAAGGCGTTGATGAATCCATTGTTGGGCGGTATACGTATCGGGTGACCTATACATTGATTGGTTGCTTGACAGGATTGGCTTTGTTGTTGTTGTTGTTGTTGGATGTTTTGATGCGATGGAACAAATGGGCGATTCATAAAAATGGATTGTTAATTTGTTGTTGTGTATTGTTGGGGCGATATTGACGAGTGGGATGAAATTGATTCTTGGTGAGACAGGTTAGCAGGAAGTCGGATATGGTGTTAAAATATGTGGGCGTTTGCCAAGCAGGATTTTACCTTTGGTTTGTGGTGTTTCTTAGACATTTTTATAGAGATGATTGTGAGATTTTTGATAGAAATTGTGAGATTGTGAGTTTAGTGTGTAAATATGTTGTGTATTTATAGGGTAGTTTTAGTGTTATTTATTTTTTTTTTTTAATCACAAACGGTAATATGTTTTTTTTTTGTTTGGATTGCAACGTAAATATAAACGGTAACATGCTTTTGTCTCGATCGGCCAAGCGATTGAATTGGGTATTAACATGTGCCGATCGATTACCTCTACAGCAACACGATCAACATGCAATCGATCGCCTGAAGCACTCGATCGAGTGGGATTCGGCCTTATTGGGGCTAGCCTTAAGATTGTGGATTCTAAAGTAGGTGCAACGTATTAAACATTTTATACATTTGTATATTAGGCAAAAGCATAAATCACGATCATATAAATTTTTTTATTGTAATTCTCTACAACTATCATAATATGAAAAACGAAGCATAAACTCCACAACAACGCGCCGTTATCAAATAACTCATATAACGTTTGCCAAAGTGGTCACAATAACTCGTATATAACATTTGCCAAAGCGGGTCATTTGTTCATCTACAGTTTCAGAAATGACAAAAATAGTCCCTCCGATTTGGTTGCGTTACATAATCAGTCCTTAACAAGTAGCAAAATCCGTCCATGTCATTAAATGTGATTGCAGGAATAGACCCCACATTAAGTTTGCGACTGTTTGTGTAACGAAAAGTTAAATTTTGTGATTGTTTGTGTGACAAAATATTACATAAATAGTCCATTTCAGTCCCTCGATTTACAAAGAACGTCCATAATTATAATATTTAATAATATAAAATTTGCAGGGTAAAGATGCTAACAATATAGATGGATTGAAACTAAAACTGAAAACGTATTAATTTTTTTATTCCGTCATAATGCGTGGGTAAATCACACTCGATAAATATACAAGTCTACATTTGATCTATTAATTATCAATACACAACCCATCTATTATATCAATATACTAAAATCGTACAAGAGTTTTGCACAATCTCAGCACAATTAAGTGCATTAAATGCACACTTTTCAAATTAAAAAACAGCGCGAGGTTCAGTGTCATGCGCAGTAAGTCCTTTAGCATTAATAATCTTTCACAACTTGGCAAAAACAGCCCACGAGGTTTAATTATCGTTGCAAAGCATGTCCTTTAAGCAATCCCGCTGCATCGCGCGGGTTTTCCAACACTCGTTTTACCTAAATGTTGAACCCTTTAATTTAATGTGCAAGAGGGTTTGTGCACAAAATCATGTACGGTACAAGCATGCCAATGCTTCACAAAAGCTCTCAATTGAATGAAGGTGAATATGAAGTGTTCTTTAAAGGCTACAACATTCATGTATGATTATTAATCGGAGGTATACGAAGAAACATGAAGTTACATTGTGATCATTACTTGAGGTATGCAAAGAAACACTTGCATTTAGTTGTTGCAACACTTCATATTCATCTTAAGGAGCCTATAACATAACATGCATTTCTTAAACTTGCACACCTCCCAATTGATGGCTGAAAATAACTACGACGTATGTCCCAATGATGACTAAAAGGTATGCACCACCCAGTACATGTATGACCATATCATATAGATGAGTGTAAGTATTATAGATTGAGTTTTAACACTATATGAGACAATGGCTTCTCATGCTTATATAAAGTTCAATTTATTTTCTTCGCCAATCACGCATTGCAAATTTGCAGATGATACATAACCCTCATGGCTAATATAGCAAACACTATGCTTTATAAGATGGTGATGTGTTTTCATTATGTAGATTTACTTTGGGTTTTGTTTTTTTTTTTTTTTTTTTCAGCCATAATGACTCAAAAATAATGGCGAGGTTTTTCTTTTATATACAATTGCATTTGTTTTGGGTTTTTGTTTTTTTGCAGCTCCTCAAAGACGATGGTGAGGCTTTTTTCATACATATATTTGCTTTTGTTTTTGTTGTTTTTCTTTGCAGCTCATAATAACTCAAAAATGTAATGTTACTAAGTTACTTTGTTTCAAAAAGAGTAAAAAAAGGTATGGAAATTTAACCCCTCTTCCTGCTTTGTAATTTACATATGTTGTGACTTTCTCTCAATTTTTTTTTCTTTCTGCTCAACAACTACAAGGTGTTGGTCGTCAATTAGAGGCTTCAAAGTAATGAATTTTCAATTTTGGTTGATGGTTCTTTGCTTAATTATGTCATATGTTGACAACAGTGATGTATAAGGTAGAGAGAAATAAGGTGGTCAGTGGACATAGATAACAAGGAAGAAGATGGGGCAATAGTCTTGCATGACGACAACAGGGTGATGGTGGCTAATTAACGATCGAAGTTTATTTAATATGTTTACAAAGGTTATGATCTATGTTACGAGGAAGACGGTTGGATGACATTCATACATTTGGTCGCACGAGTAGGGAGGGAACACATAACTGAATCGAAATGGATGATTATATTTAAATTTAATTGTGGTTTTGTATCTCTGCTTTTATGCATGTGTTTGGACTTTGAATGTAGGTTATTTGTATTTTGTTTTGAATTAATATGCTTGAACATGTACAATTACAGCTCCACTGCATGTGTTTTCATTACCCAATATGTTTGAACATGTAATGTATTAAGCGTCATTTGTCAATATTCAAAAAGTTCAATTTAGTTGTTATCATAATCTGTTAACATAAAATTAAACATATTGCGGCCCCTGGTATATTGTAAATTAATCCATTAATTGTTGTGGACTTGAGTATGACAAAATGAAAGTATAATGAGAAGGCATTGGTACTGAATTGATATATCCTTAGAATATTTATCCAACGTTACAAGCTATCGGATATTATCACTCATTATTAGGATTTTTTGATGTTAAAGTATAACTTTATGTAAAATGTATGGGGTGTTTGCAATTTTTGACGAGTACAAATAGATAACCATTTGCCATAAAAAGCACTTCAACTACACAATACAACTGATTTATCATTTGCCCTGAAATAAATATAATACAACCTCTATTAGCCATCTAAATACGTCATATACAAACAAGTGCATCAACGTTACAAAAAAATAGTTAATTATTCGACCAATAAGACGCGTGTATCGTGCGGGTTGTATAAATACTATGAAAATGAGAAAAAAAAATAAAAAATAAAACAAAAACAAAAAAAAACAAAAAAACAAAAACAATTTTAAGAATACATCATCTTCATGCTGCATTGTACAAACCATAAACGTAAAATCGTGCAATTTATAAGAGCCAAAACATAACAAAAGTGACAAATAAATATGGAAAATAACGAATATATACATAATTCATATTAAAATATTAAATAAACTACTTTAAATACAAAACTTATAATAACATCGGTTCGATACTTACATTATACTACTTGCATCTGATATTATGTAAAAAACACGTATATATTCAACCCACTTTGATTAGTGCACAAATCCTCTCCCACCAATCTATACTACTTAAAGCTTAAGCCCTTTAATTTAATGTGGAAGAGGATTTGTGCACAAAGGAATGTACGGTACAAACAAGACATTGCATACGAAATAACTACAATTTGCTTCGAATGGTTTACAACCTTTAGATGTGCATGCATTGGAAGAAATTGAAGACATAAGTTTACGTTGAGGCATGCAAAGAGGTTGCAAACAAATTAAATTCAGTTTTCACGTTATTCTTTTTGGCTTAATTGATTGGATTCATTAATATTACTAAGTAACAACAGAATAAGTTTCCAATCGTTTAGACTGGCTATCCATTGAATTCCCTTTGTAATTAATACCAATAATAAATATGGACACTTAATATAAATTTCACTCATTAGAATGTGCAAAAATATCACCTTCGGTAGGTTCACTATTGTAGGGAAATATGTGATAAGTTGTTGCACTTATACAGCACACCCATGGGTTCGAGAAGGTGGAAATGCTTATGAGATTCCTCTTGACATTTACATTCTATCAAACATCGACGATATGTGAGATCTGATCGCCTAAAGCAGTTGCTCTGGGTAATATTCTTATTGTTTTTATAACCCTTATATTGATCACCCAATCTCTCATATAGGAGAATTTGTACTAAAGCTGAGGTGATGTCACAGGCTTTGGCTATCTTTCGTAATTTTTGTTGTATTTTTTATTCATAACATAACGATTAACTTATAGGCACAACAAAGTCTTATTTGTGATTGAAGGTAGTTATGGATTTTGAGATACATATATTATGTAGCCTACCTTCTAATAAAGTGACTGAAGGTAGTTATGGATTTTGAGATGCATATATTATGGAGCCTACCTTTTAATACTAAAGTGACTGAAGGTAGTTATATTTCTTCTCTAAAAAACTAGCTTTGTTTATTATTGTGGATTTTGAGATGCATATATTACATGTTGCAGGATTCATACCCGATTGACGAATTAGCCGATAGTAATCCTTCTAATATGTAGCCTATCTTTAAGTAAGTTTCTATGAACTGTTAACCATATATGTATTTCATTATGTTATTATGAGCCACATTTGCTCAACCTTTCAATGGCTTCTTTTTAACTGCTTGTTGAGAAAATTGGGTCTGCAGATTTCATAGTGCTTTGGCACATATGATACGAAGACCAATACGGGAGGTCCATTCGGTACCACAAGGCATAAAGAGGAGCAAGCCCATGGTGCCAACGTTGGCCTTGATGTTGCCATCAATATGTTGAGCAAGCCCATAGTGCCATGTCAACTTTATTTAGTACTATTATAGATATTAATTTTTGTATGTTTTGATATAGTTGAGATTTTTTGTTGTTATTCTTTTGTAAGAAATTAATTAAAGATGTAAATTTATAAGAGCATAGCAAGTGAAGAGAAACATTATACATATACCATAAGCTACTTCTTCTAAGTTTGGTGGCATTTAACATTTGTTCAACCAGGTTTAATGATTAGGAAAATTTTACGTAATCAATTGTATGTGTTTGAGTCCATGTTAAAAAGCGAGTCTTGGGGTATGCATGCTTATTTAGCTCTCAACAAAGATAATCTATACGGTCAAGTAACTAAAGTTGAATCTTTACCAAGGTACAGCGCAAACTAATAGGTATAGTGATGAAGCATACTACTAAAGGTGAAAAAAAAACGCATCACTATTTATTGCATGCATGTTATCCCAAATGGCAAGCCCAGTTTGACTTCTAAGTTCTAACCACTGCCTATTAGTTTTGGCAAGTCATAATCTCATATCAGATGCTATACACCTTTGCTCATGTTGGTGGTTATTAGTCCCAAATCGGGGTGTAGATAATCAACTTGTGAGAAGCGATCAAGCTGTTTGTGAGAAACAAACAATGGTCGTGATATGAGATACCACGGTGGTTACGGATATCACTTGGAATCGTGTGATCACTTTCCAAAGTAAACTATTCGACCCTAATGCAGGTATCACGAATATCTACTTGGGATAAGACCAAATGCGGTTAGAAATTAGGCGCAATTCTTTAACCCTACGCTTATAAGTGTTTAGTGTTTTTACGTGTGTTTTTCATGCATGTTCGGATCTCTATTTATAGGAGGTTACTCTTGACCGTTCAATGGAATTATGAGTATTAATAGGCCCATTAATAGCCTCATAATTATCCCATTATAGCAGTTAGTGGTTACATGGCCAATTAAGCGTGGTCATAATGATGCGGTTATAGCTTGTCATTTATCGATGCTTATATCGATGCTTTCATGGTGCTTTCGGTGGTTACCTTTGCTTGATGGAAACGCCCTTTGCTTGATGTAAACACAACCCGGTGAGATACCACCCGGTGGAAACACCGCCGGTGGAAACAGCGATCTGGCGAAATCTTGCCCGATGGAAACAACGATGTCGGTGTTAACCACAACGATACTTTCACCAAGCACTACCAATACATACCACTATTAAGTCGGGTGTTCATGGACCTTATGGGTGTACACTCGTGCCTCTAACCCATTACAAGGTGTAAACCATCCCACAAGTGCACTAAATTTTCCAACAATCCTCCCAATTTAGTTCACTCCTTTGCATGTAAAATAAACATCAAGAAAAACATGTGCATAAGCGAAAATGTCACGAGGTTGAATTTCCATCTTAGTAATTACGTTCAAATATTCGAGAATCGGGTGTTCTAAGAATTGAACCCTTGACCCATTTGAATACACGAAGATAACTACACAAGTTTTCAAACACTTAAAAGCTCGACACTATACAAGCCATGTGTCCATATCGAATTCATAAATGTTGTAAAGCTAAAAGTCCAAAAGCTTCACAGGCGGCAAAACTTCAACATTTACATAGGTGGTTCCTCTTTATTCATGCTCACCAAACACTTTTCAAAGATAAGTTAACCATTAAAGTAAAGACTTCATCCTCCTTTCGTTGAGTTCGAGCACAACCTTGGGATGTAAAATAAGCATGTGCTCGGTCCACTAAATGTTCGACTTTCCACATTGAACTCGGCTCCCAAGTTTCCTTAGGAGGAGTTGGGTGTCCTAGCATTCGATGACTAAGTTGGACTTAAACCCGTCCCTTTATCGAGACTTTATAACCAAGTCTCTAGCTAGTCCCTTCGTCAGTGATCGACTAAGTTACATTGAGATCTAACAAACTCTATAGATACCACCCATTCATGATAAGCTCACGAATCATGCTATGCACGACACTAAGTGTCTAGACTTACCATTGTACATCGGCTATAAGCCTTAGCCAATGTAATTGCACTATCACACGGATAGAAATGGGTGCTATAGGTTTAGGCCACAATGGGATCTCGAAGCAAGTTTTTCAACCATTGACTTCTTTACGGTTTGCTAGAGCCACAAATTGATTCCATTGTTGAGCGGTGATGCAAGTTTGTTTCTTGGATGCCCAAGAAATTGCACCTCCACCAGTAGGAATACCCGACCCTTTGGTGAGCGAATTGTCTTGATGTTCTTGATCAACTTGCATCGGTGTAACCTTCCAACAACGATGGGTAATCAATATATGAGAGACTATAATCCATAGTTCTCTTGAATACTTGATGCCCTTTGAGCGCTTGCGGTGATGAGCACTAGGATTACTAGTATACACCTTAATTTTCCCACTGCAAAGCCAATATCGGGCCTCGTGCGGTCATGGCATACATCGGCGACCAATTACCTAGAATACTCAAGTTGAGATCTGACCTTGCCATGATTAGGCATTAGCTTCTCACAGTATCCATAGGTGTACTCACGGAGTACAATCAAAGTAATTAATTTCCTCGGCACCTTCTCAATATAATGAGGCGAGAGATAGAAATTCTTTTACTTTCATGTTTAATCCTAATACCAAGGATAACATCGGCCTCCCCATGTCCTTCATGGAGAACCTTGATGAAAAAATTCCTTTGTCGTCAACTGATTTTGGTCGGTGCAAAAATCAACATGTCATCAACATATAGACAAATGATGACTCCTTTACCGTTCATCAAATTTGCTATATACGCATTTGTCGACTTGGTTAAGAACATAACCACTAGACAAAACCACTTCATCAAATTTTTGATGCCATTGCTTAGGTGCACCTTGATCCATAAAGAGACTTAATTAGTTTACACTTGTTTTCATTTCGAGGCAAGATGAAGCCATGAGGTTGGTTCATATAAACCTCCTCTTCGATTCACCATTCAAGAAAGGCATCTTCACATCCATCGGTGAATAATCAGTTGTGAATAGATGCCATAGCAATCGGCGATCTTATGAGTGCGTCTGAGCCACGAGGGCATAAGTATCAAAATAGTCTATCCACGACTTTTGTTTAAAGCCTGAATAACTAATCTAGCCTTGAACTTTTCAATAGTTCCATCTACCTTCATTTTCCTTTTGAAAATCCATTTGCAACCAGGTTTGCAACACGGTGATAGATCGACCAACACCAGTGTTGTTGCCCATGATGGAATCCATCTCATCATTGATTACTTTTTCGAGCAATGTCACGGGACTTCATTGCTTCAAATGTCTTGGGATCATCCTCAACAATGAAGCAATAGGAGTATTGTTACGAGACCTCATCCGCATATCTTCAACTAAGTATAGTTGAAACTCGGTCAAATGACTTTGGAGTCACGACCCTTTGCTCTTCACGAGCACGAGTTCGATTCTTTGAACCACAACCTCATCGAGGACCATGATGGTTCATCATCGGTACCTCGATACACCAGTGTCATGAGTTCTATTAGGAATCCTCGACTTAGTCTAGGGCGGTGAGAATCTATTCTCATCAAAGTGCATCCATGATTCAATAATGGAGTTAATTGAAACATATTCATTAGGTTCAATAACATAGAACCTAAAAGCCTTGGAATGCTCGGCATATCCAACAAAGATGCGATCAATGCCTCTTTCACCCAAAGTCTTTTGCTTTGGATCGGGAGTCTTACAGACCCTACAACCCCGGACCACGAGATAGTTCGGGTTGGGTTTCCTTTTAGTCCATAGTTCATAAGGGGTAACCTTGTTCCTTTTGTTGGGAACCTATTTAATAAATAGCAATTTGTTAACATAGCTTCACCCAGAACCCTTACTCGATCCTGAATAGGACAACATGGAATTAACCATCTCCTTGACACCACTTTTTCCTTTCGAAATGCCATTTCTTTGAGGAGTATAAAGAAGCGATCGTTTCATGGATTATTCCAACAGTGAAAATCTGAGTATCCATGTACTCACTTACCCTATCGATCCTTAATCTTTTGATCAAAGACCCAGTTATAATTCAACTTGATTTTAAACACTTTGAATTTATCTAATGCTTCATCCTTGGTATGTAACAAATAGACATAACAAAATCTAGAAGCATCATCAATAAATGTCACAAAGTACTTCTTATTGCCCAAAGAAGGAGTGGCATGCAAATCTGCAGTCATCGATGTGTACAAGCTCAGGAGCTTAGTCTCACGACTAACACCACGAAAGGGTTTCTTGGTAATCTTGGTCAACATGCAAGTTTTACACTTTTAGTGTCCATGTCCAAATTGGGATCAACCCGTCCTTAGACATATCTTGCAACCTTTATAATGTACATGACCAAGTCTTGCATGCGGATGATAGAATTAGTCGATCAAAGTAGACACAAAAGCGAAATAACATTGTCGGTGGTATGAGACATACTATCGATGAAAACATTAAGCTTCGAACATTTGATTACAAGACCTTGATAGATCTTAAGCACTCGGGGATCGTTAGCGTTGCCTATGTAATCACAAGCAAACTAATAGAAGATCTCTACAACTTGGTATTGTAGCGGAAAATGAATACAAGTTATAGTAACTAAGAACACTTTTGATCCTCTATGGATCTTTGATTATTGAAACTCTATGTTTGGATAGAATACAAGACTTGAGAAACTTGAGAAAAGCTTATTTATTACAAACTAATATGGTTTCTTATATAGGCAAGAAACCACAATGGCGTTGACAATTTACGCTACTACTACTACACTAGACTAAGCATGCAACTAGACAAGCATGCAACTAATCATATTGTTTTGTTAATCATTTGTTTATTACGATAAGCTCTACATGTCTGGCCCAACCTATACATACAGTGACTTTTACTCTAAAGCGAGCTTATCTCTCTCGTGGTTCCCACTTTTAGTGACAACACCTGCATGCGCATTAACACCTGGAAGTATAACCCGGCGAAATCCTTCTTCTTGTGAGAATCTCTTGTTGAAGCTTGGCGAAATCGATGGTTTATGCTTGGCGAGAATCGATGGATTACCTTAATTCCCAACAATCCTCCCTAAAGCGGAATTTGACTAGGTTAAGTTCGGTTTCCTTGATAGATCGATCTTCTTGTTGAGGATTGTAACATTTTCCTTGAGGATTGTACCATAATGTTGTTTGAGCAATGAGATGAATTAATCAATTAGTAAAGCACCGGGTCTTTTGCGGCAACATATGACATTATGTACATCAAAACGGATAAGTTCAATACTATTCTCATCACTTCGGTGTGTTAACTCCTGAGAGGTGAATCATTGAAATTAATGGATTTGATGTCTCTTTACCAATAGCCATTACTCTTGGAGTAGCCACATGTTTAAGTTCGAAAACTATGGTACATTGATAACCATCGATTTATTGGCAAACCGGCAACCATATAAGCGGTTTGTCTTGTCTTTACATGGCCGTTTGCTCGGGACTAGTCAATTCTTAGGATTGGTGAATTGAGAACCAAATATGGAGTCGGTGCCTTTACCACATGCCATATTCATGTGGGCTAGCCAATTCTTGGATTCCAAAAGGAATAGACCATGGTGAATTGATGACCATACAACCCTCGTGATTAAGCATGGGTGGTTGCAAACCCTATGATTTTGAGCAAACCATTACGACTATCAACAGATTTGATATGTCTTTACCAAAGCTGTACCCTTTGGACTAGCTAACCCTTTAACATACGCAATGTACATTAGGTGAGTTAAAGACCATCGATTGGTGCAACCAAACTGTAAAAAGATAGTTTTTTTTTTTTTTTTTTTTTTTTTTTTTTAACTAAAAAATTTTATAAAAGCGAAAAAGCTTAATAAGTTGAAAAGGAAAATATAAAACCTAATTTTATTAAATAAGCGCTATCACTATTTTTAAAATGATGTTTGTGTGTATTAGTGAAAGTCGTTTACTTTAAAAATTGGACAAACATAGGCAAATAACACAAGAAAAGCGATGAAAATGAACAAAACAAAGTAGTGCGGGAGTACCAATTGTCACGATTGGAAGAAGAAGAGGCCTATTGCGGTTGTTGAAGTTGAGTTTTGATCAATCCACCAGATGTTAAAGCAGATTGTCTTTCATTTCCCACGGGATGCGGAGGAATCTCAATTTACGGCTCAACATCTTTTCCATAAGTCTTTTAGGCGAGAGGATACTTTCTTTCGGACAACAGGCATACGGTGATTCCACCCTTAGTCTCAAGGACATGCACCGAGGAGAGGATAGAGTCTCCGGGATGTAAGCTTCCACCGATGTGAGTTTTCCCAAATTGAAGATGCTTTACTATTGGGAATGTGGGAGTTTAACAAGATTTGAAAATCTCTGGCGGTACATTCCCGAGCCTTGAGGTTCTTTGTTGCAATAATGGGTGGAAACTTGAGTAAGCAGAGAAAGTAAGTCGCTCTATCTATCAAGTGTAGAATTTCCTTTAGAAGGTGAATTCCATTGAAGTAGAGTCCTAGAAGAAGAACATTCATCGATCTTCCTTGATGTCCGGCTATCCCATCTTACGAGTTTCCATCGGGAAAATCGTGAGACCCTTCTATGATAAAAGATGAGTCATCGACTTCAAGATCCAAAGGAGAAATTTTGGCCTTAGTCTTCTTTCTCCTCCCGAGCGAGATAGATCTCTGAGGGGAGCATTTTCATCTTGTGCATCTGTAGTGGGGCATGTATCGGTAGATGGAGACATGGTTGAAGTCGAAGTGCTTTCATCTGTGGGATATCCTTATAGCCTTTTACATTTTGGTTTCTGAGATCGGCTTCCTTAACTTGAGAATCTTCTCTTGTGACAGCAGGTGTTCTTGTGGGAGAGGGGCGATGCTTGAGTGCCGGGGAGGAATGGAAGATGGTTCGATTGACCCTTGGCGATGGGAGAAGCAACTTGAGAGGTTGCTTGGCGAGGAATATTGGAGAGGATTCCTTGGTTGGAGCATCATCGACCTTGAGTCTTTTGGCTTCGGGCGACTTCATTCTCGAAGTCCTCTTTAGGTTGAGAGATTTAGCTAAAGATAATGATCTTTCCTCCATGATTTGGTTATATTTTCGATCTGGGACATGATCGGAAAGGCCTTGACTTGTTTCATTGTTAGGCGAGTTGGACGGTGGTATTGGTTTTCACCACCCTTCTCATTTCATCTTTAGTGGGAGGTTTGTTTTGGCCTTCGAGCTTGGATGGCCCTCTTTTGTGCAAGTGCTTCTTGCTTCCTTTGTCTTCCACGAGCCCTCATTCGCTCCACATAGTTGTCACTAAGAAAATCTCCACCTAGGATACTTTGAGCTAGAGAAGGTCTTGAAATGACATGCTGAGTTAGAACATCCCATTGTGCAGCAGGCATCTGAACCCTCAATTCATCTAGTTCTTTTCTTCTCTCAGGAGTTAGAGATGAGAATTCTTCTGTTTCAAATTGTTTAGCCAATGCTGCATCTTCCTTTGACTTCTCGAACTCGCCATCTACTAGCTTGACCTAGTCTTTCCTCCTCGGTCACGAGTTAGGACCAAGCTCATCTTGAGTGATGACATTTTCCCTTTGTCATCAGCTTCTTGGCATACTCTTCTTGATTAGATCAACTACGGAATTTCTTACGAAGTACCTAGATCAACATGTTGATGTAGATTATCAAGCGATGTGGTCAAGCAGGCATCATCGGGAAGATCTGCTGAAGGTGAAGGGCTGATGGTTCTTGAGCAGATGAAGATTGTCCAAGGTGCGGAGATGCATCCTCCATTTGTATATCGATGATGCAATCTTATCAACCCTAGGTTCCTCTGAAGCTTGAAAGAACCCTTATGAAGATCGGATCTCTTTCTTCTTGTATATGAGCAGGTTTCTTCTTCTTTGATGAAGTGGCGGCTCTTGATGAAGGGTCATTGAGAGACACTTGACCAACATTTCTAGAGATCCAAGATGAGGAACTTCTTGTTCTTCATCGAGAGAAACCACAAGTTTCCTTTTGGAAGACCTTTTTGAGTTTGTGCTCTAAGACCTTAACACGATTCTGCGGCTCTTCAATTTTACCCCAAGAGACAACTTGGTCTCTGCAAGCTCCTTTTGGATCATTAACCTCTGCGGCATACATGTTGACAAGAGCATACAGATGAGAGTGTAATGGGGTCCTCGGCTCCACCGTGTTGCTCGTGGTTAAGGGAGCCTCATTGGACCTTTCGGTAGAATCATGGTCATGCTCGGTGTGAGGAAGATCTTCATCGAGAGGATCCCTCACGGGACTTGGTGTGGGAGGTCTATTAAGATCTGCTCATCATGAGTATCAAGTGTGGGTGAAGGGCCGGGACATGATGGTTGGTGCGGAGCAACTTGAGTTGCTTCAGCAGTGAAAGATGGGCCTCATCAATGTTAACCAATGGATTACCATCGGTCGCCATAGGTGAGATAGGAGGATTAGTAGACACATTCTCCTCATCGTGACCTCATTACCATGGGGCAACATGGCGCTAGCAGGGATGATGTTCCCCACAAAGTGGGTTTTCATGGTAGCAAGCAGTTTAGCGATTAAAGAACCTATAGGATAAAAAGCTTGGGCTTGGGTAGAGGTGTCTAATATAATTTGTAAAAACCTTGGGTACATTAAAAATTTTCCTTTGTCTTTTGAATATTTTCAACCATGTTTTCGAAAATATACTTAGAAAAATTGAAAGTTACCCTTGAGAAAGACACACAATACCATATCCCGATCTAGTAAGGCTGGTCCCATCCTCGGTCTTGTTGCTCATGCATTGAGCGATGTGTGAACCGGGAATCTCCATTTGGGGCGAGTTCCTTCTTTAGCCACATATCGGTTCTAGTACCACGATAGCCAATAGCCCTAGCCCATTCGGCACATCTTCTGATTAGAGTAAAATGCTCCATCGGCATCTTCGGTGAAGCTTCCTTACGATTAGTTCCTCGGTCACAATGCACTCTGTTTCATCAATCACGACCCTAATCTCGGTCTCGCTCCTTTTCTCGTGATTGCCCAAAATTGAGTAACCGATGATTCATATATCTCATTTGGAGAATGAGTTAGAGCATAACGAATCTTGGACCTTTTAGAATTCCACCATTGGTTCGTACAGGTTCATAACCTTTGCCATTACCGAAATGCAACTTTGTTGTGATCATATTTAAATTCAAGAGCCATGAGGAATATGAGTGTTTAGAGTTAAGATTCTTGAAATGGTGAGTGTTTGTGGAAGTGGAATGAGAGGAATTCGTTTGTTACGAGGCGGTGATGGTGGGTGGAGTGTTTTGCCCAAATTATAGTCAAAGAAAAATGGACCGTTTGGTTGACCATTCTTGGCGTGTATCACAACTTTGACCCACCCAAAATAACACTTGGCGAAACACAATCAATCTGCTTTGAAGTTATGGCATCGATGAGAATGCATCAAAGATAAGAATATCTTGATAAGTTTCTAGAATTCTTGTGCCACCTACTTGCATTAAACTCGTTGAATCTTGAATCATCTATAAAATGATCCCAATGTAACTCATCTTTTCACCAAGATCCCCAAATTTTACCACAAACCCTAGAAGCCAAATAACCTCAATTAACCCATTTGCACCATGAATACCAAACACGAGATCATAGATCTCACTTCCTCATCTTCATCATCCTCTTCATCATCATCAGTGGTGAATCAAACCCATGGTTCTCTTACTTTCCTCAACCCTATCCTCGACCAAATAAATCGCCCTTTCTTTCTTCTTGAGAAGATGGCGGTGTAGTGAATCCAAGTGAATCTGCGATGATTACGATGACTCTATAAGGAGGGAACTTCTTACTCCCAACCTCCAGCACCTCGGTCTCAACAAAGACCTCGTGCCAGGAATCCGCCACTCCCCAAAGATCGAGAGGTGGTTCTTGGTCTCACTGCGCCATCTTTTGGTGCATAAACACACATCGTATAGTAGAAGGGCTTAAGGAGGGTGGATCGATTGCATTTTGGTTGAAATGAATAGATGAAGCACAAAGGACACGATAGTTCTCTTCGTCATCCTACGTGGTCATCGTCATCATCAATCGTTTGCATCAATCCATCCGTCCATTTTGGTCCTTAGCATCTTCGTCGTCACGGTGGTGCATATCCAACCGGCCGGTTAAGCGGAATGGGTGGTTACATAAACCCTCTGACAAAAGCCGACATTTAGCATATCCGACATTCCATTAGATTTGGAATGAAAGATATACACTAGATTAGGCTTAGCTTGAGGATGCAAAATAGAAGTAGGTTGACTTTATGTGGTATGGTATAAAAGCTTTCTTTGAATGAATGAATGAACAATTTGACTTTATTTTCTTTTCTTGATGTTAACTTGATGAGAATCAAATTGTATGCTTGACATTTGTTATCGAAGAAACAAGTAACACTCTTTCGACTATCGACCATGTACAAATGAGCCACTCTTGATGAATATGATCTTGGTCATGGGATGTATAAGCGCAATCCAAATAAGGAATAGAAGACAAAATGCGATCTGAGACAAGCGCAAAGCAGACACTAAACATACACAACAACAAAAACAAACAAACTAGAGAAATATTAGAAGTTAGTGTTAGAAAACAAACTAATATACACAAGCAAACAAAGATCTGCGAGTAAATATAAAATAAACAAAAATCTGCGAGTTTGCACAAATCCTCCACAGGCATATGCCTCCCACAGAGGCCTATGCCTCCCTTAAACTATCTTGATCAAGGGTTTAGCATTCCAATATTGACCACGAGGTGTTGAAACCTTGGTCCATCAAACGCCTTTGTTAATAAGTGCGCCACATTATCATCGGTATGGATTTTAGCCACTTTTATCAAATGTTTTCATAAGCATCTCTTATAAAGTGGTGCACGATTTCAATATGTTTAGTTCATTGTGAAATGGATTTTGACTATGCGGATGGTACTTTGATTATCTATATGAATTGTAGTGTTCATAAAGTTGTACCCATAGTCCGGCAATTGGTTACGAATCAAAGGACTTGTCCGGCGGTTTGCGGCGACAACGTACTACTGCTTGATGGTTGAGGTGGCCACTATAGTTTGTTTCTTGCATTGCCAAGAAATCAACCTTTGCCTAGAAATTGGCGACCTCGGTTGTGGATCTTCTATCCATTTTGCACCGGCATAATCACGTCACTATATGCTTCCAACTTGAAAGGAGATTCTTTTGGGTACCAAAGGCCTAAAGAGGTTGGCCTTTGAGGTACTTAAAGATCTTTTTCTGACATTGAGATGAGAAGCAAGTGGGTGACTTGATGTCGAGAACAAACACTCACGACAAATGTAATATCGGGCTTGAAGCCGTCGGATACATCAATGAACCAATCATGGACTGTCTGGATGAACATTCACAGTAGATCGGGTTCATTATTTGCTTTAGCCTTTGGAGCTTCATAAGGTGTTGTGGCGGTCAGAACACCTTCCATACCAAACTTCTTGAAATGTCCTTCACATACTTATCTTGGTGATAAAGATGCCATCTTGTTTCTTGAACACGGAGACCCAAGAAGAAAGTAAGCTCTCCCATAGCACTCATTTGGAATTCACCTTCATAAGTTCCTCGAATTCCACACACCAAGCTTCGTTTGTGGAACCAAATATAATGTCGTCCACATACACTTGCACGAGAATGATGTCGGATAATTCTTCTTAAGGAGCGAGTTTTATCAATAGCACCTCTCCTATAGCCATGCTTGATGAGGAATGATGAAAGCCAAGAGCATACCAAGCTCTTGGAGCTGATGTAAGCCATAGAGCTTTAACAACTTTGTAAACATGATTTGGGTGATCGGGGTCTTCAAATCCCTTTGGTTGAGAGACATAAACTTCTTCTTCAATCTCTCCATCTGAAAAAGCACCTTTGACATCCATCGATACACCATGAAACCCATATAAGAAGCATAAGCCAAGAAAATGCGAATTGCTTCAACTCGCAACAGTGCAAACACTTCATCATAATCAATCCCTTCCTCTTGTGCGAAACCTTGAGCTACCAATCTTGCTTTGTTTTTGATCACAACACCTCTAGCATCTCTCTTATTCTTGAACCCATTTTGTCCCAATGGCATATTTGCCATCGGGTGAGTGGTACCAAAATCGAAACTTCTTTGGTTGTGAAATTGTTGCATTTCTTCTTGCATTGCTTCTAGCCAACTTGAATCATTAAGAGCTTGAGATACCTAGTTGGTTCCACTTGAGAGAAAACAAGCAAGCAGACAATGTTTGAAGTACGTGTGATTGTCTCTTTGTTGGTTGGAGACATAAGAGAAAAGCAATCTCTCAATTGAGGACTTGTGATAGCCCTTCTAGTTCTAACGGTGCGGAAGATCACCTATGATGTTGGATTGAGGATGAGCTATGTTGATCCTCACGAGTAGCGATGGGGTTGACTTCAATGGATGAATCAAGATTAGTGATGGTTGGTTCAAATTGACATCATAAGAGGGTGAGGTGAAGATGCCGACTTTGGGTTGATGATTTCCAAGATCGAAGGTTTTGGAAGCGTGTATAGGGTTCACCAAAGTGCGAAGATACTTGAGAGGAACAGGATATCCTTGATTTGGGGATGGAAGGTGTGTGAGTCAACTTGACAGACACGTTGTTTCTGCGACTCCTTCGATAGCTACCCTTCTTTCGGTTTCTGCTTCAAGCTTGGCGCAAATTCTTGAGTCGAAGCCTAGCAAGGTCCTCGACATAATGAGAGTCATCTTCATCACTCGAATCGGCGGTATCCTTGGAGGTGGTACACGCAATATTGTTAGGAGAAAAGAAGGCACAAGTATGGGTTGCTCATCATCTTCAAACTCATTTTCGAGTCATCATCAAAGGGACTGCATGGTTAGTGGGAGAAGCTTGAGAACACGCATTTTGATTAGCCAAGTGTCTAGTGTATCCCAAAGAGTCGATTAGGTAGTCAAGGTCAAAGACCACGAATGACCACATCCTTGAACATTATGCTTGTCTTCCAAAATCTCGGGTTCAATGTCTCTTCTATCTTCTTGGCTTGCAAATTATACACCACAGTAGGCCTTACTATGAGTGAATAACCCACAATATAACCATCATCGACCTTCTCATCAAACTTTCCCAACGGATCACTTGTGTTCGAATGGTCACTTGACAACCAAAAGGTTTTAGGTAGTGAATGGCGGGAACCTTTCAAAGAGAAGTTCATATGGGGTTTTGAGTTGTGGTGCAGTAATGGACACCTGTTTAGCACATAGCGAGCGGTGCCATGACTTGATCCGAACATAGTGGGCGGTTTAGAGTCTGCAAGCATGGATCTAGCGACCTCTATTAAGGTTCTATTCTTTCTTTCGGCCACCCCATTTTGTTGTGGGGTTCTTGGATTACTATAGTCCCTTTTATGCCTTTTGACCCACGAGTTCTATAAGAATAGCATTTTGAACTCTGTCCCATTATCACACCTAATACCCTTAACCTTTTGTTCAACTGATTTTCAACAAGAGTGATGAATTCGATCGACGCTTGAGATGTTTCATCTTTGGTTACGAGAAAGAAAACCCAACAAAATCGCTAAAGCCATCGGTGATTACCAAGCGAAGAACTTATGATCAATGCTTGACTTGAGTTGGACCAAATAGATCCATGTGAAACAGCGAAGAGGTTCGATAATGATGCTCATAGCATTGATAGCTTTATAAAAGCTACGTGTTGTTTTCCTTTGTTGCAAGCGACACAATTGTGATCATTTGTGAAAACTTTGGTGGGAAGACCTTCAACAAGACCCATTTAGAGTTTGTTAATGGTCTTGAAATTCACATCGCCATTCTTCTATGCCATTTAGTGGACTCATCAAGAGATGCTTTAGCCACCAAGCAAGTGAGATCACCACTGGTTGAACTTCATTAAGGTTGAATGTGTATAAGTTGTGAGTTCGAGGAACCTTGGAAATTGAAGTTTCTTACGGGAGTTTGAAGTCTTTAGGCGACACAGACATTCATTCTCGATGAAGAGAACTTTATTCTTAGTGTCACAGATTTGTGAAGCAGAGAACAAGTTGAAATGTTGAAGTTCCTTAACAAAGTACACATTTTCAAAATCCGGATGAGGTGTCTTTATGGTGCCCTTCGGTGATACTACCATCACTTCCTCCAAAGTCACATTGCCTCCTCCTTCTATAGGGACAAAATTGTGCATCATATCCTGTTTCGGACATGCTTGGAACAACCACTATCAACAATACCAATATTCTTATGCTTAAGGGATGATCCTACAAACAACAACAAAAATATATACAAGCAGTTAGTATTCGAGGAGGCTCAGTCATTCTTGACTTGAACACCTTGTGGATCACGGTTTAGGGCATGAAGTTTTAGAGGATCCACCATTGTTCTTGGTCCTCCATTGATAATTTGGTCCTTGTTGGTCCAAGAACAACTGCTTGAGGGCTTCGGCGGTGCTCCATATCCCATCCCGGCATACATGGAGTCAACATATGTAGGCCAATAGTCATGTTTAAAGTATGAGCTCGTTGGTTGGCCATAAGGTCTAATGTGAACTTCTCCAATGAGAGTCGGTTTTAGGCGCTTGTGGGACATAAGGTGGAATATTAGCAACATTGGTCGATTAGGTTTATGTTTACGGAGAGTAGCACATGCGCTGATCTTTGTTCATAAAAATCACAATCCTTAATCAAATGAAATTCTTGCCACATACAAAACATGTCTTCTTCTTAGAAGTTTTATTTAAATAGGAAGATGTTGGATTACATGCGAAGTACTTAAAGCAGATACATTTAAGGACTTGATTTTATGATGATTATTCAAACATTTAAAGATAAGTCTTGAGAGAAAGCTGTCTTGGAAGATGATTCTCGTGACTTCCTAGAAGGCTCACAAGTAGGCGGGGTGCGAGGCTTGGGTGTTGGTTCGAGCTTGGGAAGGTCGGACTTCTCATTTGAATCACGACTTTCATAGGAAGTAGACCCTTGATCCGATGAATTGTCCTTTGTCGAGCAAGAGACAAAGTCATTAGATGAGGTATCGAGTGCAGCAAGTCTTTGACTTTTGCCATATAAGTGATGTGATCCATCAAAGTCAGCGATGATGGATAGGTGCGTGGGCATGAACTACCTCTAATGGGACCGGGGACGGCATGCATTATACCTTCTTTAACATAATTAGCTAATCCTGGCGATGTAGGTTTCGCCCATCATACTTAGCCACGGACCTACATATTTTGAAAACCTAAACCTATAGGACATGTACGAGATTGACTAGTATAGATGATTCTATTTAAGCTTTTACGGACATTTGCCATTCATTATTCCTATCAATTTCCTCATTAGCTTTGCCTTAAGTTCTAGGTTCTCGAACCACGACTTCATCCTTTGCTTTCTCGAGGCAGTTTCAAGTAATTATTTGCAACTTCTAGATCAAAGCTGTAACACTTTTATCTTTTCTTCATAAGCTATTTGATTCTTACGAAACCATACTTTTGTCTTTCTCGATTTTTAATGCAAGTTTATGAGCTTCATTATCAATATAACATGCATCAAACTTAGGTTTCATAGCATCAAATTCTTCCTTAAGTTCATTGTATCTAAGACTACGACCAAATATACAATTGTGTACACAGGCAGTCCCATTAAGGCAAGCGATCATGCCTTTCATCCGAAGTGCACCTTGCAAGCGGTCCAAGCTTGTCGGTATCATGAGCTTCCTCATTAACGAGGTTCATATGCGATCCAGTTAACTGTTCATCCATGGTGAGGAGAGCTGCTGAAGCTCCGACTTCTGCTTTGTTTCTGGCGATAGGAAAGATATTTGGCACCATCTCCATTCTTTACGTCCTTGCATTCTCTGAAATGCCCCATCGATGACAAGAGTAGCACGACTTTCCCCTATCAAAGCGGTGGTTCCTTTCCTTTGAAAACAAACTTCCTTCCGACCTTTTCTTCAAACCTTTTGATGTCCATCGACAACAAAGCCACTGCATTTTCGACTTCATTTCCTCCATTTCAAGAGGTCCACGATCAAAGTCTTCATATGCAAGATCTTCTTTGAGTATCATAGTCGACAACAAGCGAATGAAGAACATCCTCCATCACACTACTAGCTCTAGCTTGAGAACTTGGTGGAGTGGGACGAGGGTTATGTGGTGAAGGAGGTTGAGATGATGATGGAAAGTAGTTGGAACTAGGAGAGGATGGAAAATAGTTGGAACTAGGAGCTTGTACCATCGTGTTGGAATGAGATGTCCCAACAAAAGCTGCATGGTTAGAAGAAGATGTACGGTGAGGAGTCGACATCGGTTCAAGAGTTACGAGTGCATTATATAGCTCATCAAGGTGAGCATGTCCAACCCTCCTTTAGCCTTGAGTGCAATACTAACATGCAACCATGATGGTGGCAAGGACCGCAAGAACTTTGAGTTGCAATCTTCATTGTCGGTTTAGCATTCGGTGATTCGGTGACTCAAGATCCTATGGAACTGTCGTATCCTTGTGGATACCTTCTTCTTCGATATGTTGAAGTCCTGGCTGTTGTCTTAACATGGACTTCCTCATTCTCTTTGATTCTTCATTTCCACGAACCTTGCCTTGAGAGCCATCCATATGTCTTTAGCATCATCCATATGGTGAAAATCACATAGATGATCTTGGTATGGCTTGAAGCAAAATGGTCTTCACTTTATGCTCTCTGCATGGCGGCCTTCTTGACGGTTTTGGTGGAGCCATGATAAACTTCCATCTCTCGGGAATCATCTTCTTTAGACTATTTCCTTTCTTCACTACTTCCCAGATTCCAATCAATATTTGAAATCAGTTTTCCATCTTCATAGTCCAAAGTTCATATTCTTCCCTCTTTAAATAAGGAAATTTACCATTCTTTGTTTGTGAGGCGAATTTGTTGCATGGAAGTGGTGTTGGTGTTGTTGTTTGTGTTGGTGACTTCACTTTCATTATCGGATCGAGGCATGGTGAATGAATGTTTGATTGTATGGGGGTGAGAATGGTTCTTAGTATCGTAGAGACTTTCCCGAGGCTCTGATACCACTTGTTAGAAACAAACACACAGACCTTGATAGATCTTAAGCACTCGGGGATCGTTAGCGTTGCCTATGTAATCACAAGCAAACTAATAGAAGATCTCTACAACTTGGTATTGTAGCGGAAAATGAATACAAGTTATAGTAACTAAGAACACTTTTGATCCTCTATGGATCTTTGATTATTGAAACTCTATGTTTCGGATAGAATACAAGACTTTAGAAACTTGAGAAAAGCTTATTTATTACAAACTAATATGGTTTCTTATATAGCAAGAAACCACAATGAGCGTTGACAATTTACGCTACTACTACTACACTAGACTAAGCATGCAACTAGACAAGCATGCAACTAATCATATTGTTTTGTTAATCATTTTGTTTATTACGATAAGCTCTACATGTCTGGCGCCAACCTATACATACAGTGACTTTTACTCTAAAGCGAGCTTATCTCTCTCGTGTGTTCCCACTTTCGTGACAACACTGCATGCGCATTATCACTTGTTGAAGTATAACCCGGCGACATCCTTTCTTCTTGAAGAATCTCTTCAATGAAGCTTGGCGAGAATCGATGGTTTATGCTTGGCGAATCGATGATTACCTTAATTCCCAACTCAACCCACCACGCAACATCATCATCTCACATAAAAGATTCGAGATACATATGTAACATAATAAATCGAAAAGACTTATTAAACATATTCGACCTTTCGGTGAGTTGGGTGAACCACCACTCCACGAACTTTTAGTGCACGATCCATTGGCTTTACCACCAACATTAACACCTTGCGGTCCCTTTTAATGTGACCGGTCTTGCCACATTTCCATCAAGTAGGTGTTGCCTTCTTGTTAGGATCCGCCTTGTGTTATCATGATGTTTAGCTTGCCTTTGTTGTCATTGTACACGGTGGAGTTGTTATGCTCCACCATATTGACAATGATGGTCGATGCGCGATGCTACTCTTTGGCTTATCATTATCCTGCGACTGAGAGAATCCTCGATGCGAGATGATCGCCCAACTCAACCGAGTTAATTCCTCTTTCTTATGTTTCAAGATATGCTTGAAATCTTTCCAAGAAGGAGGAAGTTTGTCAATAACACAAGAGACCTGAAATAGCCTCATCTATGTGCATATTGTGTTGTGTAAACCTTCAAGTATTCAAAAGTTCATTGTATTGTTCCATAAGCGGTCTTGAATCGGTCATTTTGTAATTTGTGAAATTACTAACAAGGAAATTCTTACTTGATGCATCCTCGACCATATATTTGGCATCCAAGGAATCCACAGTTCTTTGGAAGATTCGAGTTCGATAAATATCAAGCAGAGAATCGACATACCATTGAATAAGACCTCGCATATGTATTCATCATTCTCCCACTTGCTCCTCCTCGATCGCTCCCGGTAGCTTCATCCCGCCCATCATCGAAATTGGAGTAGTCGGCACATAGACCACACTCATGCTTGTGACAAGAAGTGCATCTTCTTCCGCCCTCTAAAGTCCACCCCTTCAAACTTGTCCACTTTGCAAAGTTTGAAGCCATATGTTCATAGCGGTTGCCATTGATTATCACTAAATAGTTTACTTTGATTGTTGGTGGTTATTAGTCCCAAATCGTGGTGTAGATAATCAACTTGGTGAGAAACGATCAATTGTTTCGGCGATATGAGATACCACCGGTGGTTACGGATATCACTTGGAATCGTGTGATCACTTTCCAAAGTAAACTATTCGACCCTAATGCACGGGTATCACGAATATCTACTTGGGATAAGACCAAATGCGGTTAGAGAATTAGGCACAATTCTTTAACCCTTACGCTTATAAGTGTTTAGTGTTTTACGTGTGTTTTTCGTGCATGTTCGGATCTCCTATTTATAGGAGGTTACTCTTGACCGTTCAATGGAATTATGAGTATTAATCGGCCCATTAATAGCCTCATAATTATCCCATTATAGCGTTAGTGGTTACATGACCAATTAAGCGTGGTCATAATGATGCGATTATGTCGTCATTTATCGATACTTATATCGGTACTTTCATAGTGCTTCGGTGGTTACCTTTGCTTCGATTGGAAGCGCCATTTGCTTGATGTAAACACAACTTCGGTGAGATACCACTTGGTGGAAACACCGCCGGTGGAAACATCGATCTGCTGGAAATCTTGCTTGATGGAAACACCGATAATCGGTGTTAACCACAACGATACTTTCACCAAGCACTACCAATACATACCACTATTAGAGTCGGGTGTTCATGGGTGTACCTCCGTACCTCCTATCCCATTACAAGGTGTGAACCATCCCACAAGTGCACTAAATTTTCCAACATGCTCATATCAAGTTAATTTATAAAGGACGGATCGTGAAATAGGAAGTGAGCAGTGGGCAAGCGAAGGCAATCTTTGTTGAGCAGAGCAATTGGCAAAACAATTGATTCAAGAAAAATCGAGAAACCCACATTATCTTGACAATGCTTAATTTCTATCTTCATCATACTTCCTCAAAAATATATATCGAAAGAAAAAAATATTTGTCAATTGTCACGTGTGCTAAGTGTTGGGCTAGAATGATTTTAGTATCCAATGTATTTTAATACATGGTGTTAACTTTAGCATATTAGTTGGCAAAAGAGTGATATTTTGGACTTACAAATTTTACGGGTTGATAAATTTTACGGCTAAAGTTTATATTACTTATAAAATGTGCTTGAAGATTATTCTTTACTATTATGCAATTTTGAGAACACGTTGGATTACATGTACTTGACAAAAAAAACATTATTAATATGTACTAAAAATCATAATATTTGTCTTCGAGCTAAGTTTTTGTTAAATGGCAACAAATCATACATTTGTCTTTCATTTTAGATGATCTTACATGTTTGGTAATCACACATATTCAACCCTTAACCAATCGGTGCAACGCACGGGTTTTTGTAGCCTCGTAACTATTAATAGTTTGATAATTATCTATTTTATCAAGTAAACAAATACAATAGATTTTTGAATAAATATGACTCACAAATTGTAGCATCAAATATAATGTTGTTATTCCGAAGTCGAGCAGTCTCAATTTCATTTCACTACAGGATTTTAGAATGAATGCGGGCTCTCACACTTTTCAATAGTGTTAAGTACACCATAGACCTTTTTTACTTCTAATAGATTGGGCAAAATGTTCTTTGGATTGATAATATGTTTTGAAAAACATATCAAATTCCGCAAAAACAAAATACTCAAAATTAGTGAACAAAATAAATCTCACCTTATTTTATTCTACCTTGTGAAAACCACTACAAAAATTTGAAAATAAAAACATAAACCTAAGGCCCTTTTTGGTTTGTGGATTCTGCAGAATCTGAATCCCATTTCATTGGTTGTTTGGTATGTAGAAGGCATTGAATTTAAACTCAAAATCTATTTCATATGATGTTTGGTTAGTCAAAGAAATAAAAAGTCTGAAATTATTGTTTCTTCAAATGAGTCATTTTGACAATGTGATGAAAGGTTTTTAATTCCTTTAGAATTTAAAATTTTGACAAATAAATCATTAATATTTATCTTTTACGTCAATATTATTATTATTGTTATTATGATTACTATTATTATATTTTATTATATTAAATTAATATAAATTATATTAACAATATTATATTAAATTAATTTTATGTATAAAAATAGTTAATATTATATTAATAAAAAGTATAACAATTATACTATTATGTTATGTTGTATTATACTATATTATATTAATACTATTATATTATATATACTTATTCTTTTAAATATTTGTTTTAGATAATTTTTTATTTATTCTTTTGGTTAATAAGTATCTTTGTTATAAAAATAATTCTTTATCTTATGAATTCCATTAAGTATCCTACCAACCAAACACGAAGCAAACTTTCAATTCAACCATAATCGAATTTCTAAAGATTCCAATTCCACCAAATTTCAGTTCCTAAAAATTTCAATTCTACTAACAGATTCAATTTTTCAATAGCAATTAGTGAACCAAACGGCCCTAAGAGATCACGTCCATATTTCCATCATCGAAAGCAAAATTAACTTGAAATAGAGTTGATCGGCTAAGTTTATATTTTTGCAAGTTACGAGAGTAAACGGTTTAATTATTTTGTGTACTATGGATGATAGGTCGATAACTCATTGCAAATAACATACTCAACTTATTTCTTATTTCCATCATGTGAAAACAAAAATTATCTCGGATAAGATTTCAAACTCAACAAATTTGCTTTGAAAAATGTTTTAAAAACCAATTTAAATTAATTCGAATTTAGATATTTGTTTTGAAATAACGTATTTACTTGGACAAGTAATGACTCATTGCAAATAACCTTTGTTTTTAACGGAAAATTTTATGACTTACACCACTTATCTTAAAAATTATATCTCACATATGTCTCAAACAAGGTCTTTTTAGTTTGATTTTAGCATAAAACATGTATTTGTTTTTAAATTTAACAAAATCTAGATGTTTTTGCCAAATAAAAGTGACATTTACTAATTTATTGTGTAACTGAATTTTATTGTAGTTGTTTGTATTTTATGAGTGAACATTTGATTGAAGAAGAAATAATAACGTTAGGTGGTACGACTCACATGTTTTAGCCGAATTAGCTCTTAAAGATGAAGAGCCTTTGAACATTGTAGAAGATATCCATAAGCTCTATGGTTCCTCATATGAAATAGTGTAGAACAATTTTATAAAGTCATTAGGGAGCTTCATATCGGAAGAGTTTAGAACCATCATTTATATGTGTACATATAGTATAAATATGTGGTAGCCACCTATAACATAAAACAACTCGAAGTTCTCTCATGTTCTCTTTTATATAGTTTTCTTAATCAACAAAAGTATTATTTCGATCGACTTGTTCTTTCTTAGCTTGCTAGGAACGTTGGTTGTTTGAGCATAGTTGACTTGGTAGAGGCGGGTCTTAAAAGTGGAGGAAAATATGTGGTGAAGACACATGAACTTCTATAAAAGGGTGTGTTTGGTTTATCGCTATGAATCACAATGGGTATGTGTGTTGGTATAGAGCGGAATGATAATGGAGGGTATGAAGAAACCACCCACACACATAGTGTATGAGGAAATCTTCATATTTGGGTATCCTCATTCCATTGTGGTGGACCCGATAACCAACCAAACAACATTAATGACTTTCAAAGTCATAGATCTATACCCATATAGATGGGGTAAATTCTCATTAATATCAATATCCAATTTATAATTTAAATCTATCCTCTCACCTAAGCTTAGATCTGCTCCTCCATCTCAAACCATCAACTATAAGCGCTTCGACTCTCTTTACTGGCGCCGATTGTGACAACCTCCTAACATGACCAAACCACCTCAATCTTCCTTCTCTCGTCTTCGAGATTATAGATTCAACTTCAAGTTCAGCTCTGAAAACTTCGTTCGGAATCATGTCAAGAATGGTTTTACCACAAGTCCCCCTTAACATTCTCAGTTCCGCCACAAGTTCAACGTTTGTATTAAGACCAATACTATTATAACTACATAATCTTTACCACGTCTAAAAACAAAAACAACCATCTACAAAAGTTTTACCACGTCTAAAAACAAAAACAACCATCTACAAAAGCTTTACCAGAAATAACAAACATTATGTAATGCGCAAAACTGCAAAAACTATACAACCTGCAGCAAAACTGCAAAAACTATCAATCCTACATTCAATCTCCAAATGCCATTCACCTATTCACTTGTCAGCTAAATGGAAGCACTGTTGCCAAGGACTACATTTCCTAAGCATGGAAACAATCCATATCACATGTTTGAGCTTATGGTCTTCACACTCATGGACCCTAGATATCTCCACAGAAAGGCATTACCCATGATAATATCAGCCATTTCCATGACCTGCAACCTAACATGACTACATGTCCTCACCCATAGAAGCAAACCAATAGGCGGTGGACTGTAGCTAAGCCTTGTACCTAGAAAACCTAAGGAAGCTAATGCAGTAAGGCATCATCAAATTAAGAGCATATGCACTCCTCCATTGGACCTCACCACTACATTTCCTAGTTAGGCAACACACTATAATTTGCCTAAAGATAGCAAACATAATTCATATACATAACAAGGCATCATCAGAAGAAGTGGGAAATCACAATGCAATATCAAACATATGACGACATTTCCTCTTCTAATACGACAACAAGTTATTGTGGTCAAATGCAACTAGGTTCAAAATCAATAGGCCTAATCATAACCTCTGAAACATTGTACTTGTAGAGAGAAAAAATAAAATAAATTAAAATAAAAACATTTAGTTAGATTCACGTTAGCTAAGTTTTATAACATGTTGTCCATAACAACTTAAAAACACTTTGCATTCATCTGCAACTAAATTTAAAATCAGTAAGCCTGATTATTAATCCATAAACATTTAATTTTCGAATAAAAATTGTACCAAACAAAACTTCAGTTAAATCCAAATAAAACAATAACAGAACATCTGTATTGACACCATATTTAAAGATAAAAAATTTCTTACTACTAAAAATAAATATTCGCATTTCGCCATTTTGATTAGCAGTTATATAAAAGCAAACCACCTAAGCGTAAACACCTCAACATACACATCACGTCTCGGGTAGACTGATCGGGCCCAAACAGTCAAGAAATATTGACCAAAGGTTTTAGTCAACAAAAGTCAACTATTATAGACTCAATACAATTTCCCTTGGAATTTAGTGGATTCCCGGGTCGTTAAATCCCACGGAGGTTGAATGGTGTGTGAAAACGTTCAGAAATGCAACTACGCTAATTTAAACCCGTAAAAATGAACTTCTATTTTTCTACAGCTAAGAATGATATTTGAAAATTATTTAAAATTTAAAACTAATTTTTTTTGGATTTTTCTTGATTTATTTTGAATTTAATACTAGTTAAAACTAATTAAAATGCTAGAAAATCTATTTTAACTAAGAAAATTCAGGAAAAATACTTTTTATGACTTTTTGAATATTCTAAAACTAGGAAAATTGAAATTGTATTTTTCTGAGCTTTTTCTAATTTATTTGAATAAAATGCTATTTAAAATGCTAGAAAATAAATAAAAATGCGAGAAAATAGAAGATGAGCAGGGAAAATATGAAAATCTCCGAAAACTATAAAATAATCACGAGAACAAGGGAAAATTAACAGAAACAACTTTGGAGTAGTGGAGATATAGTTTGGGCATACAACTGATGAAATAAGCACTTGAAATTAAGCTAAAAGCTACCAATAAGCTACTATAAGGTACCTCAGTATAAAAATAACTTAAACTAACTTAACTAAGCCTACTGCAACTGATTAGAACCTAAAAGCATAAGTTTAAAGCATTTGAGCACAAATTAAGTTTCTAGTGCTAAAATCCAAACGGCCCTACTGCAACAACTTTAAGCTCCAATTCAGCTTATTTAGAAAAATCCTAAAAATTAACTAAAAATACCTGGATAACAACCACCAACCAAAGTGCTATAATCCAAAATTTCAGCTAATAAGGATTAAAAGTGTGTGAATTAAAATGCGAGAAATGGAAGCATTTGTCTTGCAATGGAAATTTTGACTTTTTAAGAAAACATGCAGTTTGACTTATACGAACTTTAATCTAGGTTTACCAACGATAATGTTATATTAAGCTATAAAGAGATGAATTTAAGCTAGGTTATCTAATTCTAATCTAGTATTATGAAATTGGTACTTTAACTTTTAACAGACAACAAGAAATGGAAGATTAAAGGCAATTTTGACTTTCTATCAAACAAGATAGTAGTTTTATGACTTATTTTACCTACTATTACTATTTGTAACAGATAACAACTAAGGATAATAACAAGAACTCAGATTAACACACAAAATCGGTAATACCAAGCAGGTCCTTTATCGAGGCTAAATCAAGATTTTCAAAGCAATTCATTTTTAACCATAACACCGATTTCAACCTTCATGTTATCATTCAACAAGATCATAAGAGCAGAACAACAACAAAAATAGCATAAAACACGAAATGACCAATATGCTATTTTAAGCGTGAAATTGGACTTTTCTTGCACTTTGAAATCTAATGAACAAGCTAATGATTTTAAACTCTATTACCACTTATCTACTTATCACAAACACGAAATCACAAATATCAAAGCATAAAACACAAGAACTTAGTAAAATGCAAAAATCACCAAATAAACACAAATGCAATCCAACTTAGAACCAAGAACTAGGACCAAGAAACACTTCCTATAGAACCTCCACAGGTTCAATAACCCGAAACCATCTTCATTTCACCATGCTCCTTGCTTCTTCTTTGTCTTGTGATTTTTATTTTACACTATTTTTTTTTTGTATTTTTGGTATTTTTTGCTTTTGATACTAATTAAAGTTTTAAGGTTTCTAATAGCTATATTAAGCTATCTAGGAGCTTATATGAGCTTATTCAGATCCATAATAACAACTACAAACAACATTAACATAAACTTGGAAATTTAAAATTCAAATTTGCATAAAATGAATTGAACTTGGAAATATGAAATTGATTACTTGAAAAGAGTTAAAATACAATAGAAACACTGAGTACAAAGTTTTTAAGCTTAAAATTACACTAAGGAATAAGAAAATACAAATACTACTAAGATTACACTAAGTGATTAACTAACTTACTTCTTCCTTTGGTTTCTTCCCCTTTTTATAAGCTCAATAAGACTTCCCACTTGCTTCTGATCACTTCCTACACTCAATCTTGATCGTCCAAAGCTTTGAATTAATCCTAGCCGTTTAAACATTTTTGGTGCCAAATCTTGTATACGTGTCTTGAGACTGTTGGACCTCAATTTGGTGATCACATGATGCTTAGTGGGCAAATTGGAACTATTTCAGAGTGTAATGATGAGTTTTAGTGGTAATTTTTATATAACGAAGGAAATGGGTTAAGTTGGTGATAGTGGGGGTGCAGTAGCATTTATTGTGGGGGTTCTAGAGGTGTAGATGGGCTGGTGAAAGGTAGGGGTGAGCTGTGGGGAAGAAGAGGACAGGTGGTGAACATTGGGGTGAGTTGAAGAGGTAAGGTGAGGTGGAAGGAGGATAAGGAGATGGGGAAGGTGAGTTTGACTCAAGGTTTGACCAGGTATTATTTAAGGGTTGGACTGGGCTGGATAAAGATTGGGCCTGCTGGGTTTGTAAAATGGGTTTAAGTTATATAACATTGGATCCGGTTTAGTGTATAAGACCCAAGGACCATTTATGCAATATTGGAAACTTGAGGGACTGGATTTGATACTGTTCCAAACTTATTGTACAAGGATCATTCTTGCCATATTGATAAACCAAAGGACCAATGTTGTAATTTCCACTTTAAAATGACCGAGGACCAAATCGACAATTTACCAAACTTTAAGGGCCAAACTTGTAATTTTCCAAAAGTTCACCATAAGGACCAATTTTGCCATTTATGAATAGTACAAGGTTTACTTTTGATTATTTTCACTTTTAAATTCACGGGGACTATTTTTGACAATTTTTAAACTTTAGGGACTAAAGTTGTCATTTTATGATTTTTAAACTTTGAGGAGTTTGTTTTGACAACTTTTGAATCCCATGGACCTTAAATGATATTTTGCTTTGTTTTGATTTACGAGGACTAGTTTTGACAACTTTTGAAACTTGGGGACTAAAGCGCCAATTATGCAAACTTGATCGTTTTCACCGCTTTTGGTATTTTGCATTTGAAACACATAAAACACTCATTTGTGATATTTTATCATTTGATGCTTTGACGGTGTTTTGGCGATCTAAAGGTACAAAATGATGAGTATTTGCATACTCATCATAGACATTTAAAGCCCCAAATTCATTTATCTATAATTTCTATTTTTGTTGAATAAAAAATATCATTAAACAAAAGTTCCAATAAACTAACATCCAAATTTATGTATGGAAACTCACACACAGTTAGCTTAATATTGTTTCATTTACACTAACTAAGATCTCACAGATCTGTAAATCTGTTCTCATTAACAATAACAACTCATCAAATTAACACACATTTAAAACCAACCAACCTTACAAACAAATTATAATATAGAATTTAAAAAAAATACACCATGAATAATCAATAAAGCCTCACATCATTAAGCCTCAAAACAGACTAAAACTAGCGGTAAATGGTCTAACAACCTTACAACCTTATTCAAATCACAAAATTCAAATGCAACTAATTCAAATTCACTGAGCCTAATCATAAATTTCCGAAACATTTTGTTCTCAATATCAACAAAGCTTCAGTTAAATTAAGAAAAACAATAGTATATCATCTGTATCAACATCAGATTGGTAGCTTAAAAATACTCACCACTAAGCGTAAACACCATGACATACACCTCATGTCTCCAATAGACAATAAAAGCCACCGATTCATGTATAATCTACAATTTCTTAACAAAAATCTTATCAGACAAATGTTTGATCGGATTTCAATAAACTAATTCATGAATGTTCAAGAATGTTCAAGACGAATCTTAACAAAAATCTTATCAGACAAATGGCTTGATACGTCGTCCTTCTCTAAGAATGTTCAAGTCTTTCTTGAAGGTGTGGAGGGGTTCTTTTATGGTCCATTTGGAGTTTTCGAAATCGGCTAGTTAGGTCCCACATGTGTCACATCACTTCAACACACCCACTTAAAAATACCCCCATTCACAACTAAGAGCGGAAGGTGTGGTGTGATGGAGGTTAATCTCTTCATCACTGCCACCTCAGCGCCACATCAGCATCCCACTTCTCCACAACTAACCACAACCCCCCCCCCCTCATAAGGCTTGTTCCAGTAACAAGTGGGGATCGACATAGTCGATCAATCACATCTTGGTCACCTTACTGTGGGCAATAATCAATCCCTCACTTTTTATAGACATGGGTCGCATACACGATCGAGTCAAGCTTTGGTTTTGTGTGTATATATTAAATATAAAAAGTATTTTTGTGGGGTATGTTTTTATAGTGTAGGTCGCGTTCTTTGGGGCCATGAATCGCACGAAGGTCCTTTGGAGAGAAAAGGCGATGTGGCGGTAAAATAAAGGGATTGAATCCACTTCGAACCGACCTAACAAACCTCAACATCTTCATTTGGGGCCCACCACTACCACTTTATTTTTTTTATTCAATTTTCCAAATAAACTAAATTCATTTCATTCAAAATAAAAATACAATACATAACATAATAATAAGAAAAAAACAACACATACTAATAAAAACGATACGAAAAAAAAAACGACACGGGTAAAAAAAAATACAACGCATACTAAGAAACCTAGTCATCTCTTTCGTGATATTCTTGACTAGTCGTTCTTGCCTCTTGCGGATAATCTCTGCTTTTACCGGGTCAGGATTCAAATTCGGATCTATCATCAGAAACTCCATCTCGATCTTCTCTTGGATAGCTTTTTCCTTCTCCCCCCTCGCCTCGTAACAAGTCCTTTGAGCGTCGGATTTTTGAGCATATATTTCGGATATATGTCCCGAAAAAGTACTCGATTGACTCCACGGAGCTCGCGGCCTTCGGCGTTGAAGTCGACTTTTGTTTCTTTGCGGCTCGTTTGCCATCTCTTCGGGGACGAGCTCGTGCGTCCGGGCGAATATATCCTCGAGACATGTAATGTCGATGGGATCTTCGACATCCCACTTAGGGTAATTTTCAAAACCTCCCAACATTTTTCATACACGAACTCCTTCCCACCATAACGTTGCATAAAGCTAACTTCGCATTCTCGACATGATCGTGGTCATTTCACCACTTGGCGCTGCGGATGTTTGTAAATAGCGTTGAACTGGCAATCATCGTTAATCCTCGACCATTTACCGGTTATCATATTCTTGCCACCGGGTTATCGGTGGTGCGAGTATTGAACATGTCGAGAATGTCGTTCCAAAAGAAATCTTGAACGGTCATTTCCCATATCTCGATCTTGGGAAATTTCTATCCAACTCTTCTTGTAGTAACCTTTCTTGGACTTGCTCCACTTCCTCCTGTCTGCACTGGCTATGGCTTCCACATCTTAAATGTCGTCGTCTGCGTCCGAATCCACAACTTGTTTTTTGCCTTTGTCTTTTCCCTTGATAAGGTTTTAAAAGGTACCATTTTGAGGTCGTTTAGTCCTTATTTGATCACTTTTGTATCCGTTATTGCTTAATATCGTTCCTTTTCACTTTTAGGTCTCTTGAAGGCAAAATCTTTGGAATGGCACTTATTTGGACGAAAAGCGCGAATATATGAACAAAATGGCCAAAGTCAAAATCGAGACACTCACAAATCTTTGAAATTAGAAGGCGGCGTCGGGTGCTAGTGCGGCGCCGTCCAAGAAGATTTTGTGACGGTTCGAACCCAAAACTCGTATTTTCAAGTGGCGGCGTCCGGTTGAAAAAGAGTAGGCCGTCGCTACTCGGGCGGCCTAGATGCAATCGAACGGCGTCGAAAGTGAAGAGGACGGCGTCACGGACATAAGGTGGCGCCGTCGCAAGGTTAACGTGGCCAAGGCGAAACCACTAATGGCGGCGACGGCGGCGTCCACGAAACATAAGGTGGCCGTCGCATATGTAATCTTATATATAGAATCCGAATTTTTCGGTTTTAGGGAGAGTCTTTTGGGTGAAAACCTAAAACCGAACCTAAGGTGTCTTGTATAGTATTTTAGGGTTTTAAACCCTATCTTACATCAAGATAAGTATTTACTTCATTAATTCAATTATGTCTTTGATTATTTGTGTGTATGCTTGCATGTTCTCCATGTCAAGCTAATTTATTTGTGTGTTTGCTTAGGAAGTATGAAACTTAATTATTGAACTTGCTAGGGTGTTATAAAACTTCCTAGGGTGTTATAAAGCGATTAGGTTCACTTCCTAGGGTGTTATAAAACTTGCTCGAAGAAAAGGAAGTTTCCTTGACCCCGAACGCGTGTAGGCGTTATCAAGTTTTGGCGCTAATTGCTTGAATAGAATAGCTAGTTAGTAGTCCACCTCGTTTAGGTTCTTTGCTTGATTCCTATCAAGTAAATTTTTCTCATTTTAGCTTTCTCTTAGTCTATCCCCTTCTTCGTGACCTCGTTAGTAAAACCATCGCTCACCATGATCCGTATCTTCCATCGAAGATTCTTCACTCTACCGTTCACAATCCCGAGATTGAGAACGCAATCCCAAAAACCCTTCACCCACTCACCATTTTGGTAATCACCTAGGGCATAATGAGATAAATTGGCAACAACAAAGTCCTTTCTATTACTCGATTTTGATGAGGAATTTGATTATGGTGAGGCACTTGATAGCGGAGAGGTCATTAATGAAATTGAGGAAGACCCTCCCAATGTTTTGACCCTAGGTGTAGGATTGAGAAAGATGGCCCCTTTGACATGCAATTCCCTTGCAAAATAGGACTAGAAGGGTTCGATGCTTATTTGAATTCATTCTTACCTTTAAACTTAATCTCGAGGGACCTATACAACAAAATCAAGGTCAATGAGTTAACTTATCAAGGGAACAATGTTGTTGAAGCGATCATTTATTTGCACGTGTTTGTCGGAAGTTTTGCTTATTTGGTAGAGTTCATGGTCTTAGAAGACTTAGGAGAATTTATAGATAAGGACCTCACTCAAGTAATTTTTGGAAAACCTTTCAAAAATTGACTAGGTTGAATGAGCGGATGATTGATGGTCTAATTACATTCTCGATGAAGTTGAAGATTTCATCTACCAAATGCCAGCGCTCATCCTAGGTTTAAACATAAGGACATCGAGGTTTGTAATAGAATGACCCTATTCCATTGCTTAGTGAAAAGGATAAGCAGAGTGGGCTTAGGTACCCATATGAGAAAACTAAGCGGTATTACAAAAAACGCCTTGAATTAGGAGATGACTACAAAAAGAATGAAAGAGCGTTAGAATGACTTAAGTATGAGCACGAGAGGATAGGTGAGGAAACGTAGAAGCACGACTATGAGTCTAGCTACAAGACTCTTAAATAAAGAAAAGCGCTTAGTGGGAGGCAACCCATGCTTAATTGTTTGCTTGGTTAGTGTCATATATCTTTTATTAATTGTTTATCCTCATGTTTAAATTTGTAAAATGCTTTATTTTGTTTTAACCTCGTCTTAATTGCATATAAAGGTATTTTACATAAAGGATAAGTGTAGGGAGGATTACACGTTTTCAAAAGAAACGTAAACATGAGAATAACAATTAACTAAAAGATATTTATGTTTGTTTGTTCGAGTCAAATGCTTGTATCGAGTCATAATGGATGTTTTGCGAAATTTTCCAGTTCTAAAGATGTAAATTTTCGAATTTTTCCGGAAAATCGTGAGACCGGTTTTTTGTCGGGATAACTGACGGCGTCGAAGGAGTAAAACATCGATTACTTTTTCTCGTTTTCGAGCTACTTATAAATTTTTGGAATTTTCGGTCTTAATTTTCTTAGAAATTACATAAACATCCATTCCACAAGCATTATATCCTAGTTTAAATCGAGTCTTATATATACTATTACCGCCGATTTTACGCGAATGTTTCGTTTGTTTTCTTCAAGTGTGCGAGTTTAGTTTGTCAAGAAGAAGTTACATAAGATTGGAAGGAGCTGTTCGCAATAATTCTTCTTGAAAAGGATTTAACCACCACTTTACACGGATCCTACCAAGCTAATCGGGGAGTATTAGTTTCTTTCGTTTTAATTACCTTCCATTATCATAACTTTGATACTTTCGGGAACATTGGGGACAATGTTCGGTTTAAATGTAGGGAGGAAAATAAAGCGGGAACTTTGAAACTATGCTTATCCTTGACTATTTGCTTTGTCCAATTGTGATTGTGTAATAAACCATGAGAAAATGTCGGTTAGGGTAATTTTGGCACCAAATTTAAAATTTTTCATGACATATAGGGTGGGCAATTAGTCTTAACAAAAGCGTCTCATGGATAGGAAGTTGCATGACTAGCACAAAACCCTTTACCACCCAAATTCCACCAAAATGTGAGGATCGCCCTTAGATTAGTAGGAATTAAAGCATTCATCTTCAATGCTTAGAGTGTGAACCGGTAGTATATTAGATCCTAGAACTTGTTTTGTGATGCATTCGAGATCGCAAGTGAGGCTACACTTGTGTAGTTAGGAATAACTAAATGATAAGAGGCATTAGGATAACCCTTGTTTGATACACGTAATATAATTACTTCTTCCATATCGGTTGAGCAATTCCCCACACCCTTTGAGTTGTACTCATCTTTAGTACACGATACCCTAGTTAACCCCTCGAGCCTATCCTTTTCGCGGTTCTCGTGATGTTTCGGTTTTGGAATATCAATGAAGAGCATTGTTTACACCCCCCCAAATATACACCCAAATCGCCTTAGCCTACCCCTTATGCACTCACTTTTAGTGCAAATGTTTGTTATCACCCTAAACCCTTAGTTCAATTATCTAGTTGCTTGCATAAGTTGCTAAGTCGAGTCATATCCTTTGTATCTGAGTTTTGGGACGATTGGGATTCATGGGAAAAGTTAAAGTTTATGAAATGACGGGAAGGGAACGTTAAATTCAAATTCCCTTTGTTTGCATAATAATGTACCCCAAGTGTTTTGATCTTTTCAAATCGGGTCAAATTAGTGTTAGAGTAATAAAAACTCAAGTGTAGGGATATGCCTATAAATCCCTAGTATTTTGATGTTATCGTAGAGGATGGTAGAGTAAAAGTGTAAAAAAAAAAAAAAAAAAAAAAACAGGCTACCATCCTACATCTATCTTTGAATTTATGTTTATTTATTTCGGTTATCTAGAGTTTAAAGTGTCGAGTCTTGGCTTAGCAACGCCATTCTTAGTATGCATTTAACATAGAGATTTTGACTTGCCACCACTAAATAGCCTATCCCACCAAACCCTTTGTTTCCTACCGTAAGCCTAACATTACAACCTTTTAAAGACCTCTTTGATAGTCTTTCCTAGGTGCTTCGCCAAAGCGATGGAGGTTTGATCTATTCTCAAGCCTATGGTAATCTATGTACTAGGACCGGTTAATGAGTGTTTATCTTCCATTTCCTATTTGTTATATTTCATATATACACCGGCGAGATGTGAGTATCCAAACACCATATGTGAGGTGCTAGTATGTAATTCCGTGCTTGTTATGACTTTTGGGGCTTATATGTGTTGTGGACCGTTTTGAATTAATGCTTCATGACCCCAACTTATAAATTAATTGGTTAAAAGCACATTTGCTTGAGGACAAGCAAATAACAAGTGTAGGGATATTTGATAAGGTTTTAAAAGGTACCATTTTGAGGGTCGTTTTAGTCCTTATTTGATCACTTTTGTATCCGTTATTGCTTAATATCGTTCCTTTTCACTTTTAGGTCTCTTGAAGGCAAAATCTTTGGAATGGCACTTATTTGGACGAAAAGGCGAATATATGAAGAAAATGGCCAAAGTCAAAATCGAGACACTCACATTTCTTTGAAATTAGAAGGCGACGTCGTCGGATGCTAATGCGGCGCCCGTCCAGAAGATTTTGTGATGGTTCGAAACCCAAAACTCGTATTTTCAAGTGGCGGCGTCCGGTGAAAAAGAGTAGGCCGTCGCTACTCGGGGCGGCCTAGATGCAATCCAGACGACGTCGAGCGAAGAGGGGGCGTCACGAACATAAGGTGGCGCGTCGCAAGGTTAACGTGGCCAAGGCGAAACCACAATGACGGCGACACGACGGCGTCCGCGAAACATAAGGTGGCGCGTCGCATATGTAATCTTATATATAGAATCCGAATTTTTCGGTTTTAGGGAGAGTCTTTTGGGTGAAAACCTAAAACCGAACCTAAGGTGTCTTGTACGATATTTTAGGGTTTTAAACCTATCTTACATCAAGATAAGTATTTACTTCATTAATTCAATTATGTCTTTGATTATTTGTGTGTATGCTTGCATGTTCTCCATGTCCGCTAATTTATTTGTGTGTTTGCTTAGGAAGTATGAAACTTAATTATTGAATATTGATTGGTTGTTTCTTATCTTAGTTGATTAGTGATCTAGTAATGCGATAGGTCATTCGTTGTGTACTTAATGCTTGATTCATCTTTGTGAACCTTAGAATATAATTACACGAGTAGTTGTAAGCTAAACCATCCAAATAGTGCCTTAGAGTAAGAGTTTATTATCCCTAGTGGGTTTTGTAGAGCGAGACCCTTTGGTAAGTTCAAAGAGTTAGGGAGAAAGCGCATACCTACAACTTTAGACACACAGCAACTAAGAATAAGGATGTGACAACTCAACCATCAATAGGAGATAATTAAGGAGTAGTACAACCTAAGTAAACACATCTTTAAACTATCATACGAGCACACATTAATTAGACATAGACTCCCACAACCTTAGTTTAGATAATTAGATAATAGTAGAGTAATCGGTAGAAATACCAAACCCCCAAATCCAATACCGAGATTCGTACCTTTCCATTTCATAAAATATAAAATATAAAAATAATCTTCCTCAACCTTAACCTTAGCGTAGTAACTCCTTACTAGCATTCCTATTCCCAGAGAACGATATCAATACCGTGGCTTGCCTAATTACTACACTACAACGATTAGGTTCCTTGCCTGGGGTGTTATAAAACTTGCTCGAAGAAAAGGAAGTTTCCTTGACCCCGAACGGCGTGTGGCGTTATCACCCTACCTTTGGCGGTTCACGTGGTTTTGGAACTTTGAATTATGAACCGGACGGTTGTGATTCCATTTGGGGAAAAGTTTGAGGTGGTGACGGGTTAAAAAGCGTGGAGGTTGTGGGGTTAAAAAGCGAGGTGATGGAAATCGGGCGGGGTAACTTGCGAATCCTTGTTGTAACATATTGTTGGTTAAGAAAAATTTCTTGTGGAGCGGGTTGGAATTTTGCGAGGAGGGTAGATGGGTTTGAAGAACCCTCGTGTTGTGGTGGGTTTGAGTTAAGTAAGTTTGTGAAATATCCTCCGTCATTTGGGTTTCGAGACATTGTGAGATTTTTTTGAATAAAGGTATAGAGAGTTGAGGGCGATGGAGAGATGAAGATGATAAAATGGTGGATATGATATGTTATTTATAGGGGTGGTGGGTTTTTTTTAAAAAAAAGTTTTATATCCGTTTAATAACGGATATAAATTCAAAATATATCCGTTGCTAGTGGGTTTGTCATGAGTTACTCTTTGTCGTCAGGATGGCGAGTTGGTTCACGGCGAGCCACGGCGAACAAGGGCGGTGTGGCGGCGGCCCACGGCGAGGGCCACGTAGGCCGACGGCGAGCCACACCTTCCGCTCTAACCCAATCCTCTTCACTTGGGCCCTACCCCCATCATTTTATTCCTTTTCCATATTTTTCAAACACAATAAAATTCATTTAATTTAAATAAAATTACATTACGGGAAAAAATAAATAATACGAAAAAAAACCCGGAAATTCAAAACCAAGCGTTTAAACACAAAGAAACCACAAACACAATATAAAGTCACTAATAGGGGTGTGCACGGTCCAAAAACCGGACGGACGAGGCCGAGACCCAATTTGGCAAAATCTTAGGCCGAGACCGGATCGAATGTGGTCGGTCGGTCTCGATCCAGTCGGTTCGGTCCAACAAGGCCAAATTAGCTCAAATTAAGTCGGTTTGGTGGGACCACGGACCGACTAGCCAAAGCGAGACCGCGGACCGGACCGAATGTGGTCGGTCGGTCCGATCGATCGGTCTCGGTCCGTTCGGGTCGTATGCTCACCCCTAGTCACTAAGGACTAAACTTGTAAAACTAAACTATTAAGGACTAAACAAAAGAACATAAAAAGATAATGGTCTATTGGTCTTAACTTCGTTGTACACGGTGGAGAAACAGAAACAAAAACAAAATATTACAAACAAACCACGAAAACCGTTTCATTTGGTAGCTTTAATTTCTAAAATATAAACACAAAGACACTTAAAAGAAATTGAAGTCTGAAAAAATGTTTTGTCTTATTTGTGTTGTGGGAGCGACGAAGGGGAAAGTTGCGAGTGAAGGTGGTGTGGTGGCAAGTGGCGACGAGTACTGGCGAGGCTGCCATCTCAGAGTGACGAGCTTCATTTTTCACCATACCTCATGCTCTAAGTACACATAAATACCACAATAGCCAACTGCTAATCCATCCAAAATAACTATAAAAACTGTTAGCATCAAGTCCAAAATAACTATAACCTTAGAATTCACCTTATATATGTTAAAATTGTAATAAAACACATATAGCATTAAAGTAAAATTATGAAATTTTAACGGATTACAATAAAATAGCAGGAAAAGCAGGCAACAAGTCACACCAAGAACTCCACTTTTGGATGGCAAAACCAATCCTACTAAAAATGAAGTTTTGTGTCTTGGGGGTCGAAAAATTACTTTGCACAACCCGTTGAACCCTAGTCAAAAACTCCGCTGCTTCCGGAGCTAGGAAACCAAATGTATCAAAAGCAAAAGGGATAAACACGTGCTGATTCTCTAAACAAGCTTTCTCGTGTTTAGCAACTTTGCTAGATTCCGCTTTCAAAACAGCTTGTCCTGCAACAAACCCATTGTCCCTAAGTCCAACAAGAGAGGACACTCCAGTAAGATCCACGAAGCATGTTTCCCAAAGCCCGCTGAACACAGTATATCACCGGCCATAAAGTAGACCTCCCTTCAAGGGATATGTCGAGAAAGTTCATGAGGCCTCCTTTTAGAAGAAGGTCATTTAAGAACATCATGTAGAACATCCTAACCAAATCATCCCTAAGCATATACAAGACAAATCCATGAACCTTCATTATCAACTCACAAAACTTATAGTCACACTTAGAGCTCAGGTGCGGTGTGCCATGGCTCGAGCCATGGGCTTGCACCACCTTATGGCGCGAGAACCCGCACCGGTCTTTGGGTGGTAGGTCTTGGCGCCTGTGGCCACCTGACCACAGTGGGATTTTCACTTTTTTTTTTTTTTTTTTTTTTTTTTTTTTTTTTTTTTCAGTGGGTTTGTGTTTTGTGTGAGGTTTTGTGTTTGTATTTTGTTGTGTTTGCAAGTGTTTATTTTGTTTGGTTTGTATTGTGATTAGATAGTTTTTTCTTTTTAAGTTGCGGGTTGTTGGGTGACGCAAGGAAGGAGGAAGAAGACTGGTATAACTTATATATATATATATGATCAAATAAGAAGATTAATTAAAATAAGAAGGAATAAGAAGAACTATAACCGCAAATCTGAGATACACCGACCTAAATTAGATTCATCCTATAATCTTAGATCGTTATAGCGCCATAGTGTGTTTCTAGCTTTCAATCGGATGCATATCGTCTATTAGATGCATTTCATGATTTCTCTTGTTTTGTTCCTCTACACATGCCGAAATCATGAAAATCAATTTGCACAATCTATACATCAAATTAACTTTTGAAACTCAAGATGTTGCATATATATGAATAAAATGCATCTAATGCAGTCGTTGCATCTCGAATGTGTGGTTTTGGTCACTACTCACCACTTCTTATTTTAATTTACTTCTCATTGGATCCCTACTATATATATATATATATATATATATATATATATATATATATATATATATATATATATATATATATATATATATATATATATATATATATATATATATATATATATATATATATATATACATATATTTTGTTTTTCACTTTAAACCTTCTTGTTATATAAGTTATATTGGTTGCCCTTGTTAATGTTTTTTTTGCACCGTTAGTCCCTATTTTGTTTACACGTTAGTCCTTATTTAATTATGTAATGTGTTTTATATTAATGAAATTAAATTTTAGTTATATACTTTTTATTTTTTATTTTTCTAAAAAAAGTACAACAGGCGTCACAAAAAGGGTGTTATGCTAAGGAGGGGTTTTGGTCTGTATGGCCAAAAGTGATGCCATGTGAAAAAAGTGTTGAGATGGCACCACTTTTTCTTACATAGCCCATTCATGACACCAAACGATACTCACCGCTTCTTGAAACAACCACATAAACTATTTTAGCAACTTTACAAATAAAATATAATAAAAAATTTGCCTTAAAACAAAAATGGCATGTATTACTATAAATAGTTATCAAACGCATAAGTCAGACTATGAAACCTAATATTAAATTCAAAACACATAGTCTTTTCTTAAACCTAATAAATCATAGTATAGATAGCAATAACAAATTGTTATCAAACGTATGCATCAGACTATTAGACCTAATACTACAGCCAAACGCATGAATAAATACTCTTAATGTCTCAAAATTTTAATCCGTTTGACTTTTTGAATCAAACTTTGACCTTAAGTTTTTTTGTATTATATAATAATTGATGAAAAGTTATACAAATGAAAATACATTTAAAACACAATCCATTCATATATTTTGTATCGAGTGTTATACAATAAAAAAATATTTAAAGTCGAAATTAAATTCAAAAGTTCGAATGAACTTAAATTTTGAGACGAATGTAGTAGTTATACAACCTAATAAATGAGACTATAACAATAACATATAGTTATCAAACACATAAATTATATATCAAAATCCACATAATATACTAAATTAAACGACACTATAAGTCAAACAAACAACGATGAATCAAATAACAAACATATACCAATTTAACAACCATTAAGCGAGCACAAACTGATATAACAAACCTATAAAAAAACTAACATGTCGAATTAACGGATAAACCTAAAGCGAAAAATCATATAAGAAACAAAAACTAAGTTATTAACCTTACGAACAACTAACAAAACATGAACACTACTAACTTATCAGTTAAAAAACGTAATATAATTTTAAGAGCTTACAAACAACAAACTCATCGAGATATTAAAATTGAAACAAAACTATTATGAAAACTGACACAATTTCAAATCTAGAATAATCACAATATCTGAAATAAAACATATTAAAACATGAAATCTGATTTATATGATATACCAAAAGCTCATCAATTGTATCCAAATACATATCCACTCTCTTCACCTTACTATTCAATTACGGAGCTTAGCAACACCGATATGAGAGTAACATAAAACACACTCTCCCTCATACTCTCATCTCCCAAAAATTCAAACCCTATATTTTGTAACTCTTGATGGCGTCCCAAAATAAACCTTCATCACACCTAAACCCAATTCACCCATTAGGTTTGGTAGGTGATGAAAATTATTATTTTTGGGTTAGGATTTTGGGGAGATGAGATATATAGTGGAGAGTGTGTGTTTACTGGGATGCGTGTTGCGAACCTCGGAATGGAATAGTAAGGTGAACAAAACAACTATGTGTCCGGATACACGATGAGTTGCTTGGTGTATCTTCTAAATCTCTGTTTCGTGTTTTAATATGTTTTATTCGATATTATGATTATTCTAGATTTGAAATTGTCATCAGTATGATTATTCGGAAGTGTGTGTTTTGCGAGGTTGAATATGGGAGTGAAGGGAGGAGGAAAGATATTTGTGTGGATTGATGGAAAGGGTGTCATGAGGTGTGGGATATGGTGGTAGGTAGAGAATATTTTAGCGGCGACTATCATCAAATAATAAATACTCATTAATATGGGTAAGGATTGTTTTAAGTTATAAAAACAACTTGACTCAAGTTGGGGAAGTGTGAGGCTCAAATCAAAAGATCATTACATTACATCCAATGGCTTAGAAACCTCTAACTTTAGTCAAATTGTTTTTACAACTTGAGAGAATCCATACCCCATTAATATTTTTGACTACAAGCACCAACCCAGTACTCATATTCCATCTCCATATTCGTTTTCTTTCTTAATTAAATACATATGTTCATACACTCATCTTATATCCAAATACACCTTCAATATTTAAACGAAAATCATTTCTTAACAAAAAAAATAAATTCGAAAATAAACCCTAAACCACAAAATTAATCCCAAAAAAAGACCCAAAAACTAGATCCGGAAAATATTTCTGAAAACTAATTGTCGTTTTCACATGTGGTGCACGCATTTTGGTGCGTTGGGTTGAGTCTGGTCTGTTAATTAACCCCCCAAAATATATATTCGAAAGTTAAATGTCGTTTTCACATGTGATGCGGGAGTTTTGGTGTGTGGGTTGAGTTTGGTGCGTTCACTAGTTGTCCTTTGGTCCTCGCTTTATTCACTCGTCTTGGTCCACTCCTCTTGGGCACCAAACATGACGTGTTCACCTATCATTCGTCTAAAAATTAAATATGGTGCTCTAACACATTTTTTATAACAAATTAATATATGGTGCGCAAAATGCTTCCTTTGGACACCAAATTATAAGTGGCACATTCTCGTTGGTCTATAAAATAATTATGGTTTTAGATGATCCATTAAATTTTGTTTTTAATTGTGCAAAATGTTCCTTTTGAGCATCAAAGTATAGGTGACACTTTTTCATTGGTATATAAATTAATCATGGTGCTTTAGATGATCTATCAACTTTTTTTTTAATATATGGTGCGCAATTATAGGTGTCTACGCAGCAAAATGTCCAAAACCTCAAATATGATTATAATACATCTTTTTACGAACATACACTAGTAACTACAACTTTTATACACTCACTTTTTTTCCTGCATAAACCAACAATTGTGTAATGCATTATTGTACGTTGTGTTGTATAACTTGTGCAAAATACTGTATGTAATAAAAAGATGATTTACTTGCTAGTTACTACTACTTATTTCTTCTCTTTCAAAATAAGTACGTGAGATATTAATGATATGCAATGTAACAATATCACTTTTTTTTAAGTTGTGTACATTTTATATGTAAACATTTAATTTGTAATGGGAAGCATTTTTTTTTACTTAGAGCGAGCTTGGATGTGATTGTTAATATCTTATCTTCTTATAACTCCTTCGTTAGAATTGGATATTGTTGTCGTTGTTGTTGTACATATATTTATTTTAAACGAAAACGCTGTTATTATTATTTACTTTGAAATTGCACATAACTTTTTACAAAATACAACTAGTACACTTTGAATCAGTGGAATTTAATCATCCTATTTCTATAATATTTTTGATCAATTAAAATTTAAAAACAAATACTTAATTTGGAACAAAGAAAAGTAGCAATTTGAACGTCTAATTTGAGACCAAAAAGTTTATGATAAGCAAGGATAAGATAATTGTATACAATAACATCATGGGCCAAATACTCCTTTAGAGGGTAAAAACTATTCAATTGTACTTAAAGGTTAAACCTTTTAGGTGAAGATCAAATCTTTTAAGTAAAAATCAGTAATCTTTAGTTTAGAATCACAAATATGTGTCAAAATCAGATCTTTAAAGGCGTTTGTTTAAGTTTATATGCGGGCTTATGAGTTTATTTGATTTCGACACATTTCATAAGCTTTAATTTTCTGACTTGTTTTGAGACTTAAGGGTTTATATAAGCTTATTTATGATAGTAACATGTTTATTTAAGCCCTTAAATATCAAATAAGCTGTGACTTATAAAATATATGCTGAAATCAAATAAGCTGACATATAAGCAAACAAACACCCCTAAACTAAATTAATGTTAACAAGAAAAAGGTTAATAAATTGTACCAGCAATTCAATACAAGCAGATCTCTTAGATGATCGTATTTATAGTTAGCAAAGTACTGATAATACATTAATACAAGTAATAACATGGAAATTAATCACCATAAAGTTGATGCATGATAGTAGTGATCGATAGATATATTAGTTCTTGTGACAGGTAGGTGCTGCAGAACATGGCTCGATTTTCATCTGATGTACCTTATGCTCCATGTACATTTTATTAATAAAGTTCGAACTTTGCCTAAATGCAGAAAACCGCCTTTCCAACTCATCCTTACGCTGTTTTAATACATCAGCACGCCGTCCCAATGCATCATACCTATGTCCCAAGGCATCAGCCAGCCGTTTCAATGCACCAGCCTGCCGTCGCAATGCATCAGCCTGTCCCAAGTTTTCAGCCCGCTGTTCCAACTCCTCAGCCCGTGCTAATAAATCATTCAACTGGGTCAGTAATGTCATACGTTTGTTCACTACAGCATACACATGGTCCAAAACATCAACCAGCTTCTTAGAGTCTTCGGCGTGCATCTTCTCTGTATCAGCATGCCGTAACCTTACATGTTCCCTAAATTCTCTTATACCCTGTTTGGTGAGTGGAAAGTGTCTAGTTGATGTTGTCTGCATGAATGATTGCAACACTTATTGATGTGCAACTTAAAGACAAAAGCTATTGTCAAAACAAATTCATCTACTTTTCTTAGTGGCGCCGTTTTGTTTTTGGCAATTATACATTTATACCTTTTTTAGTCAGTTTTGGTTTTATACTTACATTTAGTGGGTTGATTTGGTACTTTAGTCAACCGAGAGCAGCAATTGATCAAATTGATATGGCATTATTTATACTCAAGGGCCAAGGCATTGACATATTTGGTTGACGTGAAGATTGATCCTTACAATTTAGTTTGATAAAGATGCTAGCGTTCGAGGGAATTACTAAATTGTGAGGATCGACCTTCACATCAGTAAAATATGTCACGTTAGTCGTTGGATAACTTAATCAGTTATGTGGCTTGCTTGACGAGATTATTAGCCCACCAAAGGCAAGTAATAGCCAAAACGGAACAACAAAAAGTATAATTATCATAAAGGGCCATTGAGAAAAGTATGACAATGACCCTAGAAAAAACTCAGGTTAGTTTATAAGTTATAACAATTACGCCGATTACCTTTTCATAAGCACTAGAGCGAGACATGTAAAGAAGTATAACATCCTTGTATGCGCATGGGGTGTTGCATTGAGGGCACTGTTGACATAAAGGTAATGAAGACTCAAATAATGATAACATTGATGTAATTATGCTCGACCAAGTGGAAAACTACACCTACCTTCCCACCGGATGAAATTTGAAGCCATTTCTTTATACAAGAGAATCCATACAAATGCCCACAAGGAAGACAACTACACACAAAAATAAAAAGTGTAAATATAACAATATAGCCTGAATATGGAAAAGATGTATGCTTTAATGATTATCAATCAAAAAAGAATGTTAAATTATAAGTGTCCATACATATCAAACTTACACCTTTTTTCCAGTTATCTCTCGGAAATAACAAACAGATCTTACGGGTAAATTATCTTTAATCTTTAATAGAAAAGATATCACAAGTAGTATATAACCACTAATAAGGTGGCCTAGTGGTAAGGCACAAGAGGTCTCTAGGTTTGAACGTCACTAGGTAAACATTACAGGAGTGGCCAGGGAAAGCGTTTGGAAATGGTCACGGGGATACCCCTCTTAGGCCACATATATGTGAGTAAACGACTTGCCTTCACCCAGGGAACACCTCATTCGTTTACCCGTTTATCACAACTATTTATGAGTCTTAGAGCAGTAACAAAAACAAACGTTTTACGCTGTGAAGTCTAAGAACCCAAAGCTAATTGATCCTATCTATCACGGTCACAAATGGGTCAAACCGTGAAACAATTACAATTTACCCATATCCGAAAAAAATGGGCTTGTGAGCTTGTCCAAATTCAAATAAGCTACTTAAATATTAAACCTTTTAGGTGAAGATCAAAACTTTTAAGTAAATAAATCTGTAATCTTTACTATAGAATCACACATATGTGTGTCGAAATCAAAGCAAAATTAATGTAAAACTAACACCAATGTAAAAGGTTAAAAAAATTATACCAAATTTGATGGTTTCCTTGGGTAGAAAAAGGAAGATAACAAATGGGGCAAGGCTCAATCATGTCCAATCTATTCTTAAAATCATTTAAATCATCATTAATATAAACCAATATCTCATGATGTTTTTTACCATCTGCAGTAACCCAACATGACAACCTAGGAGACATCATCTCCTCCAATTCTTCCAACTCGTCTTCATCTTCATCATCTTCGATTTCAATAACTTCGTTTCCTTCTAAATCCAGTTCCATATCCATTATTATTACTGTATTACTATTATCATTCGATAACAATTCTAGTGTCGAACAAGTAAAAGAAACATAAACAGTATTTATATTTTAAGAATTGCCGCCAACTGTTATATGGGCTTAATGGCTTATGGCCTAATTTGTAAGCCTCGACATGAGTCCCCATGGGCTAGTTATGGCTAGGGGTGTTCACGGATTGGGTAATATCCACGATGTAACGAAAACCAAACCGAAGGAACCGAAAATAACTGAACCGAATTCGTAACCGCACCGAATTGGTCAAAACCGAACCGAACCGAACTAAATATTTGGTTATCGGTTTGGATATGGTTTTGGCAATGAAAACCGAAAACCAAACCGAAAACCGAATTCATATAAAATATATATTTTTCTATGCATAAATATGAAAAAAAAAAAAAAAAAACCACTCAAACTCCTTTTTAGTATAAATATAACATGATTTAAGCTTGAAAAAAAATATTTTGTGCTAAAATATATATAATTAAATAAAAAAATAATTAAAATTATGTAATTCGGATAATTCGGTTCGGTTTTTGGTTATAGGGGTGTTTTCGGTTATTCGGTTCGGTTTTCGGTTCGGTTGAAACAAATTTAAATTCGGTTCGGTTCGGTTCGGTTTTCGGTTATACCCAGAAAAAAAAATTAACCGAACTAACTGAACCGAATAACCCGATAACCGAACCGATGAACACCCCTAGTTATGGCCCAATATATTTTATAGTAAATAATGTTTACTCACTAAACTTTCATTCAAATTATAGTGTGGGCCGTGGCGTAACGACATGGTCATGCCTTGCGCTTTATAAGTGATTGTACAAAAGATGCACATACCGGTAGTCAATGGTGATTGGCGGAGTTAGGGTGATGGTGATGATACCGAGTGCAAGATAACGAGAATAAAAATACAAAGACACTACGTTAAGTGATTACGGGGGTAGGACTGCGAACCACCTCCGGCGTGAGAGTAATTATGAGTTATGGTTATGTAAGTGTGTATAAGTAAAGAGATGAGTCTTGAATGAACTTACCATAATTCTCCGCCGTCCAACCTATTTATAGTGGAAGAAATAGGGTTAGGGCACCTTTGCAAAATGTAGGAGAACATGGGGCGTCCCATGTTTGTGGGTAACCGCTAGTGCTTAGTGACCCACGTTCCCTAACTTGGCGGGAAGCCGGGAAAGAGAGGAGATCGTGGGTTTGACCAGTCGGGAGACCTAACTTGGGCCTTGAATAGAAGGGCTTGATCGTCTCGGAGGAGGTTCGATCAAGGCTGTTCGGAGGGGCTCGAGCGATGACGAGGCCTTGACAAGGGGCCTAATGATGACAAGGGGGGCTCCGTGCAGGTGATGGAGGCCTTGACGGAGGGGCTCCGTGCAGTGAAGGAGGCGGAGCTGTGGCGGAGGCCTTGATGGAGGGGCTCCGTGCTGATGATGGAGGGGCTCCGGGGACTCCGTCGATGAAGGAGGCCAGCTCCGAACCGGAGGCCTTGATGGAGGCTCCGAACCTCACCACTATGAGTGCTTTGGGTGCGGAGGCCTTGATAGAGGGCTCCGGTAAGCTAAGTGATGGAGGCCTTGGCGGAGGGGGGGCTCCGTATAGTGATGGAGGCCTTGATGGAGGGTAATAATTTCTACTACGTTTTGTTAAATCAAATATAAAAGTAGCTATACTTGTTTCTAATAGTCTCGTTTGACTCACCGTGGTGGATACCCTCATTAAGCCCCAGTCTAATGTGACTTCGTGGAGGCATGGGATTAGACTTAAGTAGTTCGAAACCCTTTGTTATACAAGGGCGGTGGGGCTCCGTGCAGTGAAGGAGTGTATAAACTTGGCTCGACATAATGGCCGTGGTTACGGAGGCCTTGATGGGGAAGGCCTTGATAAGGTTGTGAACATGGGTTTGAATTGGTCTCGAACCTCATTAATATCTTGAGGTTAGACACTATGAGTGCTTTGGGTGCAGGTCGAAGGCATATGCTTCTGAAGTGAGTATGAAGGGGAGACCTTCAAATTGAATGGAGGGTATAGCATCAAGCCCCTCGGTCGAAAGTGATGCGTACACTTCGAATGTAATGCTTTTGACTTAAAAGAAATACTTCCTTGTGATAAATCGAACAAGGATTAATCTTTAAGTAGTATAGACCTAGAAGGTCGTATATTTTGTGTGTATACAAAGCTTATGGACTTCATTTAAGCAAAGTAGTAGTCTTTGGACAATTTACTATTCTGCGTGGTATGTGGCTTCGGCCAAAGACAATATTGAATGGGCTTCGACCATATGATGCAGTACAAGGGTTAAGGCCCTAGTTTAAATGGAATCAAGTAGGAAATATCCTACCTACTTTTAAATATGTTTCTTGTACACTTCTCGTCGCCATTTTTCCGACGCTTAAATTTTACAACCTAAGGTGTAATAACCTCATTGTGTGTAAATTTCACCACCAAGAATATAATGACCAATTTTGATCCTTGACAGAGGGTCATGACCACTCCATCTTTATCCTTTGGGTAACATAAGGCTTGGAATACCTTAACACCACTTAGGAAAGTTAATGTGAAGTGTAATGGATGTTTTATATGTATTCAAGACTTATAGTTGTCTTGTTTCATCCTTCGACATTGAAACTTATAAGCGACTTGGTGAACAAATCTTTGTGTTTAAGAAAGCGAAGCAAGAGATTTGTGGAAAATATATTATATCATTGAATTGGTAGAGAGGATTACATCATTTTGAAATGAACACTAAGACAACTACCAATAATGCTTGCTTTCCCATGAGAAGCTTTCAGTATATTGATTTTAAGCAAAATAAAGTAAGTTTTACATCTATGAGGTTATGTAATTATACTTGCAGAGTCGAGGCTCTATAATTGTGTCTACATAGACACACATAAATCATGTGAACATAAGCTATGCTATGTAATCGTCTCGACAGAGACACCTGTATATTATGTGAACAGAGCCGAAGCTCTGCAATCGTGTCGAAGGAGACACCTATGAATCAGAGACTATGCTCTGTAGTTGTATCGACAGAGGCTTATGTAGGCATATGTGATGCTGCGTAGTCATATCAGAGACTTATGTCAACATGTGTGAGGCTCCGTCATCTCAATAGAGCTTGTGTGAAATGCCTTGTCAAAAGAGGCTTTGTCAGCAGTGGACTTATCATCACGAGTGACATAATAAAGCTTAGTATAAAATTACTTAAGGCTTATTTACATACATCACGTATCTAACATGTGTGGATTATGTTTTATGCTAAAAACAACATGAAAGCTCTAACAGAGGTTCTAAGAACATAGGGTATCCTATGTCAATGTTGTACTATCTCTAATGATCATTGTGTCATAAGCAGAGGCTCAATAAAAGATGATTTATAGTGCTCTTAATAAACATCAACAGTTTCATATGTAGATAATCGATTTGTAGTGAAACATAGGCAATATAAGCGTATTAGTTTTGTAGAAAACATACAGTTGACAAAGGTATCCTCAAGTCACTAATGTACGGTCTCTTCACCTTGTGGTAAACATTCTGCGAAGGAAGATTACGGCCCTACTTGAGTGTACCATTATGTTCCCCATTTCCTTCTTAGGAAAACCCATGGCGAAGACTACAACATAGACTTCTTCTCAAAATGAACCCGAACAGAGGCTCCTACGAAGGTTTTTGAACCTTCTTCATAAAACGAACCCAAACAGAGGCTCCTACGAAGTCTGCAACGGAGGCTCTTATGAAGGCTCCTACGAAATCTACAACGGAGGCTCTTATGAAGGCTCCTACGAAGTCTGCAACGGAGGCTGTTACGAACAGAGGCCCCTACGAAGATTATTGAATTTGAACCTTCTTCATAAAACGAACCCAAACAGAGGGTGCTACGGAGTCTGCAACGGAGGTTCCTACGAAGGTTGTTGAGTTTGAACCTTCTTCATAAAACGAACCCAAACAGAGGTCTACTGAGTGCAATGGAGGGCCCTACGAAGGTTGTTGAGTTTGAACCTTCTTCATGATACGAACCCAAACAGAGGTTGTTGCGGAGTCAGCAATGGAGAGCCCTACGAAGGTTGTTGAGTTTGAACCTTCTTCATAAAACGAACCCAAACAGAGGGTGCTACGGAGTATGCAACGGAGGGCCCTACGAAGGTTGTTGAGTTTGAACCTTCTTCATAATACGAACCCAAACAGAGGCTGCTACAGAGTCAGCAATGGAGGGCCCTACGAACAGAACAAAGGCCGTAACAAAGACTGCTCCATTTAAACCCGACCAAGGATGTTGAAAGGGTAAACGTAAAGTTTGTGGTTGGTGGAAAATCTCGTTATTAGAGACAAAAGTGGAGATTTCAGTGGTGCTACCATGAGGTAACAAGGATGTAGGGAATTACGGTTGAATTCGACCGTTATTTATGGAAAATGGTTATTTGACTCGGAAAGCAGGACTTATTGTTGCGGGTCCCACGGATGGCGCATGTGATTGTACAAAAGATGCACATACCGGCCGTCAATGGTGATTGACGGAGTTAGGGGTGATGGTGATGATGCCGAGTGCAAGATAACCTGAGAATAAGAAATACGAAGACACTACGTTAAGTGATTACGCAGGGGTAGGACCCTGCGAACCACCTCCGGCGTGAGAGTAAGTATGAGTTATGGGTATGTAAGTGTGTGTAAGTAAAGAGATGAGTCTTGAATGAACTTACCATAATTCTTTGCCCGTCCAACCTATTTATAGTGGAAGAAATAGGGTTAGGGGCACCTCTGCGCAAATGTAGGAGAACATGGGGGCGTCCCATGTTTGTGGGTAACCGCTAGGCTTAGTGACCCATGTTCCCTAACTTGGCGGGAAGCCGGAAAGAGAGGAGATCGTGGGTTTGACCAAGTCGGAGACCTAACTGGGCCTTGAATAGAAGGGCTTGATCGTCTCGGAGGAGGTTGGTCAAGTTGCTCGGAGGGGCTCGAGCAGTGGCGGAGGCCTTGACGGAGGGGCTCCGTCAGTGATGGAGGCCTTGGCGGAGGGGCTCCGTGCGGTGGCGGAGGCCTTGATGGAGGGGCTCCGTGCAGTGAAGGAGGCCGAGCTCGAACCGTGATGAGGCCTTGATATGGGGGCTCCGTGCGGTGATGGAGGCCTTGACGGAGGGGGCTCCGTACAGTGACGGAGGCCTTGATGGAGGGGGCTCCGTACAGTGAAGGAGACCAGGCTCCGAACCGTGACGGAGGCCTTGATGGAGGCCAGGCTCCGAAACTCAACAGAGGTTAGACACTATGAGTGCTTTGGGTGCAGGTCGAAGGCATAGGCTTCTTCCTTTAGGAGGGTACATCATACCCTCTATACAAATGGTAAGCTAAGTACCAAAGTAACGGTAACGCTCGTTAGCAGAGCGGAGGGTACGTCATCAATAAGCTATGACGAAGCCATAGCATTTTTTAAAGCGTGTCTTAAATCAACATAAAATATTAAAATATTAATAGATATATATATTAGATCATATTATTCACATATATATAGTTTATAATAAGTGTTAAGTATAAGGAATTAAGTCAATAAAGTATCATTGCATGTATCTTCTTCATTTTTTTAAAAACACTTTTTTCATCGGAGTTAAATTCAAAAAGGTGTCATGCCTCGTGCTTTAGCGCATTTTTCACACCATGCCTAAAGTCGGCCTTTAGTCAATTCGTAACATGGAAGTGACGCCTCGCATTAGCGCCACCATGACGCGCCTTTTAGAACCATGCTTAAAACATATATACACACACACAAATATTGATGCAACCATGGTTTGTTAAAACTATACATTCTTTGCCGCTTAAACACGGATGCTTCGACTAGTAGTAAATAATGTTTACTCACTAAACTTTGATTCAAATTATAGTTTAACCATTGGATTATAACAAAATTTATTATAAGAGACTTTTGCCGCGCGTTGCAAGTACGAGAACATTCATTTTGTGGCTAAAACAAGTTTTAATATTAATTTGTTTTTACGAATATAAATGTGAGTATTAAGAAAAATGATGTAAAAGAGAAAAATATAGAGTTTAATAGGTTTATTGATTAATTTGTTATAACACTAAACTTAAATGGTTGTTATATTGGGGGTGACAAGAATATTGTAAAAGTGTAATGGTTTAGGAGGGTCAGAAAAAATTATGTCCTATACAAATAACATGTATAGATTGGCCATTGCCGATAGATATAAAAGAATAAATACTTTTATTACAAACAGTAAAGTGTATATGTGTTGTCCACCAAGTGTGATGATGCTCCGTATCCATATTCCATGCGGGGTTTGAGTGCGGCTATCGGTGTGGAAAAACTTGAGGAATCATGGGTGGTGGATACGGATAACCTCCACTAGCCAAAAACCAAACTGCGGTGAATATCGTATGGCATAAGTGATTGTTGAGGCTGAACCGAACTGGGTCGGATGGACTTGTAGGCTAGGCGTGGAGCGAGCTAATGTAGCACGGGTTGTTGGTCGAAGCATGTTTTGCAAGGTGGGTGCAGTGATAGTAGTTTTGTGAAAAACTAGTTGGGCTAGTGGGTTGATAAAAATGCCCCAATCCGTTTGTAAATAAACATAACTTACAGTATAGTGGTGGCGATTAGCATGTGCAAATGGGGCAGCCGCACAGGGCCACCATTTGTGAGAGGCGTCCGATTTATTATATGTCTATTAGTATTTATAAATGGCTAAGTATATTTATACATGTCTAACTTAAATTTTTTTAGACCTTTTTAAAATATTATGTGAGGGGGCTTCCATTTAGTATATGTCCAATAGTATTTATACATGTATAAGTATATTATGTTTCGAATTTTTTGTAATAATTAAGATTTCGCGATTTATGCGGGCTCATTCGTAGTTTTGCACCGAGCCACCCAAATAAATGGGACGGCCTTGTTACAGTAGAAGGGTTAGGGATGCAAGCATCCCCGTTAGCAATAGAAGGCTTGATTTATAGGTTGTTTAGAGCGAGAGTGCGGTGGTGTTGGCTCGTGCAAACCCTTTGGCGCGACGTAAAGCTTGGCGCATAGTTACCCCTGTCGCGCCAAAGTCCTCGCGCCAAACTTAGCTGCCAGTTTTTTTTTTTTTTTTTTTTTTTTTTTTTTTTTTTTTTTTTGAAAACTAGCCGTTGGTGGTGGCAAATATAGCCGTTTTTTTTTGAATTTGTACCAAATTTTTTATAAAACCTCCTTATTCTTCCATATTTTCACACACTCTTCAAGCCTAATTCACACCTCAAAAACACTCATTTTCTTTCATTATGGATCGAAACCATCCCTCGGCGGAAGCACTTTGACAATTATGAAGATTTTTTAAAGGCGATCGAGAGAGATATATTCGTTCGTATCAAGAGTATGAACAATATATGAATTTTGTAATCAAGAAGCCGGTGGATCAAGATCGAGTCCTAAAAGGAGGCATATATACCACGTCAGCGAAAGCGGCGGAACGTCTGTCGACGACTATTTCACGACCTTGATTGGTCCTAAATATCCGAGAAGAGAATTTTCGGCGAAGGTATCGTATGAGCTCTACACTTTTAAAAAATAGTTAATGCTATTCTAAGTTATGATGCCCACCCTTCCCAAATACTTTCAATTTTTAGAGATGGTTATGATCTTCTACGGTCGTAAAAGTATTGAACCTATTTTGAAGTTCACATCGCTATCTGACAATTAGCGTGCGGAACTGCGCGATGCGTTTGATGAGTACTTGCAAATTGCCGAACGAACTCAACGACAATGTTTAATCGACTTTACAAAATGCATACATGTTTTATCGTTGAGAAGTATTTAAGGAAGCCCACTTTAGGCGATATTGAAATGTTATATGCATTGCATAAACAAAACATGGACTCCGGGAATGCTCGGGAGTATTGATTATATGCATTGGGATTGGAAAAATTGCCCAAAAGCCTTAGCCCTCAATTCAAAAGGCGTGGCCATAAATACCCAACTATTATGTTAGAAGCGGTTGCGGATCAACGGTTATGGATATGGCATGCTTATTTTGGGGTTCTGGTGCAAATAATGATCTAAATGTTTTATATGGTTCTCCGTTATTTGATGATGAACTTGCTGTACGACTCCGAATGCCCGTTTGAAGTAAATGGGCATGTGTACAACAAAGGTTACTATCTAGCCGATGACATTTATCCAACATGGTCCGTGTTTGTGAAAACGTTTTCTGTTGCAAGGTGCGAAAAAGCGTTGAGGTTTAAAATAATTCGAGAAAGTTCTAGAAAGGATATCGAAGAGCTTTGAGTCCTACAAGGTCGTTGGGGAATTATCGACAACCCGCACGTGCTTTGAAATCAACGCTTTGAGAAGGATCATGAATTCTTGTGTAATGTTGCATAACATGATATTGGAAGGCGAAAAATACGTGGTGAATTTAAGAGATGTGTTCGTTGATCCAACGCCGGACATTACGGAGAAATGGACCGAAAGATGTGATTTACATGTTCGAAAACACAAAGAACTCGAGAGATAGCAAAATACACAACGATCATCGAGATGACCTTGTGGAACATGTTTGGAGAAATTATAACTAGTTTGTAATTTTTATCTTTTTAAGTTTTATGTTTTTTTATTGTAATGTTTTTTTAATGAATAAAGTAATTTTAGAATATATTGTTTTACATTTTATAAAAAAAAAAAAAAAAAATGAGTTTGCACGAAATTACAGTGCCAACGGATACCCAGTAAATGTGGTCTTAAAACAGTTTACGGTGCTTAAACTCAAAAGCTCGCGACGTGGCGGTTTGGCGAAAGCAGCTTGAGAGTTTAGCCGGCACCTGTCACTGCAGAGTCTTCTTGGGCGTATTAGATGCGTCTCCAATCATGATGGTATGACTTAGATTTATGTGCCAGTTAAGCAAGAACAATAAAATGTAATATTTATATTTTATATTATTTAATATTTTGATTAAGTAAAATTTAACACCAGACACCTATTTTAAAGCAAACAAAGATACAAAGTGAACATTCAAAGTGTTTTCAACCATTCAACATCGCTGCTCGCAAGACTTGTTTTCAAAGGACATGACGTTATTAGATTTGATCGAAATCTTAACGTCTTGCTAGTTTCATTAATCGAATCAAGATCAGATAAAAAGAGATTTTTTAGTGAGTAAGATACAAAAGGTTTGAAGTGTAACTAAAAGTCTTTAAACAAGGTTTTGAAGTTTATATTTTTACATTAGGCTTTTTATGCAATTGGAGACGCTAAAACTTTTTTGTGCAAATTTTGTATCAGAAAAATATTTTAGTATTATCCTAGAGTTGTGAATTTTCCACATATGGGTCAAATTTGTGCCACCAAAGATTGAGGGAATAATTTTATTGTTTTCTGTTAATTGAAATTAGTACAAAATACATTGTTTTTGTACTTTTAAAATGACATAAGAGATGTATGGTCAAAATGAAATATTTAATTGTTGAATGTTGAAAATAAGTTAAATGTGAGAAAAATGTATAGTGTAATTAATAATATTATTAAAATACCTCTTATTTAAAAATAGGAGGTGATACTACATGTGGAAGATCTGTGCGTTTTTGATCATCTGCATATGATTTATCGTTCTGATTGTATGCATAAACCGAATACACACTATGATATAGTGCGTCGTCAAATGATGCAGTATGTATCAATTGCCCTTAAAAATACATTGATTTATTCGTATTAGACAAACCAACTAAACACTTCATACTAAAAAGTCTGATAAAATTTTCACGATATCTGATTTAAACAGTGACAACATAATCCAAAATATAAAAATAATTAAACACACTAATTAATGTTATTTTTAAAACACCCTAAAATGAAAATACATGTTATTATGCACATTATACCAATTAATAAAACACGAAAGTTTCACATACAGTAACAAGTTTTGAAAATACATGTTATTATACACATTATACAAATTAATAAAACACACAAAGTTTCAATCAATTATGAGTTGATGGTACATAGTTTTGAAAGCTGAATGGGACCAACGGGTTCAACCGAGAAATTGTGTCGCCACCGGTTCAACTAACCAATAAAAGCCATCCGAAAATGAACCATAGAGGACCGTTGAAACCGAATCTATTTGGTAAATCGTATACCATGATTTATTTCTTGATTAATCGTCGCGGTACCAGCGTATACTATATATAAATGAAAAAACAAAAAGTGAAAGTAAAATGTTGAAACTAAAAATAAAATGTTCAAAACATATATTTCAAAAGAAACTAATGTCTACATCGAAAACTGGTTGACCCGGACGCTTCAACTCGACGGGTTGACCCGGCTTAATTTCACCTGTGTTCAACCCAACCCGTCGGGTTGACCCGGTTTAAATCGACCCGTTTTTCGATCGGAACATGTCAACCAGTTGAACCACCCGGGTTGACCCGAGTTTCAAAACATTATGTTTAATCCTCAAATTTTCAAACTGTTATTATTTTTCGTTTTTAATCCATAAACTTTTTTTTATCACTAAATGATATTTCGTTATAAAATCTCGTTGCTATGTACGGGTACTCGTCTAGTACTTTTAAAATGACATATAGTATTCAATTATTCCAATATGAAATTCGATAATAAGGAAATAGTTATGAAAGTTTTATCTTCACTTTCCAAAAGTCATTTAATTGATTAAAAAATAATAATAATAATAATAACAAAATAGAAATGTGTACGATAAATTTTAAGTAGCCGGAATGCTATATTTGTCCCAATATTAAGGTTGCGTTTAGTTGAGGGAAAACACCATTGTTTTTCAAAATGTTTGTGGAAAACTAGGAAAAGAGATCGCGTTGAATCAGCGTTTTCAACAAAATGTTTCTGAAACACAATCACTATTCTAACTTAATGAGGAAAAATACAAAACAAATTTTAGTTGTTTTCAGCTTTTCCTTTCAGAACCTCAACCTCCTCCCTTTCTTCAAAGCGAAAATAAACATCAATAAACGCGTTTATATTTTCGCGTGTTTTGTGGAGATTAGTCTCCTACAAATTTTTACAAAACTAGAGATAGAAAATAAGAGAATTTGTTCTCCAAGTAAATCACCCTAAGTATTTGCTTTTTTAGTTTGATATCTCATAAAACATGTATTTATTTCTAAATTTAACAAAATCTATATGTTTTTACAAAACAAAAGTGACATTTGCTGATCTATTGTGTAATTGTATTTTATTATAATTGTTTGTATTTTATAAGTGAACATTTGATTTGAGAGAAAAAATAATAGCGATAGCCAATAGATAACACGACTCGCATGTTTTTGAGGGGGCCACAATATTTTAAACTAGTTATTAAAAAAATGAAGAGCCTTTGAATGTTGTAGAACGAGTGTTGGAAACCCGCCGCGTTGCGGCGGGGGAATTTGCTAATTTCAGCCTCTAAAAGTAGTAGCCGGACCAAATGTTGAAGAAACCAAAGGCATATGCGGATCTCATAACTTGGGTATTGCAAATGACCGTCTGGTCAGTGCTTATGGTTTTGATTGGTGGGATTCGTGATTGTTGTAATCAGAAATTCTTTGACGGTTAGTGACATCATCTTTGCGATCCGCTGTTGTTGGTTTTCTTGTGGTTTTGTTTATTGGTTAATGATAGCAATCAATCTGATGGGTGTAGGTTATAGGAGATTGCGGTTTTGGTTTATACATAGGTGGTTGCCAATTGTAATCAAAGTGTTTTAAGTTTTATTTTAGTAATGGATAATGGGTAGACAAATTTTTTTTTTGGTCCTGTTGTTGCCTGGTATGTTGAATTACCTTACGGAATATTTTTGTGTGCACAAAGAATTTAATTTTTGGTTGCATTGCGCATGCGTACGATTGTTTTTCTTTTTCTTTTTCAGTAAAGTGTTTGTGGTGTTTCTGTGCGTGTTGGCAGCTTTCAGTATAATGGTGAGTGCTTAGGAAAGCTTGGTTTCGCATGCGATAGCGATGAGTTGCAAGATCAGATGTGGGTATTCTTTGAAAGAGAGGTCATCGCAGCACGTGAATGGGAAAGTATGGTGCGTGCACGATGTTTGGAGACCAGCGACCGGATCATATACCTGGAAGATCTTATCCAAGAGGTTGCTTGGGAGGGAAATGGTGCTGTTGCAACGTGTTCGCTGATGTTTTTGAGAGAGGTTGTGGCACGCGACCGTGTTAAGCAGGTGACATTTGAAGGAATGGTGCGCGAAGTACATGTTGCTTTGCGGGTTGCTGCTGGGTACATTAGTAATACTCGGGGTCTGTGATAGTGTATTATGTTGTTATGCTATTCGTTTTTATTTTTTCTTTCATTGGTGTGTCTGTTATCCTGTTTTAGAATAGACGGCCGTAATGTATTGGAAGCATGTGTGTGGGATTTCTGTTGACTAAAGGTTGTTTCGTCCAATCTGTTAGGATGTGCGGAAATTTTTTTTCGTTATGTCGTTGCTGGCAAGCGGTTTGCTATGCTGGTGTTTAGGCGCAACTTTGTAGCCGTTGTTTGTAACATGGTTTTCGGTCAAATGACTGTGATAATGTTGTAATAAAATTTTGTTTTCTATGAGATGTGATTAGCAGTTTTCAAATTGTAGCATATTTATTTTTATGGTTATTTTGTATACTTGTTTGTTTTGTATAATGTAGCATTGGCTAGAGAGACTGTTTTTATGGTTGTCGCAGTTTGCGGATTTTCCGCGGATTTTTTGTTGTGGTTGTATGACGTGCGCGCTTGTAATGATAATATTGTATTTCTTAAAATCGGTTGTTAGTAATTGCGGTGTTGCTTTGTGTTTGATATAATTAGTATATGGGTTTTAACTTATGATTCCTGGATTTGATATGGTTGTCAGTGAATTGGCTTATTAGAAAGGTATAATGGTATTTTGTTGCTGATTAGAGATGACTGAGAGCATTGGATTGGCAGTGTACATAGCATTTTGTATAGCTGCGCTGCTATACGCACTTGGGGCATGCAAAATTTGCAGCGTTACTTTTGGCGGAATCAGTCACTAATAAAAGGTTATTTTCATTAGGCATGGTGATACAAAATCTTGCAGCCTTACCTGCATTTTAACGGCTATGCAGCTATACATCTGCAATGCCATCCACCTATGTCAACCTATTTATATTTAACATAGATGATACAAAACTATGCAGGTAATCCTGCATTCTACATGCGTGTGTCACACGCTATGCTAGGTTGGTCTACGGCCATTTAATGTACATACTACATGATAGTTTTGTTCACACTAATATTTATGCTTTGTACATTAGTTGTCTGTCTGCAGAGCCAGACAGTGTCACATATCTGTTGTTGTCATGTCAGTCAAGCTTCGGTTTCTTAGGAGTGTGGGTAGGCGATTCCTCTCCAGTTGCTTCAAATAATGGCTTGCGCACCGTCGTTGACTGGATTTCAGCTATTTCCCTTTTTTTTCAGCAGGGTCATCAGAGTGTGGGGGTGGTGTTATAATGCCAGTGCCAATGTCTGTAACGGTCACCACCTCTTCCACGGTTTCTGCAGTTGCAGATGATGTTGCCCCTTCAGTCTGTGGTGGGACAGCTGGCAAAGCTGGTACAATTACATCTTCAACCCCGTCTAAGATGAACCTTGGGAAACCTCTGCGACTACCCTTTGCCAAGTGAAGATGGAATATGTGGTTTGTATTTTCAAGTCCTTCTATTATTGGTGGGAGCACCAGTGGATCCGGTTCTGGTATGTAGCTTAATAAGTCTGTGACTTTGAGTCCCACCAATAAGTCAGCCTCTGGGGTAAAGCAGGTAACTAACACACTTCCTGTTGTGTCGGAGATAAATGCTCTAAAACTGTAACTACAATAGTTGTGAGTATCAGCAACCAGAATAAATCATGCATGTTGTATTGGCGTATTAGGTATGATGTAACCATATAACAATATGGTGATTAGTTTGGCATATACCTGTAATTAGGAAGTGGCTTAATGCCGGGTTGTTGACAGTGTCTGTGTGGCATTGTCTCGGTAATTTTGTTGCCACATACTCTGCATCTATTGAAATACCAGTCTGATAGCTCATCAATCTTTGTAATAGTAGCCTCCGTGGTAAACTGTTGCTGTAATCATCATAATGTAAATGCCAATGGTGTATGTAATTACAGAATAATGGTACTATTATGAGATTTAGACATACCGTCACGCTTTCTGGGCTTGCCTGCATCAACATAATGACTGGAGTCACGCGACGGGCCGCTGCTTCATCTGCCTGTTGCACATCACTTGGTGGTAGCTGTAGTGGTTCAGTTATCAGGCCCATTTGTCCGTACCTGTGACAACCAACTTCGTAAAGAAATATTATGGTGTCATGGTATTTCGTTGGTCGAGATATTGTTTGGGAAAACTAACACTTCGCATATGTGATCAGCTTGTTCGAGTTTTGGATTGAGGTAATAGTACGTTGCTGGGGTCGCAGATAGCTGCAGTCCTCCTATCCATCAGATGTATATAATTTGTGGTCAAACATTTTTTGTTTTGTTTCGTTTTTTCTGCACTTCTTGTAAAGATATTGAATATACCTGAGAATCTCTTTGCCCAACAGGAACTAACGGCTAAAACCACTGGTTGCCGCATTTGAGAAAGGATTTGAACCGGGAAGTTGCTTGCCATTTCATTCCAGAGTGTGAAGGTAACCACATTGCCGCTGTATAAAATATGTTGGTTGTAATCATAGTATTCGCAACACTTATTTCGAAAGTGGATATAGAGAACTTACTGTAGGTTCTGGATGTCTATGTTCCTGCGCATAATCCTATTGGTTGTAGCGTCTCCAAACTCTCTTATAGGGCCTATGCTTCTGATAATGCCCATATAATCTGTATGAAGTTATGGCAATGGTTATTTTATGGAATCTCCAAAATAGTGGTTACATAATATGTTGTACCTGTGAGTGTATAGTCCCTGGCGTCTACTCGGCGGCCCAATTCATTGTGTGCTATGAAGTCGAAATAATGATTTGGGAAACCTTCTTGTTGTATAGGAGTGACCTGTGTATATTTTCCAAACAACAATGTCATAGGATTGTTAATGGTACGCTGCCAGTTGTCCGTTTTTTTTAATCCAAAGCGTTCAATTTTATAGCATGAGCCGACTTCCAGCTTTGTATCGAATTGTCTCATGTCCCATAACTGGATATTAGCCTGGATGGCCCCTCCCTGTAAATATGAAACCTATTATTAGTTCGAATACTTTTTCCGATGTGTTGTGCTATTAAATAAAGAGCTGCTCACCATTTTGTCTAAGAGGATGAGGCAAAGGCCGGTCGGATTGGGGTCAGGCACATTCCTTGACATCCATTTCCTGTATACTTTGACTTCCAGCGGTTTGTCCAAATCTGTGGGTTTCAGGTCCATCAGATTAGTTGTTTCTATTTCCACAGCAGGTGCTTTTCCCTTGTCCATTGAGCGCTGCGGCTCAACCTCTTCTGCCTATCGATGTTCAGATTCGCCTGCCTCTGCTGCAGCAGCTTTGCCTTTATCCGTCATGTCTCTGAAATTTGCAATGAATAAGGTTAACAACTGTCGATTCATACACACTTGGGGAGGCATCTGCAATAATTTTTTGTTACTAATAGTCTGACAAACACTTGATAGGAATACAGTTTATTGCAGCAATTAAAGGAGACTAATTGAACCACACATGACGGATAAGCTTAGCCCCCCAATGTATGTGACAACAGGCAGTATAAAAATTCTCTGAAATTATAGATGGCACCTAGTGTTATAAAAAAAAGTATAAAGGCCTATGAAGTGTAGTTGTACCATTAAATGGATGCACTTGTCATTAGGGTTATGTTATTGTTAGTAAAACTCATAGCAAATGTCCTCTAACATTAGTCGTAAAGAATGGTGATGGAATAGTGAATAGAGGTACCTAACTCATTGATAGGACAATCTACTAATGAGAGCTGCAGTTGTAGGCTAATAATCTTACGTATGGGATATCCAACAAAACGTGTAGCTGTAGATGTTAGTAAACATGTAAATGCATTCAAACGAAGCAGCAACCATATAAATTAAAGTAACTGCTATATGGGGAAATATCAGCTGGTGGAAAGACAATGCAGTATATTGTTACAGATATAGGTTCGCAGGGAACAGTAATAAAAATAGATGGTCAATATGTGTAAGAATGTCGCGCGGTATAATTTGAAAAATGCCTATAACCTGTGCCGAACCGATTTTCTTTAAAAATTCTGTATACACTATGTTCTTGGTACTGTTGGGTTGCCTGTTTTGTTGTGCTTCAATAACCATCTTTAAGCCTTCGGGTGATGTGGCCCGTGAAAGCGCCACATATAGTTGCCCGTGACCAAATATTGGTTTCGGAAGATAGACACCAATCCTTTTAAGTGACTGACCCTGACTTTTATTAATCGTCATTGCATAGTAGACCTTTGCAGGAAACTGCCTCCTTTTGAAAATGAAAGGTAGCTTGTCGTCATTTGATGTAAGCAAAATCCTTGGTATAAATACTTTCTGCGCAACACGTGTGCCAGTAATAATCTTGGCTTCTATGACCTTTGTAAGTAACTGGCTAACAATCATTCTTGTACCATTACACAATCCCCCTGCCAAATTGAGGTTTCGCAACAACATAATAGGTGTCCCTATTTTCAGTTCTAATGTGTGAGGTGGAAAGCCCGAAAAACTTAAAGAGTTCAAATATTCAAGGGGATAAAGAAGCTCTGTTGCGCCACCATCATTCCCACGTGGTATAGCCTCGTCAACGCTGCTGTAGAAACAACTGTCACCTTGTACGATTTCCATGACCTGTTTGTTGATCAGGTCTGCCGTTTCATTTTTAGGACACACTATCGCTCTGTCCTGTAGAGTTTCTGCGCAAGGATGATGTAACGTAGCAGTATCATATATAAAGCTAATTAGCTGCCATTTGCCTTGCTCTGTAGCCGGAAAGCAGAATCTTTCAGGTATTTCGATCCACGAACTGTTTTGAGGATCTGCCGCATCTTTTTCACCGATGACACCATTCCCTATATCAAGCAACCACCTCGAAAACTGCATTATTTGTTGCTGTTGTTCAGGGGTGTTTGACAACGATTGTACACGCATGTTTTCATGAAGAGAAAATACTTTGAAGTGCTGCCAAAGATATGATTCAGATATACACGAACCTATGATATCGTTTTTTGTTCCTTTTTTCTTAACCGGTAATGTCTGTCTAAAATCTCCTCCCAGCATTATGCTCCTGTTTCCAAATATAGCATTTGGCAAATCGAATATGTCTCTTAAGGTACGGTCAAGCGCCTCAAAACATCGCCTATCATTCATAGGGGCCTCATCCCAAACTATCAGGTCAGTTTGTCTTAGCAACTGGGCCAGCTGGGTAGTTTTCTTGAAACTGCAAACGGATTCATCGGTCAGTTGGATTGGTAGCTTGAAGCGAGAATGCGCTGTCCTGCCCGAGGGTAAAAGCAGTGATGCTATACCAGAGGAAGCAACCGCTAGCACAATCTTGCCTTGTGATCTGAGGGTGGTAATAATGGTTTTCCATAAAAATGTTTTCCCCGTACCGCCATGTCCATAGACAAAGATCATTTCTTGTGTGTGATTCAGCGTCGCCTGGATAATAGTGTCAAAAATTTGGCGTTGTTCTGCATTTAATTTGGGGATCAGTATATCTCTTTCTTGTGCAAGAGCTGCTCGATTGTAGCTTCTTTCCTCCATTATACTTCTGTTTCTCAACACATCTAACAAATCATCTGGGGGCATGGGTATGCCGTAATCTGATAATGACCTGCCATGATGAGCAAGTGCCGCTTGGAGCTCGTATAAACGCCACCCTTTAGCTGAGGCTCATCTACGTAAACGAAATGCACACCATGAATAGAAGACAATATTCTGGGGATATCGTCAGACATGTGTTGCCAGAAAGAGTTCCACAGATGTGCAGGGTCCGTGACGTTGCAAAAGACTAAGATCTGCACAAACAACGCTCTTAATTCTGAGGCTGAAGCGGTTAGCGCAGCTTCCTCTAGTGCTATAAACCATTCGCCATCATTTTCGAGAAGTCCCAATGCCTCTGCTGCAGCTCTATTTGTTGTATACGTGTGACTGTTAACAGTCCTAATACCCGGGAAAGAAGTGCACCCTTTTTGGTGACATAATAGCAGCCGCTGATAGAATAGATCACCAGAGCTCGGATGCACGTATGTAAGCCTGCCTATGGATGGCCTGTTTGGGTTTTGCCTTGGGAACCATTGCTTATCTTTTTTTGACCACACAAATTCTGAAGGGAACTGTAAATATGTCAAATGCCTTCCAATCACATATTGCCTATTGAACCGCAGCCATTCAGTAAGTGTAGTTCGCTGAACCCAATCGTTGTCCACTATCGACTGCAGCCGTTGCGTGCTTCTGAAAGTGATATGCTGCATGTTCTCTGGATGGACAGACAATATTTGGACCGCTGGATCACGACTATGTATATCAAAACCGAGAATGCGCCAACATGCTTCATGGGGACCGATATAGCGTGCATCCATGAAATTCTTAATCTCATCAACAACCACTGATGCTTCCGTGGCCGACGTTGATGGTGCTGCCGCGCTGGTACCCTCATCGTTCAGTGCGCTTTGTGCCCTTGTTATTCGTGCAAGTATTCTATCAGTACCTTTAGATATGTACTTAAAAAGATACTTTATGAGCATTGACCACCCACAACATTCAACATTTATGTGTGCATAGAATGCCATACACAAAGCTCGGTTGTATGGAACAACATATCCGTTATCCAATTGGACATTATGCCGCAGAACACCTATGTGAACATCCCTCCATCGATAATGCACATACCCTGCATCGTCAATGAATGTATGTGTGCAGTAATCTTTTGGGAAAAAATTTTTGCACACTGCTCGCTCACGCATACATGGGGCATTAGGAAATGCCTGGCCGCAAGGTCCATGCATCATAAGTTCACTTACAACTCTGAAGCCTTCTGGATCCGTTAGTCTGTTAGGCAGTTCTGCAGATACATGACTGTCAATATCGTCGGCGGTCATTGTCCTTGAGCCGCTGCTATTCCACAGCAATATATGACAGTGAGGTAAGCCTCTTTTCTGAAACTCGACGGTGTATAAGACTGCAAATACAACACGCGTTGTCAGAAAAAGAATTAGTCAACATTGTATGATAGTTTAAAATTTGGAATACATTGGAATCTGACATCTCATATGTAATGGTAACGAAAATGGCTGCATAAATATTTGTTGTTCAATAATTATAATCACCTGCAATAACAGGACCCAATGGCTGCCGGTCCCTTACAAACTTAATGAAATCGTGTATCTTTCTTTCGAACACTCTGTCGACCACATCTGGTCTATCTGCGGCCGTCAAGTGTGGGAATGCATGCATATATGCTTCTATTTCTGGCCATTTGACGTTGCAAGTAAATGTGACAAAGAAGCTGGGATTTCCATGAACCCTACATATCGCCAGTGCATCCAAATAGTGACTGTACATATACCTGGGTCCACCCGTAAATGATGCAGGAAGTATAATCCTAGATCCTGCTTCAGAACCTTCACGATCTCCCCTGGCAATGGCGTCATGCAAGCCTGATAAATACTCGCCTCTAATATCTGATTGTTTTTGTCGTATGAAGTCCATTCTGTTTTGCTCAATGGAACAATAAGCCATAACAACATACTGTTGGAAAAGGCGCCCCCCTCTTGTGAGAAGCCCATATCTATTGATCCGGTCATGTATCTGATAACCATAATATGCATGCATTGTCACCCTCTTGTCAGTATCAGGCTCCGTGCTACTGGCCCCTGCTAATCTTAAACCAGTATGATACCCTTGTTCACCATAAATGAAGAGAAGAGGCAACTGGAATGCCATGTAACATGGATGTAGTTTGTTAATCCTTTGAGCTTCTCCCGCATGAGTTTCAATGACTATGTCAAATTCTGATTCACTCTCAGGACTGTCCTGAAATACTATAGCCCCAATGGAATCCGCTGTTGGCAATTCATGCTGCGTTGAACCTACAACGCTATAAAGCCTAACCTTAAACTGCGGCACATCACATTGCTGTAGCTTGTCCCTGGCAGATCTGAATAACTGAACCAATGCATTATGTTCATCCAGTACATGTATCAGACCGTCAACTATATCTCGCCTCAGACGCGTGCCTTCCTCCCCTAAAGTTAGCAAGCCTGTTATCTACTTCATGCTCTGTGTCGTAAATATAAAGTTGTAGGAATCGCGGATCTTTGCCTGCCTCTGGGCATAACCTACCAATGTGATGATATATCTGTCCAGATACTTTAAAAACATATGGACCCCTGCCAGTATTGATAGTGCCATCAATGTTTGCACCAAGGGATGTCATAGAAAACATCTGATTGTATGCGCGTATATTGGTCATGAAATGATTGTCACTAAAAAGCTCCTGTATATATGCCGGATATTCTTTAGGTAGAAATAGCTTAACAGCGCCGCCCTTGCAACACCGATTATATAGAGGGCCCGAACGGCGTGTGGATGTGGTCAGACGCTCTTCGTACCAGAAACGTGCATGGCAATTGGAACAAACACAATTGCAAGGACCATATGCTTTATATTCTGCCGGCGGTCCTGCAAATTAGCTAACGTTAAAAAAAAGTCCGACATGTAATTACCAGCCCCCCACAGATAAGTAAATTAGCCATGTGATAAAATAAAAAGATACACACCACATGGCCTGCTGTAGACTGGTGTTGCTGAGGGTGGCTGAGCATTACGACGTCCATGGGGGCCACGACAAGCAGAAGTCGAAGCAGATGCTATACAATGATTGAGAGAGGTAAGTAAAACATGATGGAAATAGGCACAACCTAATTAAATAAATGAAAGAAGACAGTCGTTTAACAATAGAGAAAATGTGCATCTACCACTTACGGTGAGCAGTTGTTGGAGGACATTGCTGAGCAGCGTGTGTTGGTAGAAAAGGACGGCCATTGACAGGCATTCCCATGAGTGTACGCGCAAATGGTTGGGACATATTTGGTCCGCCAATTTCAGTGGGCTGCGACGACGCCCCCTAGAAACTGCTTCATTAGGACATGGTGAATCTGTAAAAACATGTAAGACGGTTATGTGCTATAAAACCGAACCTAAAGATGTGGTAAAACAAAATGCAGATGACTGTTATATTCACAAACATGTAAGGTAAACGGTCGGCAAAGACCTGAAAACGAATATGGGCCCTGAACTGCAGATGTAGAAGATTCCCCAACCTCGGTAGGAATGGCAGGCGCATGATCTGCAGCACACGTAGTTTGGGTCGCCCTCTTTTGACGACGTGATTGAGAAGGAATTCTTTCTACCAATATAAAAAGAAAGGGACAGTCAACTTACGAAACAGCAGAAAATAAATAAACATGCATAACAATAAACGTGACCAGTACCATCAAACGCATATATATAAGAAGTGAATGGTACCTTGTAATTGTCGCTTTCGTTTATCAGAAGGCCGCTCAGTTGCTGAACGAAATGGCAATACTAATTCATGATCGGCTGGCTGTGGTACCAGCGTTTGAAGTCTCTCGAAACCTTTGTGTTGCACACACTCACTGATACTTCCCGACTGAAAATCTAAAACAACCGGACTCCTTCGGTCAGCTACATACAACAACACGGAAAACATGAGTGAATTATAAAAAGTATCAGTCACTGCGGATGAACGTACGTAAGCAGGTGAAAGAACTTGAAAAGCACTAACACTAACCGCCATGCAAGGTAAGCAACGAATCGAATGGTGATACAGGACGATTAAATCCAATAGGCTCCTGCAACTGCAGGTTTTGGGACACCTGAAAGCAGGCACGTGACCCATCCGAAGTTGAAATTGTATGAGCAGCTTCAGCCTACGCTATCGAATATACATCAGTCAAAAGTAAATGTATAAGACACAATTTATCTAAAACACGATCATGACTAATAACTTTTTCAGAAACAAAGCAGAAGGTGCTTACAGAAGGAAGCGAACAATCTGATTCCAATGAAAACCCATGGCGTTGTTGAAGGCAGTCCGTAGAAGGTAAAAAACATGGTCGATGACCAACAGACGAAGTTTCAGTTGCATACAAACCAGCAGCACCATCATGAAACTGCATTGACCAATAAACATTTTATCAACACAATGAGAATAACATATTACAGGCATTCAATCAAACATACAACAGATACGTAGGTTACCTGATTAGGATTTTCTGAAACACGTTCCTCGAACCCCACCCCCGCTGAGCCGATCTTTTTACACCTTCTTGAACAGACATAACAGAAAAATCAAAGCGTCTCCTTTTTGGAGACCTCCGGGCACCTTCAGCATGTAATGTACACCGACACACTGGTTGACTAACGACACCATCTGAACCATCCTGGTCAGAAATACCAGAGAACTCACCAGCAATGACACCACATACACATGCACCTTCAGCAACTGAAGAACCCTGATGTTGGTGCACTACAACCGGCACAGATAAACCGTCTCCTCCAGGCGACAAACCAGCAGCGTGTAGGGCAGACGTTGCGACAATAGGTATAGAACAATTTTTTTTTAAACTTGCATGGCACATATAAGATGGAAATATGCGGCAAATAACCAAACAAAAAGAGAAACCGATAAACAGTCCGTTCACAAAGTTTAAAGGGAGTTACTTTTTGGATGACGATATCAACAGAAAGCAGATATGTTAGTAACAGCCGAACAGCAAAAAGAAGGTAAGTAAACATGCAGTTAATGAAACAAACTACAAACACCTTACATAACATAGTAACCCTAACGAAAAGTATAAACACATACAATAAGGATCGAAAAGCACACATGCAAAGGCTATAGCTGCAGCCTAAGGCCAAACAAAGGAAAATATTACCAAATAAGCTACCCTAAACACATAGAAAGATCAAACGTACAGAAATAGTTAAGAGCAACCATACGACAAAAAAAAGGCACACAGTTATACAAAGCATAAAGGAAGATCCTCAGATCCGGAAAACCTACCCACAAACTTTGTCGGTTGCTTCTGGAAAAAGATAGCTACTATGAGAAGACGATACGTTATAACAATGATATAGTTACAATAAACGGGCCAGATGCATGCTGCCTAGGCTGGGCCAACACACCTAAGCCCAAGTAAAAGCAAAACCCACCCACACAACTGAACCGATTAGAGACACCATATTTGACCTGGCTATATGACCCGGACCAACACACGTTTCCAGCCAAGGAATCAACCGACATGAAGAGAAAGTGTATTAAATTTGTTGGGCAACGCACCCAGGCAGACAGAAATTGTATTAAATTTGTTGGGCAACGCACCCCGTGTGCCTTGTATATTTATAGATAATATATTTAGAAAGCTCTTTCGTTTCTTACATGGAATAGTGTGGAACAATTTTATAAAGTCACTAGCCAACTCCATATCAAGAGTGTAGAACAATCATTTATGTGTGTGTACATACTTAGTACTAGTATAAATATGTGGTAGCCTAACATCCCCAACTTCTCTCATTTTCTCTTTATAATTTAATTTAATCAATAAAAGTAGTATTTCGATAACTAGAAATGGCATTAGGCAGGCTTATGGCAGGTTTAAGAAGGGGCAGTCATTCTCATCCTTAAACTTGATTAATAAATGCCTCTCTAAACCTGCCTCAATCACCTTCGAAGATTATGTTCTTGTCAGTGATTTTATCCGGATGTCCTTTACATGCACAATTCTCGATCAAACCCGCATCATTTCACGTTTATTAGTATTTTTACACCATTACTAATATGATTTCATACAATAAATTAAAGAATTGATAACTTATTAATAATCAATTACATATCAACCTTATTAAATCTTCAATAATAGTATTAAATATAAATAATGATAACTTGCATTGTCACAAAGTATTACATTGAAAAGCTTCTATGATCACAAATTATAATCATTAAAAATAATAATAATAATAAAAATAAAAAAGTAAAAAATAATATAAAAATTATTAGTCAAATATATATTTTATTACTTTTTATTACGAAATATATATTTTATTACCTTTATAAATCAAATTTAATATATATTTTTTTAATATTGATTTTAACGGGTAATAAAAGGTAAAATGCTATGCCCGATAGTTAGTGTAAAAGAGGCATACCTTCAAACGTAGTATGCTTGAATGATTATCAACATAACCTAAACTACAAGTTTAATATCAACATTCTACAAATATATATTTTATTACCTTTACTAATCAAGTTTAATATATATAATTTTTTTAATAAAGGCCTCTCCAAAGTTCCTAGAATTTATACATACTAACGGGCATAACATTCTACTTTTATTACGTAAATATCAACATCCCCGCCCTATTAGTATGTGTAAATTCTATATACTTTTTGTTATAAACTTAAACGGGATTTAAACGCATAGCGCTATACTTGTAAATAAGCGGATACACGATTCTAATCGAACTTAATGCATCATATATATATATATATATATATATATATATATATATATATATATATATCATTCAATTAACATTAATAATGTAAAATTAAGTATACCTAATCGCCTCGAAAGTTAAGTCGACATATGATTGTTCTGCATCCAACCAAGACATTCCATAGCCTCCTTCGATCACAAGCCTCTTGATCTCAAGTATCTGCGTGTCCGACGGAAGAAACGCAACGATGTAGCCTAATGGCCAGCTTGGAACGCCATGGAAATTGAGATTTTAGGTTTAAAAGAGTGAACAAAATCAAAGAGTGAGCGAATTCAAAGAGTGAAGAGAAATATCTTTTAGGAAATGAATTGGCGGTCCGAGAGACATATGTAGCCTACGTGGCATGTGTTTGACTCATCGCTAAAACTCGCTTAAAACTAGACTCGAGTTTTATCGCGAGATTAATAAATATTTATCATATTAGTTTAATTTTACTCGCTTTATATACATACATATAGATAGTGCAACTTTATTTTCGAACCAATTTAAATGCGATAACCGCTGAACTCCTCTCGAACCGCTGGATATTTTGATCAATGGATAAAATGATATGTGCCATTAGTGTTGATAGCAGTATCAATATTAATGACCCAAGCCCATTAATTACACACTGGATCAAGCTCATCACCAAAGCCCAATCAACACTTGATAAAGGCTCGCTTAAATCACATGCCACGAGACCGGAAGGACCTCTCACACATAACTAAGTAAGAACAAAGCTATGCTCCCCAACTGTCACTAGCGGAGGGAAGAAACACATGTCCGAGAGTATCAACGAATTTTATCGCCGCTTGTGACGGAATCAACGCAGTCGCTGATGATGATGAAGATTTGGATAATTGTGGTGATTTAACAGCTTGTAATAATGAAGGTTTGGTAGGTGAACTAGTAGTAGGTTTACTTACGAGTAACTTAGCAAGTGATGAAGGTGATGGTGAATTAGTAGGTTTAGTTACAGGTGATGAAGGTTTGGTAGGTGAATTAGCAGATGACGCCATTAAAGAAGAATTAGGGTTTAGATTTTGGGGAGATGAGTGGAGAGTGTGTGTTTTTGTGAGTGTGAGTGTGAATGTGAAAAAAAAGGGGGGAGGAAGAAGATATTTGTTTGGAGTTGGGGGGGGACTTGTGCGGTCGTTGACGGTTAGAAGGGTTTTTTTTGCAATATTACACATGTCCTAGGCCTTTTCTATTCTTTAATGAAATTGATTTCCACACATTTTAAATTGATTGTACTTATTTTTTATTTTAGCACTAGCATTCAGCAGCAACAGTTTCTTTTTAATAAAAAACGTTTGATTACATATCTTTAGTTGTAGTCATAACATGTAAAAAAAACTTCTAAATTGCATCAGAAAAAATAAATAAACCTACTTGCCAAACGAGCATTAAATGTCACAATTTGTAACGCGAGGTAGTATCTTCACTTCCATTATTGGATATTGTTATCGTTATTCTTGTATATTAGTTTAAAACAAATAATGTATTCTTTGAAATTGCACAACATTTTATAATATAAAAACCCTTGGAATTATGTAGAATTTAATCATCCTTGTTTCTATAAGATTCTTTTATTGATTAAAATTCGAAAACAAATATTTAATTTTGGAACAACAAAAAGTAGCATTTTGAACATCTAATTTGAGACGTTTATGATACCCAAGAACAAGGCAATTGTATGCGATGACATAACAGCGAAACTTGGGTTTAGATAGATGCATATACAGGGACGGAGTAAGTGTCCCACGGACTGCGACACCTTTTTGATTTTTTTTTAGTGTTAATTTTAAGAAAAAATATCGATTTTTCCCAAATACATTTTAAATGACCCCGGTCAATCGAAATTTATTTTAAGTATTATTTAGTTAGCATCTTAAACTTCATTATATCACGGTTAAAAAAATATGCATTCGGTCATATTTGTTTCTGACTCCGTCTCTATACATATATAATTATATGTAGTGAATCTTAGCTTGAAGTCCAGTTTTCAAAAACTTTCTGTTCACTGCCTAATCTCCATCATGTAACAAACTCAAATAAATTGAAACTACCATACATTTGAGATGAAATTGGCCGATCAAAATGTACCCAAAATACTATGTTTATTAAGTGGGTTGAACCCAATTGAATTGTATATATATACTAAAATATATTTTTTTTAATAAAGCCATCCAATCTTCATATCCCACCAAGATCGTATAAGAACCCAAGTTAAGAACCTTTTTGACATATAAATTTCACAAATGGCTAATTGTTTTTTTTTTTTTTCTTTTTCTTTTCTTTTCCTTTTAATACTTATTATTTTATATTATTAAAGTTAGGTTGTTGATAAACCAGAAAAATATATAGATTGATCAGATGATAATAGTTGAGTAGGTGAAAGAAAGAAAATAATATTTTAATAAGAGATTGAAATATGATAAATTGTTAATAAAATAGTCTAATACAATCAAAGATATAAAAATAAGTCACGTTGATGCATGATAGTAGTGATCTATATAGATAAATTAGTGATTGTGACAGGTCGGCAGCAGCACTTGGCTTAGTGTTCTTCTTATTATATTATATATATATATACTAAAAGTCATCGTACCATTATCAATAATACTGCATTAACAAGAATACGCCACGCACAAGGTCTAAAAAAAAAAAAAAAAAAAAAACTTTAAAGAAATTCATTCCCGTGAATAAAATGATCGAAATAACGACCGAGTTCAAGAACGCGGGTTAACCCGCTAGTATATATACTAAAAGGAATTGGGAGAGTGAGGCAAAGAGAATGTGTTATATGGTAATTAGTATCCTAATCTCACATTCTATTGGTTGATTTAATGTCATTAGAAGCATTTGTTATACATGGCAACATATGATTGGCTACCGTGTTTTTGTCATAAGCTCGGATGAACAAAGGCACATTTTTGTAGAATTTGGAAAGTTGTGTTGGTGAAACACATTAAATGCTACTTTCACAATACATATGCCACATACACAAGTTCATTAAATACATATGGTATTATCATTATATATAATGTATATTTAAAATTTAGGATACTAAGCTAGAAACTTCTATACATAATTTTACTGATTGCAAACCTTCACTTAAAACTAAAACCTAATTTCTAAAAGGATATGAGACAGATACGTTTTCTAAAGAAAGAAATATATTGAGCAAACATAAAAGCCCTTTTCACACCAAAAAGGCCAACTTAAGCCCATATTAAATACTACCAACCCAAATACAATTAAAAAAGCCCAATAAGTTACCTGCAAAACTACCCATTCCTAAGTCCTAACTAATTAAAAAAAGACATTGAAAAAAAAAAAATTATAAAAAAAAAATACATAATAAAATCCTAAACACATAATTTATAAAACAACATACTCATGACAGAACGCGCGAGTTAACTCGCTTCGCTTTAGTGCTAAATGCTCCTTGTACATTTGAGTAAAAACTTCAAAGTTGGCTTATATGCAGACAACCACCGCTCTAATACATTAGTACGTTGTTCCAATACATCGAAGACGCCAAATGAATGCATCATACCGCCTCCGCATTCATCATACCGCTTGAAAGCTCGCACCGCAATGCATCACGTTGTCCCAATTCATCATCACATTTTGATAAATCATCCAAGTGGTCGCTAATGAAACCCGCCGATCCGCTACATCACTCGACGCTCCAAAACATCAACCAACCGCTTATAGTCTTCATCGACATCTTCTTTGCATCAACACGTCAGAACCTTTCATGTTCCTTAAATTCAATTAAACCCCTGTTTGGTGAATGGAAAGGTTCTAGTGGATGATGTCTACATAAATTATGTCATCAGTTATTGAAAACCGACTAAAAAAAAGGTTCTTGTCATAAAATAATCATCTACTTTTTTTAGTGGCCCGCTTTGGTTTTGGTAATTAAGCTTTTCTTAGAGGGAGGGTGGGCATCGGGCACCATTTCGGTAGGGTACCCGAAGTTACACCGCCACGGTACTTCTCGGTATCAAATCGGCTATCAAAATCGGCTTGTAACCCGTGTGTTTGTGGAGCGATTTTGAAAAAAGAGACGCTGCATGTGACAACGGATATATTCGGCATAAAAAAAAAAAAAATTTTCCTCTTTAAACCAAACCATTTCACTTCATTTTTCAAAATAACAATTCACAAACCAAACCATTTCACACATTAATCTTTCAAACTTTGGCGAAACCATGGATTCAAGAAGAGGTAAAAGCTTTCACCTCGCCAAGGTCGTTTCAACCGTCCCGAATCAACCACAACAAACTCCGATAGGATTTAGCCAATTTTATTCTCAACCACCCCAATTTTTACGCTCCACAACCCCAATCTCCACCCTTTTCCAATATAATATGGGTCCTCCTCAAATGAATCCACAACACTACAACATCACTACTACAAGCGAGTTTTCCTGCTCCAAAACATTGATGAAGAAGTAGACGTACTGCAAACACAACCACTACCAAACGAAGAAGACGAAGATGAGGAAGTTCAAGAAGTTGATCCGGAGGGAAGAAAAAGTCACGGGAGGAGGCCCTGTGAATTTTGGTCACCCAAGACAAGAGGAGGCTTTGGCGAAAGCATGGATTCAAATCTCCGAATGTGGTGTTGTCGATAATGAACAAAAGTCCGACGGTTTTGGAAACGGGTTCTCAAGCATTACGAGTCAAGTATGGGTTCGAGTTCACGAACTTTTCATTCGTTGAATACCAAGTGGAAAACAATGAACACGGCCATGGGTATTTTCAACGGCTACTACATCCAAGCGTACAAGTTATATTTATACTTTTTATTTTACATAATCTATACTTTTTATTTTACATAATCTATACTTTTATTTTACATAATCTATACTATATTATTTACAATTACATTATTTGTTTAAGCTATATTTTTATTATTTTGTATATAATGTAGAAACGCATAAGGCTAAGTGGGTGCAACGACTTGACGCCATGAGGAGTGTTCGAGTTGGATTACTATACAAGAAAGAAAAGACAATTTACTCATACTTTGGCGTGGAGGTTGTCGGAGGTCATGACAAATGGACGAGAGCAAGAATGTTTTCAAGCTATTCCTGGCTCGACAAGCAACTCTTCAAAAGGAAGTCGGGAGTATGAATCGGCAAGCAACACCGCTCCCGATATGAATGAAGACGCCACCCTCCACTTTCAAGAAAGATGAAAAAGAAGTCGATCCTCGCCGATCTCAAGTGTTGGAAGAAATCAACTCGCACACACAAAAGAAGACGGAATATTTGCGTAAAAACGCGGAAGGATGCGTGGCAAAACAATTGTTGGCTACACAAATCGAGGGGCTAAGTTCAAGAATGAACAACGGAGATGAAGTATTTTTGGAGCCGCGATGATCACATTCGCGATCCCGCTTATGTTGGAATTGCTCAACCAAAAACGCCAACTCAGCGAAACACTGATGGCTTGCAATTTTAAGTTGTAGTTTCAACTTGTTTTAATTTCAAATTATGTAATGTTTTTAAGTATTATGTTATCTTTTTTTTAAGTATTATGTAACGTTTTATTTTATTTAATGAAATGGTATGTTTTATTTTAAATATTGTATGTGATTTTATGTATGTGAAAAAAAAAAAAAAAAAAAAAATCGGCAGTGAGGTGACCACCCCTCCACTTGTATGGTTAGGGTAAAAACGGTAGTTTTGATGTGTAGGCTTTTATTGGATGGAGGTGAGGTGGCACTGGGGTGATTGGTGACCACTCCCCCCTCTCTTAGTCTCGTTGTAATGGTAATCTAGTCAACATCATAACTGATTAAATTGTCTGACATGGCATAATTTATGCTCGAGCGTTACCGTATTTTATTAATGCGTAGGTTGATCCTCACAATTTAGTTAAAAGTATAATAAAGATGCTAGTGTGTGTAGGAATGACTATATTGTGAGGATCGACCTTCACATCAGCAAAACATGCAACGTCTTGGTTGAGTAAATTACTATATTGTGAGGATCGACTATATTGTAAGAATGACTATATTGTTAATGCCTTGGTTGAGTAAATTACTGTATTTGCCCACCCAATGCAAGTATAATACCCAAAAGCCCAAAACGGGACAGCAGAAAGTTTAATTATCAAAACGGGCTATTAAGAAAAGTATGGCAACAAGTCTAAAAAAAGCTCAAGGTTAGTTTATAACAAAGAGGTGGATTACCTTTTGATGAGCACTAGCACAAGTGTGAACATGAAGAAGTATAGCATCCTTGTATGTGCATAAGGTGTTCATAGAGGGCGCTGTAGACATAAAGTAATTAAGATACAAGTAATAGTGTTTATTTAATTGTGGTCGAGAAAGTGAAAACCTACACCTACCTTCCCACCGGATGCAGTTTGAAGCCATTTTTGTATACAATAGAATCCATACAAATGCCCACAAGGAAGACAACTGCAGACATTAAAAAAAATGGTGAATGCTGAATATATGTAACAAACTTTCTCAAATTAACCAATATACGTTACTTATTTTATTCTCTAACATACGTAATTAATATCTTTTCAAATTCTTACCAATATACGTAATATTGCCAGGTTACTAGTTTTTAAAGTTATAGTAATGACCCCTGTCGTTTGTGTTAACTTTCACCGTTAGTCCTTCGACATTTTTTAACTTAAAAAAGTTGCAATAATGTTCCCTGTGGTTTGCTTTGAATTTTAGTCATTTGACTTTCATCTTTTTTATATATGATTTTATACACAAATCTGCCATCTAAAACATCTCAAAAGAGTTATTTTGCCATTAATCTTTTAATCCACCTTTATTTGTCACTAAACATTTATCGTTAGTGCATGTTTGCCACTCATCCATTAAGGTCGTTAAGTAGGTATGTCCGTATGTATAGGTCCGACTTGGCATGATATACGTAGCATCTTGTCGAATTGAAATGTCTAAATGATGTTGATTAAATTGGCAGTAACATTCTCTCTGTTATTAGGTTTGATATTTGGATTATAAATTTATAAGTTATAACCTTCTGTTTCTTAAATCAATTTAAAACTTTTCTTATGTCGTTTTTTTGGCATAAACAAATATAAAACCATACGATGAAAACCGACCATTTTGATTAGAATATTTATACATTTTAAACACAATAATACTTATACGAGAATTTATTTAAAGGCTTAATTTACATTGCATGTATTACGTTAAAGTCGTCAAATTCTTTCGTCGCAATTTTCCATCTCGTTGACTCTATAATGCAATGTGATTTTAGTTACACAATGTCTTTTTGTAACTTTCAAAGCGTTTGTTTTTATGATTGCCTAGGTTTGTTTTGTCAAGAGTTTATTACTAAATTAATACATCTTTTCTATAAAGTATCATGTCACTCTACTCACGCGTGTTTGGGAAGAAGCAACAAAAGAGCTCAAGTAAAAGTAAATAAGAACATTAAATAGACATAACAGTGAAATTCAAAAGAAAGGACTTAACGAAATATTCTTCTCGTTAAGTCACCAAGTACGCATAAATCAAATTTGTCAAAGTTTAGTGGTAAATACACTCATTTAATTATTTTAGTGGCAAATAAAGGTAGATTAAAAAATGAATGACAAAATAACTCTTCTCATATGTTTTGAATGGCAAAATCGCTCTTTTAACCACATTTTTATATACGTTTTTATGCATATTTTTATACACATTTTTTACAAACGTTTTTATATACGTTTTTATGCACATTTTTATACATGCTTTTTACACACGTTTTTATTCAATTTGACCTTTACTTATTGAACTGATCTTATTGAATCGATGGGCGAAAGGAACCTACCGATTCGCTCCCTACTATACTAAAGGGCCCTAGCCAGTGGATCTTGCCCCTTTTTCCGGTCGATACCATCCTATCTTCTAAGTGATAGACTTGAGCATTCATTTCTAAAGTTGTTGCTCATCTATGTAAAAGGAGACTTTTCTCTTGGTCTATTTAATGAATGCCTAAAAAGATCATCTTTATCTCGAGCATGTGAAAAGTCCTATCCCATATAGCGGCGAGGTGGAGAGCGAGACCGACCATTAATTCGACTATTGTAGAGCCTATTCTAACTCCACTATAAAGAAGGTCCCACTTACTTGTGTGAAATCGCTTGAGAGCTTCGCTTTGTCGAGCCTTCTTTGGTCTCGGTTTGATGGTTGTACGCTAAAAATCTGTACATTCCGCTTTGTTTCCCATCCCGCCTTTCGCAACACTTCAGGTTTACTTCTTTTATTAGGTCTCGACTTTTCGCTCGATCAAGGCCAAGTTTTTTAGACCATGGATCTTAACGTAACAGCCCCATTGTTGCCATGGTGTGCGGAAATGGGACATCAATCTCATATCTTGGCGTTACTAAGCATCGATTTTATGATATCGATGAGAGGTAAGTCGCAAGTTACCTCTCCTGAAATTAAAGGAAATGGTATTATGAAGAATTTTAATTAGTGGGATGTAGCTAACTCTTAATTTTTTATTTTTTTTACCCAGGGTAATACAATGCATTGCACCGCAAAGTCGAAGACATCACACACCTTTGTAACCAGGTTGAAAGAGGGAAACATCTATACCATTAATGACTTTGTTGTAATACCAAACACAGAAGACTACCAGATTATGAAAAAGAGTCCTTACATCATTGAATTTCATGGTGGCACCACTGTCAGAAAATCTTCGGTGAAGTCAGATGGTTTTGTGAGGCACCCTTTTGATCTCATAGCTTTTGATAATCTGCAAGTTACGGATAACAAATTCTTCAGCCTTCTCTTTAATAGCCTTCTCCTTAACAGGCTTCTCCTTAACAACAACCTTCTCCTTAACAGGCTTCTCCTTAACAGGCTTCTCCTTAACAACAGCCTTCTCATGAACAGGCTCTTCATCCTTTGACTTGTCAACATCCGGCACCTAATCACCAGACTTCACAATATCCGACCCCTTATCCTTAACAACATCCGACACCTTATCCTTTCGTTTATCCTTATCAACATCCGACGCCTTATCAACAGATTTCACAATATCCGACCCCTTATCAACAGATCTAACAACATCACCAGTTTTAGGATTAAACTGAGTCACCGGGTTCGTGTTCAACACTTGATTGCCAACTTTCACTGATTGAACAATATCCCCCGCAACCCACTTACTCCTAGGAGAACCTAACATTAAACAAAACAAAAAAATATATCCAAAATAACACTAACAAATCACATAAACAAATCACATGTGATTCTCCACTAACTCATGTACCAAACACTACTTTACTAAATCACATGTGATTCATCATTGATAAACAACAAAAAAAGCAACAAAAACCTAAATAAGTAACATCTATTGATTTATATCCAAAATAAGCAACTAAGTAAGCAACATCTAATGCTTATATAAAAAATACGCAACAATAAGCATCAAAAACCTAAAAAATAAGCAACATCTACTACTTATATCCAAAATAAGCAACATCTACTACTTAATAAACACTATTGAACCAAATCACATGTGATCATCATTGATAAACAACGAAAAAAGCAACAGAAACCTAAATAAGCAACATCTATTAATTTATATCCAAATAAGCAATATCTAATGCTTATATAAAAAAATAAGCAACAATAAGCATCAAAAACCTAAAAAAATAAGCAACATCTACAGCTTATATCCAAAATAAGCAACATCAATAGATAATATACAAAATTAAGCAACAAAATAAGCACCGAAATAAGAAAATGTATACCATAATGAACTTTTATAAGCTTATTTTGATCGAAAACCGGCAACGAAGACGATTGGGACAACAACTGAACTTTATATAGTGCTATTTCATGTCTTATGTCCATTGATTGAAGTTAATAAAATCAATTTGGAAGTTGGGGATTAGGGTTTGATGTTGGGGAAATTTTGGAAACGACTATGAGAGAGAAGTTAGAGAAAATTGGGGAGAGAAAATGAGGGGAGCGAGAGAGGTGTGTGAATAAATGAAGGACGAGTGAAACTACTAATGTGCCCTTGTGTTAACCCAAAATAAATACAAATATTTAATGTGACCGTAGGATGAGATGATGATCAATGGCTCAGACGAGCGCCTTGATCTTTAAATAATTTATGTTCTGCATTGAACTTTTGTCAAATACACTTTCAAAGTTGTAAAAAATGCGGAGGCAAAACCAAAACATTGGGCCTAAAGTAGCCCATATTCATCACTAAGTTTGTCTCAAAAGCCAATCTAAAAAGTATCCTTAAATAAACAACCTCAATGGTAGGCGGGTGTTTTTCAAACAATTTGTTTATGTTTCTTCTTCATCTTGTTCTTCTTATTCGACTTCAAATTGTCATCGGATGACAGCTTATTTAAGTATCTTAGTTAGTTAATATATCTTATAAAAGTAATAAGAATGGATATGGAATTAGAATATGAAGAAATTGAAGAATTAGAGGAGATGACGTCACCAAGATTATCATGTTGGGTTGGTGCCGATGGTAAAATACATCAGGAGATAGTGGTGAATATTTATGATGATTTAAATGGTTTCAAGAACAGACTGGAGATGATTGACTCTTGCTCCATTTGTTATTTACCTTTTTCTACCCAAGGAAACCATCGAATTTGGTACATTATTTAAACCTTTTTACACTGGTTTTAGTTTTACATTAATTTTGCTTGAAGATTTAATTTTGTTACTGCTCTAAGACTTATAAATAGCTGTGATAAACGGGTTTAAGGATGAGGTTTTCCCCGGGTGAAGGCAAGTCGTTTACTCACATGTATGTGGCCTAAGAGGGGTATCCCCGTGACCATTTCCGAACGCTTTCCCTCTGTAATGTTTACCTAGTGACGTTCAAACCTAGAGACCCTCGTGCCTTACTACTAGGCCTCCCTGGTAGTGGTTATTACATACTACTTGTGATATCTTCTCTATTAACGATTAAAGATAATTTACCCAAAAGATCTGTTTGTTATTTCTGAGAGATACTGGAAAAAAAGGTGTAGTAAGGTTGATATATAGGGACACTTTGAATTTATCATCTTGTTTGATTGATAATTATTAAAGCATGCATCTTTTTCATATCAAGTCAATGAATGTAATTGTTAAATTTATACACTTGTTTTTTTATTTTTATGTGCAGTTGTCTTCCTTGTGGGCATTTGTATGGATTCTATTGTATAAAGAAATGGCTTCAAACTTCATCCGGTGGAAAGGTAGGTGTAGTTTTCCACTTTGTCGACCATAATAAATTCAATGTTACCATTATTTGTGTCTTGATTACCTTTTTATCAACAGTGCCCTCAATGCAACACCTCATGCGCATACAAGGATGTTATACTTCTTTACGCGTCTCGCGCAAGTGCTCATCAAAAGGTAATCGACCTCTTTTTAAAAACTAACCTTGAGTTCTTTTTAGGGTTATTGTCATACTTTTCTTATTAAACCGTTTTGATAATTATACTTTTTGCTGTCCCGTTTTGGTTATTATATACTTGCACTTGGTGGGTTAATATTGTAATTTAGTTTAATTTCTTTTAAACTAAATTGTGAGGATGAACTTACACATCAACAAAATACGTCTACGCTTAAGTGAGAAAAGTAGATGACTTTTTTATGACAATCACCCTTGTTTATATAATGAGTTGGTTTTCACTTTTCAATTAACTGTTGTCAATATATGCAGACGTCATCCACTAGACACTTTCCATTCACCAAACAGGGTTTAATTGAGTTTAAGGAGCATGAAAGGTTACGACGGATTGATGCAAAGAAGATGCATGCTGAAGACCATAAGCGGCTGGTTGATGTTTTGGAACATCAGAGTGATGTAGCGGATCAGCTGGTTCCATTAGAAACCCAGTTAGATGATTTATCAGAATGCTCTGAGGAATTGGAACATGATGGATTTGATGTCGCATGGAAGCGGCGGTATGATGCATTGGGGAGGCGGTATGATGCATTGGGACGGCGCGCTGATGTGTTGGAGCAACGTTTGGATGTATTAGAACGGTGGTTGTCTGCATATAAGCCAACTTTGAAGTTTTTTACTCAAATGTACAAGGAGCATTTGGCACTACAGAGGAAGAAGACCAAGCCGTGTACTGGCGTACTGCAGCACCTACCCGCACAAGCACTAAATTATCTATAGATCTTTAATATTGTGCATCTATGTTATGGTGATCAATTTCAGTATATTTTATTGCATAAGTGTATTATTAGTACTTCACTAACTGTCTGCATCGGCCGATTCATCTCAAAGCTACATTTTGGTTGATGTTTCTTTCAAGATGCAATTCATTTATGGTAGTTTCACTTATTTGAGTTGGTTACATGTTGGGGTTTAGGCGGGGATCAGTTGGGCATCACGTGCTTTAAATTTCCGGTTTGCTCATGAAGTGAATTTGCTTAAAGATTGGACTTTAAAGTTTTGAGGGAAAGATTCACTTAACTGAAAAGTTGTTGACTTTGGATCTCGCTGCCGAGTGATGTTTTTTGAAGGCATCTTCTAAGCTTTTATTTGGTGTTTCGTTCAGTTTTTGCTAGTTTAGTAATGCTGCCTGTTTAAGTTTTGATTCTCCCATGAATTTGCTATGTAAGCTTGAAGTGGAATTGCTTATCCCAGATTAAACCACATACTTTTAACTTAATTTTTTTAAATGGCATAGCATTTAAAGTAGTGAAATGGCTACAACAAATTACAAAGGGACAAAGAGATTAACTAACCTTAGATTGCCATCACATTATCCCAATATTAAACAGACTGTTAAGAGTCTATAGGGTGTTTGTGTTTTGTTAAGCTCTTCAAGCTGTGTCACTTGGTCAAAAGATCGGAAACCATGCTTAACAAAAAATAAAAATAAATAAAACACATTGCAATTTGATTTCTCTTTTCAGTGGCTTCTATAACCTGCAGGCTGACTGCTATGTTTATTTAACTTTTTTCTAATAGAAATGGATGAATATGAGTTTCGACTTGTAAGGTTCAACTAAGTAGACAATTGTATTGAAGAGAATTAAAGATATTGTAACTTTAGTATTAATTTATACTTGGTTCTGTAAATTATGCATAGATCACAATTTTCTTGCAAAAGCTTTGGTCGTCGAGTTACAACCATCACTTAAGGTTGCCCCAGCTTTCTCTCTCCAGCGACTTTCAGGCGATTGGGTGCCCCAGTAAGGCGACCTACACTACAAAAAACATACCCTACAAATATACCTTTTATATTTATTAATACACACACATAGGTAGAAATTGTATTCGATCTTGATGCCGACCAAGTTGGTTTTCAAATCTCACTCGATCGACATGCCACAGTAACAAGATCGAGTAGGACTCGATCGTGTGAGTCGATCGACCCTTGTTACTGCGTCCAGCCTGTAGGCTCATGTGATACATAGTAGGCCCATCCAACACCATAAGCTAAAAACATTGGGCCTAAACTATGTTTATTTATGTTTCTTCATCTTGTTTTTCTTATTCGACTTCAAATTGTCATCGGATGACAGTTTATTTAAGTATCTTAGTTAGTTAATACTGTACTATCTTATAAAAGTAATAAAGAATGGATATGGAGTTGGAACATGAAGAAGAAGAAGAAGATGAAGAAGTCATTGAATTCGAAAGTGATGAGGAAGAAGATGAACCTGAGGAATTAGAGGAGATGACGTCACCTAGGTTGACATCTTGGGTTGGTGAAGATGGTCAAAACCATCATGAGATATTGGTTATCAATAATGACATTAATAATAATAGTTTTAAGAATAAGTTGCAGATGATTGAGCCTTGCTCCATTTGTTATCTACCTTTTTCTACCCAAGGAAACCATCAAATTTGGTATAACCTTTTTGTTTTGTTTACATTAGTTTTACTTGTGATCCTAAAGGGGGTGTTTCTTTAAGCTTATATGTGTGCTTATGAGCTTATTTGATTTTGGGCTTATATTTCATAAGCCCCATTTTTCCGGCTTATTTTGAGACTTGTGGGTTTATATAAGCCCACAAATCTCAAAATAAAAACTGGGGCTTATGAAACATAAGCCGAAATCAAATAAGCTCATAAGCCCACATATAAGCTTAAACATACACCCCTTAAACTAAAAAATAATTTTAAGCTTTCAGTGCAATTGCATAGTTTTTCCCTGCTCTAAGGGTTGTCTAGATTAGCTTATTTTTTTCCTTCAGATTATGAGCATATTTGAACTTGGAAAAGCTAATAAGCAAAAAAAAGTTGAGCTTAGTTAAAATGCTTTTTCCAAATTTGAGTAAGCCTGGAAAATATACACCCATTAAGTCTCTCATACATAGGGGGTGTTAGGATACGCTTATGCTTCGAGACTTATGTGTTTTCAAAAAAAAGTTCCCAAATTCAAGAGATTATGCCCTATTTGCTTATTTCCTTCCCAAAAATACATAAGCCTTTTGACATAAGCTTGACCAAAGACCTTCATAGTGCTTAATAGCTTTTCCAAGATACAATATGCTATTAACTACTTCAAGATAAGCTTATCCAGACACCACCTATACGTCCTTGTGTTTTTATTTTATTTACTAGATGATTGATTAGTATACCTAAAAGATCCGATCATGTTACTGGAAGAAGAAAAAGAAAGGTTCCAGCTTTCAGTGCAACTCAAATGTTGATTTCCAAGTGCATAATACTAATAAGAAAAAATGAATAACTTCTATTTGCTTATTGGGTAAATTGTATACGGTTTTGCCCATTTTGTGACCTTGACAAAATATTACGCGCAGGAGACCAGGCTTTTGTTTTTTCAACTGCTATAAGACTTGTACCGTCATACGTATATATTTGTATTAAGGATTATTAACTCACCTACAAGTTTTGATTTTGTTGAGGATTACTGGGAAGAAAAAGTTCATGGCTTGAGTGCAAATTAAAAGTTGGTTCTTTTAACTGCTCTAGGACTCGTATATATTACTCGTATTTTTTTCTTTGTTAAACATTGAAGATAATTTACACACTAGATATGTTTTTTTCCCTAGAGATGCTGGAAAAAAGGGTGTAAGGTTGATATGTGTGGACACTTAAAATTTAACATTCTTGTTTGATTGATAATCATTAAAGCTTACATCTTTTACATATTCAGGCTATATTGTTTTATTTACACTTTTTATTTTTGTCTGCAGTTGTCTTCCTTGCGGGCATTTGTATGGATTCTCTTGTATAATGAAATGGCTTCAACCTGAATCCGGTGGGAAGGTAGGTGTAGTTTTTCACTTTGTCGACTATAATTAATTAAACATTATTACTTGTATCTTAATTACTTTCTGTCTATAGTGCCCTCTATGCAACACCTTATGCGCATACAAGGATGCTATACTTCTTCATGGGCGCGGTTGTGCTAGTGCTCATCAACAGGTAATCCACCTCTAACCTCGAGCTCTTTTTAGACTTGCTGCCATACTTTTCTTAATGGCCCTTTTTGATAATTAAACTTTCTGCTGTCCCGTTTTGGGCTTTTGGGTATTATACTTGCATTTGGTGGGCTAATACGGTAATTTACTCAACCAGGCACATAACTGATTAAGTATCTAACAGTTGCATGTTTTGCTGATGTGAAGGTCGGTCCTCACAATATAGTCATTCCTTCACACACACTAGCATCTTTATTATATTTTTGAGGATCAACCTACGCATTAACAAAATACGGCAACGCTCCACTATATATTATGCCATGTCAGACAATTTAATCAGTTATGCTGTTGACTAGATTACCATTACAACCCACTAAATGTAAGTATAAAAACCAAAACGGGACTAAGAAAAGCTTAATTACCAAGACCAAAACCAAAACGGGCCACTGAAAAAAGTAGATGATTATTTTATGACAATAACGCTTGTTTTTATTATAAGTTGGTTTTCAATAACTGTTGTCATAATTTATGCAGACATCATCTACTAGACAATTTCCATTCACCAAACAGGGTTTAATTGAATTTAAGGAACATGAAAGGTTACGACGTGTTGATGCAAAGAAGATGTACGATGAAGACTATAAGCGGTTGGTTGATGTTTTGGAACGTCAGAGTGATGTAGCGGATCAGCGGGTTTCATTAGCGACCCACTTGGATGATTTATCAAAACGTGAGGAGGAATTGGAACAGCCTGATGCATTGCGGCTGAAGGTTTTCAGGGTTCGGTATGATGCATTTCGGAGGCATTATGATGCATTGGGGAGGCGTGCTGATGTATTGGAACAACGTACTGATGTATTAAAAAGGTGGTTGTCTGCATATAAGCCAACTTTGAAGTTCTTTACTCAAATGTACAAGGAGCATTTAGCACTACAGAAGAACACTAATTTATCTGTATAGATCACTACTATCATGCATCAACGTTATGGTGACTTATCTCTATCCCTTGCTTGTATTACTGTATTTTGGGTGCATTTTGATCGGCGATTTCATCTCAAATGTATGGTAGTTCCAATTTATTTGAGTTTGTTACTTGACTTCAAGCTAACATTCACTGATTAACTGAAAAGTCGTCAACTTTAGATCTTAATGCCTGTTTAAGTTTTGGTTCTCCATGTTGGAGATCCATCAACTTACTGTATAAGCTTGAATCGCTATTTATCCCAATATTAAACGGCTTAAGATTGTTAGCGGCCTAGTGGGTGTTTGTGTTTTGTTGCTCTATTTAACAAAATATAAATGTGTACAATAATTTTAAAGTAGTCGGAATGCTATATTTTTTCCAAATACCAAGTATGTGCTTTTTTAGTTTGATTACACGACAACCCGTGCATAATATAAAAGGGTACAATAAATTTAAATCCTATTATTCCACTATCTAAACTCAAGTCAAACATGAAAGTAAAAAATTATTTCATTGAAAACATGAAAAAAAAACACATATTTAAACCCCAAGTCAAAATTAATATTAGGGTGTGACGGTGAGTTATACACACCCTCCCATAAGGAGGGTATCCAATCATTGGATGCATCATCGGCTTGTACGGTGTGCATCGCAGGTTGTACAGTTTGACCAAAATATCTTGATGTGACAGTATAGGGAGGGTTTATATAACACAGCCCATTAATATTACCTAACAAGTAACATACCCCTTAATTAATGACCAATTACTTTTCCTATATCAGTTTTTCTTTTATTGATTTTTTCTTTATTCATGTTTTCTTTTCTTTTTTTTTTTCTTTTTTTTTTTCATATTTTGATTAGTATACAATATATCAATTCACTAAAAAGTTATCAAACCAACTTTTTTTTTTTTTTTTTTTTTTTTTTTTTGTCTTTTTCATTATTTTGAATTATTTAGTTTCTAACAATGTGTAAAAATTATGTGCCTCGTACAAATTCGAAAACTAATGTGTTAAATATGAGAAGTTATATTTTGAATTGTCTTTTTAGTTTCTAACAATATTTCTAATGCTTCATGCCATATTTTTAAATGAAAAAAAAATAGCTCATTTTCTTTCATTATAATTTAGACGTGGAGTTATGAGGAATTGAAGATTTTAACGCTTTATTTAATTTTGAATTTACGTTTATATATTTGTTTACTTATATATTTATATTTGGATAAGTAAAAAGGAAAAGAAAAATATAAGTAATGATTATAATAAAAGTCTCAAAGTGTTATAATAATTATATCATCATTAGTGCACATTTAACTTTAAAAATAATAAATTTAATGATTGATATAATAATAAGGTTTATTTAGTGGAAAATATGAGTTCATTTAGGGGGTTTTTTTTTCCAAATATTAAGTATGTGCTTTTTAGTTTAACTAGACAACGACCCGTGCATAGTAATGTGATTTTCTAGTAGCAAATAGTTATAGTGATATTTTGGTTAAACAAAATATTACACAAACCACTTAACCAAAATATCATTATAATTGTATGACACTATAAAATCCCGTTGATATACACGGTTACTCGTCTAGTAATTACCAATATATTATTTTTTTCTCACCATCGCTTACTGAATCTTTTTGAGATACAAAAACATAAATTTACATAAGTGTGTATGATATTAATCAATAAATCCTTTTAGATGCATTTTTTTTTCGTAAACAAAATAATGTTGTAAATTTATGTATTTGTATAACGATGCATTTACAATTAATTATGCATTTGTTTTCTTTTATAGATACATGAATGAACACTTAAGTGTTTATTAAATTTGAAATTGCAAGACACCCTATATTTGATAATATTACAAAGTTGCTAAAGATAGATTAATTAAGGGTAATTTAAGTAAAATATTAATTTAAAATTTTCACCTTCAAAAAAAGTGGTTTCTAACTTTCTATATCTCTATCTCTTCTCTACTAATATAAAGGAAAAATGGTCAACTCTTGAAAGTGAAAACTTAAAATTTGGTCAATAGTGAAAACTTAAAATTTACTAAATACAAAACAAATGAAGCGTTTAAGCAAATCATAAGGAAACGTGTAGAACTAACTTTGGTCAACTCATTAGCAAATATCTTCTATACTGATATGGAAACCAAATAATTCATTCATATGCCAAAGTATATTCAACGAGGAGTTCCTGTTAAAAAAAAACAAACCATATATCTCTACTAATCATTTTTCATGGAAACCAAATCAAATTAATGCCTTCTTTTTCAATCACTCTCAATGGCGGGAATTTAAATTTTAGATGAAATTCAAACTTAATATGTCAAAGGTTTTCCATTGCCTATATAAAGAACCCCAATGTAATCGAAGCAACATAATTTTCTTAAACTCGTGCATGGAATTTTAAATTTTAGGCGAGTACCCTGCATGGTCAAATCTTGAAAATGAAAACTTGATTTTTGGTCAACCTTGAAAAACAGCTTCAAATACAAAAAAATTGGACAAAACATTGACCTTCAACTGCATACACGAATATGTTTATGAAAGGAAATGATTTTCCATGCAAAGTTGACCTTCACTTTCAATTAAGACACTGTATTCGAGGAAAGTTAAATATACAAAGTTGAAAGAAATATTCAAATTGCAACACATATGAAAGGAAAGTCTTTTACATTCCTGAACAAGATTACTAGCAACTGGCAACGAATTGCAACACATTTTTTTCGATTCAAACACATATTTTTAAGGCGAGTAAAAGGGAAAATTTCAAGTTTAACATTGCCTATTGCGTATTGCCTATATAAACACACTGTATTTTCATAGCCAATCATCCATCCAATAAATCGTTTCACTACAAGAAATAATATGGAAATGCAAAATGAAAGGAAAACTGAATTTTTAATAAGGAAAATTCAATGGCTGGCGTTTGAAAAGTATTGCAGAAACTATGGAAAGTTCTTTGGCAACACGTTTGAAATGCAAATGAGAAGACAACAAGTTTGAAATTAAGAATTAGCACAGTTGACTTTTTAATCTATTATGGAAACTTTGAAACTTATCTTTAAAACTTAAAATATTATAGGAAACATACTAATTGAAAACGCACGAATTGAATTGAAAAAACGTTTTGATGCTAATAGTATTTGTAATTTAGGCAGCTTTTAGTAATGTAGGAAACACACTAATTGAATTGAAAACTTGAAACTGAAACGCGGTTTGTATGTAGAAGAAGGATTTTTGTGAAACACGGTTATATATATGATACAACCATCTATCAGCTCTCGGAGAATATCACACACACAAAAATAAACCCACAAAAACCTTTTATGCCGCTATTGCCTCGCTGCCTCCGGTCCCCTCGATGCCGCCATTCATCCTTTGGTGTTGGTGAATGGTGTGTGACGATGTGGATGGGTGTGTGATGATGGTGGTGGTGGTAAACGGAGTCCTTCAAAGGAGTGGTGGTTAACGGAGTTCGGTAAATAGGCGTCAAAGGTTTGTTTATATCTTAGTTTGAAAAGAAAAAATTGATTATGATTTTAGGCTATTTATTAGTTGTGTGTTTTGGGCTTTTAGTTTTCCGATCTTTCGAAATCAGTTTGATCTAGGCAGATCATGGTTAATGTGGTTTTGGTTTGGTTTACTCTCTTTTGTTGTTATGGTTATTATAGGTGAGTTTCAACGGACTGTCGGACTATAAAGTTTTTAGGCCACTTTGAATGTTTGTTTTATTTTGAAAGATTGAACGCAAAAGGCGATAAATTTTGAGGCAATTTATTGTGTGCTTTATGTCTGACTGTTTTATATTTTTCAAGTTATCTGGGTTCAAATACAAGATCTATGAGTTTAAGGTCATTATCGTGTATGCTTTTTTCGAAAACAAATTAAGAGGCTATAATGGTATAGTATATTATTCAAACGTATATTTTTGCTCGAGTTTGGTGGCGAAATCATATGATGGTTGAGTTAGAGATCTTCAACCTTAAGTGTTGCAGCCATGTCAAAAAGAAAAAAATTCTATTAACATATCTGAGCAAGGATTCACTTTATTTGTGAAGTTTGGCTTTTTGTTCCACTGGTTCTATTTGAGAAAAAAATTATTGACTTTAAGCTTTAAAAATCTATTGAAAAAAATATATCAGTCATTCATTGCCACATTTTTTTGTTCTGTTTGTTGTCTTGATCTTTTTGTAGTTTTTGTTCTATTTTAGTTTGATTGTTAGTTTTATTCTTTGTGTGATTTTCATTATAAGCTTTCAAAATATACCGTATGTATAAGAGGGCACCACATTTGATAAATTTGCAAGTCAAAGTACAAACTTTATTCAAGTGTACATCTATGAATTTTCGAACAAACTTGCCTTAACAACTTTCACTCAAAATTTCAAAAAAATTGCTTAATAACCTTTTTTTTAATGTAGTTTCTTTAATAAAAGAAAGATTTTTTTATACTTAGTCCCGACACTAATAATTTTTAAAAATTCGTCGACAAACTCTTATGTATAAGTAGAGTGGCAAAGCAGGCGGTCGGGCGGGCGCGGACTATGCGCCAAACGCAATACAAACGGGCACGGCTAAACCAAGACGGCTCAAACGTACCATGTTATACTAATCACTTTTAAAAGACCCAAACGATTGAAACAAATTGCTTGAACGTAACACTTTATTTATTTTAAAAATTAAATATAAGTTTTTCTTTAAAAATAATCTAATGTTCGAGAAATACATGTCTTAGATGCACATTTAAACTTAAATGGGCGATACACGCTATTTCAAAAATGGAGGGAAGAAGACAAAAAAAAAAAAAAAAAAAAAACGCGAAGTTCATGTATATCAATTTAATTTAATGGATTACTATGTATTATTGAATTTTAAACAATGTTGCTATGTAAAAGGAGATTATGATAAAAACCTGATTTCTTTTGATATTATTAGCTTGTAGAATCTTTAACAATTTAAAGATTCAGACATCACATCTGGAAATGATTGAATTTTTTTTATTTAAATCTTTCTCAAAAAATTGTAAGCCAAGAAACAAAGTTTTTTTCAAGTTAGCTGAAAATTAGAAAAACTCAAATGTGGTATCAATTTGGCGGACTCTATTTTCTTGCATAACTAGCTTTATGTTGCTTTGTCTAGAGGATACCATGTACAACTACAAAGATATTAGTGAAGTTATAGTTCAGTCAAGAAGGAGTATACACCTCAAATAGCGTGTATCAAAAAAATTTATGTGACGAATAACGTGCTAAAATCTTTTTCATTTACAATTTGAATATTTTACATTTGAAGTATAAACGTCACACAAACCACATAGCTATAATATCACAAGTATAATTGATTGCCGCTAGAAAATTCCGTTGCTATGCACGGGTAAGGGTGTGCATATGACCCGAACGGACCGGACCGACCGGACCGACGGGACCGAGACCGGACCGACCACATTCGGTCCGGTCCGCGGTCCCGCTTTTACTATTGGTCCTCGGTCCGGTCGGTCCGACCAAAACCGACAATTTGGCCTTGTTGGACCGGACCAACCACATTCGGTCCGGTCTCGGTCTAGGGTTTATGCCGAAATCGGTTTTCGGTCCGGTCCGGTCTTGGCAGGTCCGGTCCGGTTTTTGGACCATGCACACCCTTATGCACGGGTACACCCATAACTTATATCCTTTGGAATTCTTAAACTCGCTCAACGTGAGCGGATTGCCTCCTCATTACTTGCGTTTGAAAATTGGATGCCCGATTATTCTTTTAAGGAATCTCGATCCGGCAAATGGATTATGTAATGGCACGAGGTTGATATGCAAACGTTTTGATCCTAATGTCATCAATGCTGAGATTGTTGTCGGACAGCACACTGGAGTTAGAGTGCTCTTGCCAAGAATTCCTCTTGCTCCATCTGAAGAAGACATGTTTCCTTTCAAACTAAAGAGAACACAATTTCCTGTGCAACTTAGCTTTGCGATGACTATTAATAAAGCTTAGGGTCAAACAATTCCAAATGTGTGTGTCTATTTGCCTGATTCTGTTTTTTCGCATGGCCAACTTTATGTGGCATTATTGCAGAGGATATCCGTAGAACAACAAAAGTATTGGTTAAACCAACAAAGAGTTCCGTCGAAGGAATTTATACCTCAAATGTCGTGTTTCAAGAAGTTTCTGCGATGATTAGTGTGTGTTGTTAGTTAGTATTTCATTATCGATGTAATGTTTTCTTTATATGTAGTTTGATACATGTTAAGACTTTTATTCTGATTGAATTATCGCATGTTACAAACCGCTTGCGCTACATTTTGATTTTTCACGTTCTATTTGAATTTTATACAAAACACTTACCACAAGATCGCATATCGTTAATTATCTGCCATTAGGAACCGGCTGCCGTCGGTGCAAGATTACCTAGTTATAAATAGTATAGATATAAATATATCATAAAACATGTTTTTATTTCTAAATTTAACAAAATCAATTTTTTGCAAAACAAAAGTGGCATGTATTGGTATATTGTGTAATTGTATTTTATTTTATTATAGGGTTAATAGTGCGGAAAATATCTTTTCATTTTTCTTATTGTGATAATAAACTTTTTTTTTTCTATTGTAATAAAATAACTTAATGACTACTATTGTAACCAAATGGTAATTAACGTGGTAATTAACGCCAACTTAAGTGGTAATTAATCGTGTCATTTGGTTACATAGTAGTATTCAAAGTTATTTTGTTACAATAGGAAAAAAAAAAGTTTATTGTCACAATAGTAAAAAGTGGAAAGTTTGTATATTTTCTAGACCATTAACCCTTTATTATAATAATTTGTATATTGAGGAAAAAATAATAGCGATACGTGACACGACTCACATGTTTTGAGGCACCACAATATTTTAAACTAGTTCTTATAAATGAAGAACCTTTGAACGTCGTGGAAGGTATTTGTAAGCTTTTGGTTTCTTACATGGAATAATGTTGAACAATTTTGTAAAGTTATCAGAGGGCTAAGTATCGTTTAATGTCAAAAGGTGTTGTCATGAGAAAAATGGTGTCATCTAAGTATTTTTTTCATGACACGAGTTTTGGCTATAGCATCAAAACCGCCCTCCTTAGCATAACACCAATTTTCTAGTGCTATAGTGCATACTTTGTTTTCATTTTTTAAATAAAAATAATATATATTAACTAAAAATAACTTGCAATAATAAAACATATGGCGTAATTATTTTTAATATAGACCCTACCCTCTTTTCTGTTATTGTGAGCTTGCCTCCCAACTTCTATCAGGTGTCAAATGCTCTTTGGTTATTTAAAAAAAATAATAAAAAAAAAATAATAAAAAATGCAGTAGGTCGTCTTCTTCCTTCCCACATGCAAAACAACCAACCTTCTCTAGAAAGGCTTCAACTGTTTGGGAACACTCACCCTCAATGATGACCACCCATTCCCCCGTGCCAATGTATTGAGAGGACCAAGCAGGTTCATCTTTCACTCCTCGCTATTCCACTCAACATACATTGGCCGCCCCAACCATATACCCTTCACAATGGGATGCTCTACATTTTGGTACATTCAAAGGAATTAGACCTCTCACTGGATCATCAAAGCCTATCACAGTTCCCTCCCAAGGCCAAACTGGATATGAGAATGGTGATCCAATGAGTACAGTCACACCCAAAGAACTCCAAGGTACTAGATACAATCCCACTGTTATGGTTTGCAAAACAGAAAATCACATATCAACATAACCTTTTCTCGACCCACCTCACTAATCTCGGAGAATTAGAACTTATCCAAATCAATACGGACTTGAAATCGACTAATCCAAACACCCCTGAAATAGCATAACCTTCCATATAACATCCCATATTTAACAAAAATTCATTTGAATTTCCCAGTCTTTACTTACTTTAGAGGTAGCTGCAGATTTCCTCACTTTTAAACACATAAGCTGCAACTTGATGCTATCCAATATCCCATTTAGAAGACTTTGACTATCCTTTTGACTATTGTTAAACAATCTCATATTTCTTTCACTCCAAATGAAGTAAACTGAAGTGACCACCACCATTCTATAAAGCACATTGTATATAGAATTATTGCATCTTCCATTAGCTAACACACTTCCAACATTTCTCCAATCCCCATCCTAGTTCAACTTATTGGTCTTTGCTTTAACTTTTTTCCATACTTCTTCAGAAAATGGGCATTTGAAGAAGAGGTGCTCATGAGAATCATTAACAACTGTGCATAAAGGGCATTTTAAAGAGACTTGTGAATTCCATGACATTATTCTATCTTGAGTAGCAAGTTTACCAAGAAGAGATAACCACAGAATAAAAGCATGCCTTGGGTTACATCGGAGAAACCATACCACTTTATACCAACACACCTCATTATTCACATCTCTGAAACTTTCCCAAACACTCCTTATGGAGAACTTCCCTTTCTCCCCATTACTCATAATCCACATAATCTTAACTTCTTTCCCATTTATCAACATTGGAACATTTAAATTTGTCAAACTATGAAACTGTTGACTCCATTGCTCAGGCCATACCCAGTTTCCATCAACAATGGCCTCTGCAATAGTCAACTGTTCAGACAGTCTAGCCTCATACCTCTTCCTAAAAGAAATAATATCATCCAAAGGACCATTCATATGCCACCTATCATGCCAAATATTAATCTTTGTGCCATCACCAATCTCATACCACACCTTACTTCTAATTTTGTTTCTGAGATTCATAATAGCCTTCCAAGTACCACTATCAGTCTCCTCAACATTTAGATTCCAAATACTTCTCCTTTTTAGTTTGACCACATTCACCCATTTTACCCAAAGGCTTTCCTTCTAAACTATTATATTCCACAGATGCTTACACAAGAGGGCTTCATTCCATTGGCCAAGATTCTTGAGCCCTAGTCCCCCTTGGCTTTTTGGAGTACAAACCTTCTTCCAAGCAAATTTTGCAGCTTCTTTCTTCAATATACCTTGGCTCCACAAAAAACCTTTCAATACCTTATCAATTTCTTTAACTGTAGTCTTTGGGATTAAGAAGATTGAAGCCCAGTCCACATGCATTGATGCTAACACAACTGAGATGAGTTGAAGTCTTCCTGCATATGATAAAGCTTTGTTTTCCAATCATTGACTGCTCTCGACCTTCTCCACTAATCGCTTACATTCTGAAACTCCAATATTTTTAGTGATTAGTGGAACACCTAAATACTTCATAGGCAACACCCCCATATTAAAGGGAAGGATCTCTAAATTTTTTTGTTTCTCAGCATCTTTAACACTACCAAAGAAGACTGTACTCTTGCTCAGATTAGGCACCAACCCAGAAACACCACTGAACTCCAAAAGCCCATTCGCAAGCACCTTCACATAATTATGATCACCATTGCAAAGTATCAGTAAATCATCAACAAAACATAGCTGACTCAGTATCAGATCCTTACATCCCTAGTGAAACTTAGAGGACTGACTTCTGTTAACTGTTTTGTGCACAATCAAAGCAAGAACTTCCATGACTAGAGTAAATAAGTAAGGGGACATTGGATCTCCCTGCCTTAGCCCTCTCCCACTTTTAAAGTGCCCATATCTTCCCCCATTGATACAATAGAGAAACTTTCCCCAGTGACACAAGACATAATCCATCCAATCATCCTTTCATGAAATCCAAACTGCCCTAAAATTTGCTTTAGAAAATTCCAATTCACAGTGTCATAGGCCTTTGCAATATCAATTTTTAAAGCACATCTTTGAGGACCAGCTTTCCTATTATATCCTTTAAGCAACTCCTGAGTAAGAAGAAGATTATCCTGGATCAATCTTCCTGGAACAAAGGCACTTTGATTTATACTAACCAACTTCTCCAAACTCATTTTCAGTCTATTAGTGATGATTTTACTAATGCATTTGTACACTATGTTACAACATGCAATAGGTCTGTAATTTGATACTTTGTTAGGTTGCTGAATCTTTGGGACCAAAGTAATGAGAGTAGCATTGACTTCACCTAACAACCTATTAGTTTGGAAGAATTCTTTAACAGCATCACACACCTCATTTCCAATAATGCCCCAACTTTTCTTGAAAAAAGCTGTTGTATACCCATATGGACCTGGAGCTTTGCTATCATCCATTCCAAAAATAACTTCTTTAATCTCTTCATTAGTAACTTGTCTAATCATGAATGGAGCAAACATCTAGCTCACTCGATAAAAACTTTTCATTAGCAGCAGTAGCAGCATCTAGCTCAGCATCACTAAAACTGATTTTTCCTATATTGGTGGCTACTATTAGCTCGAGTGGCATTTTGATATTTCTCGGAGCCACTGCCTTCGCCTTAAAAGACTTTGCAGCCGCCAAACCTTGCTTTAACGCAAGCAAATCTTTCTTGGCAGCTTCTTATTCAAAAAGTAAACATTTATCATTAAAAGTACAATCAGTTAATACACATCTAAATATCTAAATATGTTAAACGTAAGGGATTTGCTATACCTTCCTACCATTTCATCATACAAATCTTTCTACACACACAATAATATTATATAATTTTTCTTCACTCATTCTCTCCAGTTTTAAACATCAATTTTACTAAACATAACAAAATCTGGTAGTAGGACCGGTTGCCTAATTTGTAGGATGTTTTAATAAAAATATTTAGCATTTCTCTAAACATTACCATCATATTTAACAATTTACTATTCTCAAAAGTTAAAGAGATAATAAAACAAAACTTGACACTACAACAATTAGGGTCATTCTTGAAACGGATAGGACCGACCGACAAAAGCGATCGGACCAAGATCGACGGGATCCTGCCTCGATCTAGATTTTTCACTTAACATTCGATCTCAAAAGTCCGGTTCGATTAAAACAATGATCGGCCCTAACAACAACCCCATTTGCTTCAAACTTTGCCATTTCAATTCTTCACCAAATTTTCGAGCCACAATACAAATTCTCTTCACATATCTCACTCTTCACACTAAAAAGGTAAAAGAAAGTAAAAAAGTATGCCCTCCCTCTACCGTATTCTCTGCAATTACCTGTCACTTTTGGAAACATACTTCTCACCAGATCCATCACTATCACTAGTATTTATTTACAACCATCACTTAAATGCATCACTTAAATAAATACCAAAATAATACTGTTGGATCATTTTTAATTTTTCTAACTGTAAACATAAAAACATTTTTGTTTTTATTAGCTTTCTACTACTGGTAGTAATTAATTATTGTCCCCTTTTTATATCACTATATATAATTCACTCACTCACTCCACTACCCAGCCCTACCAAATCCCCATTATTTTTGTTAACCTTATTATATATCTGATTTGATATATCATATGTGTTGTTAGAAATTGGTGTTTATTGATATAGATCTGATTTGCAGCTTTATAATTGACTGTTTATGTAGAATTTATAGTGATTAGGCGTAGCGTATTAGAAGGCGATTTTGGTGGAGTAATTAGGTTGTTGAGTGGTTAAGTGAAGAGAATTTAGTACTACGAAAGCGCGTTTTATGGTTTAGTAGGGTATACGGTTAGTTAATGATCAGTTGAGTTAAATTTTTGTTTTAAAAGGCGCGGTTTTAGTTAGGTTTGAATTGTGATGGAGGGAGGGAGAATAAGGAAGTATGGACAAAAGCATCAGCAGTTGAGTCCGGATAGAGCGAAAGTATGGAAGGAGAGGTCTCCCAAGTATCGGCAGAAGGAACCGGAGCCTGAGGCGGAGGTGTTGGAGAAGGATCAAAAAGTGGCGGTTGTTTATTACTTGTGTCGGAATAGGCAGCTTGAGCATCCACATTTTATTGAAGTGCCTTTAGTGTCGTCTGAAGGTCTTTTTTTGAGAGGTATATGAGAATGTTTAATGTGTTACATTTGAATCGAGCTTTAGTTTGTTACGAAATTTGATTTGAAATGTTTGTTTGTAGATGTGATTGAGAAGCTTAACGGTTTGAGAGGACGCGGCATGGCTTCTATGTATTCGTGGTCTTGCAAAAGGTCAGTTCCCGCTAATGAGTTGTATTTTCTTATTGATATATCTGGCTAGAATAGTTTAGTGAATGTCGAGTTTGAATTGCTTGCTGATGCAGGAGTTACAAAAATGGTTTCGTATGGCATGATCTTTGTGAAGATGATTTGATTCTTCCGGCTAATGGTAACGAGTATGTTCTCAAAGGGTCTGAGCTTGTCGCAGAGTCTAATTCAGGTGCATATGTCCTTTATAAACTTTCACATTCTCGAACTTGAAATATTGAATAATTTATTGGTGTTTGAGAACTGTTAATATCAGAATGATTGGCATTAGTTAGCGATTACGGGCTTATTTGCTTGTGTAAAGTAGGTACTAGAGCCGTATTCGTGCTGTTTGAACAATGCTATGCGTCCCAATAAAATCTCTTGCCTTTTAGTTAGGCTATAGGAAGATTGCAGCGTTAATTGGTTAGAAGGTCTAAAATCCATAGGGAAGTATCGCTGATATACTGGTTGAAAGGAGGGTGATGCCCGTAAGTAGATTAACCATGCATGTAATATGTTGCAGGCCGTTTTGCTCCTGCTGCAAAATTGAACTTAAAACCGTTACCAGAACCGCCATCTGCAAGAAGTCAAGACGACTCTTCGTCATCAACAAGCATGAGCGGAGGAGAGACTAAAAACTCTCAAGAGTACGAGTTATCTCCTCCCGTTCGGCATTCTAGCTCACCTGGTCTGTCCCCGGAGTCTAGAGGTGGGAAAAGTACTGTGTCGGGTGGTTGTCTTAGCTTAACCGAATACAAAATCTACAAAAGTGATGGTCTTGCTGATGCTTCTACTCAAACAGAGGAAAATATTAGAGCTAATAAAGGTCAAGAAACCTGCACACGAGGCGTTTCAACTGATGACGTGGCAATAGAATCCTTAGATAACGTTTCTCCTCAAAACCAAGCGCCGCCTGTCAGAAATAATTCTGAAATTCAAATAGATCCCTCCCCTCCATCTTCATCCAGTTCCACTATGGGAAAAACTGATACATTGGAATCTCTAATAAAAGCTGATGCTAGTATGTTTAATGGTTTTAAAAGAATGGAAGACGGTCAAATGGCGGTCAATCCAAGGCTCAGGGCTACCGATTTGTTAATGCAGCTGATCTCTTGTGGATCGGTAACGGTCAAAGATCACAATTTTGGCCTAATTCCATCTTACAAGCCAAGATTCTCGGACTCGAAATTTGCATCACCTTTATACTCGACATCTGTAATGTTGGGCGAGCATGATTGCTTGCCAGATAATCCAAGGTTTATGAGCATGAGGTTAGAAGATAAGGAATACTTCAGTGGGAGTATAGTGGAGGCAAAACTACGCCAAGAAGAAGGCATGTCAACTCTAAAACGATCATCTTCCTACAATGCCGACAGGTTTAAATTTAGTGTCATATCTTGTAACTCACATATTTGATAATAAGTTTATAGGGTTATGTAAAGTGGCATTTTGAATTGCAGGACTAATAATGGTGGACCAGATTTAGATAAAGAGGAAACTACAACAACACGTACAAGGTGCATACCGAGATCACTCAAAGTGTCGCTCAGTAAACCCCCAAAAAGTGAATCAATGAGATCCCCAATGTCCGATGGACCAAGAATCTCATCCGTTTCGGTCCCCAGTTCACGAATTGTATCGCCTTGCCCGTCAAATGTTAGTAGCAAAAGAATGACGGAGTCCAAGAAACAGTTCGGTAAATTGGAGTCCTTCAGGGAAGAGAAGGAAAATGTGATCAAAATCGAAGAAAGTTAAGTTATAGCCTGTAGGTTTAAATAATATAAACTGCAAAATGCAAGATAATGCGATGTACTAATTCATTTTTTACCAATATATGCGACACACATTTTTTTCATTTGATGCAACATATCTATTAAGCCTTACCAAAGTATATAATCTGGTGCATATGATAAAAAAAGATAAGCATGTTGCATATATGGTAAAAAGTGAATGTTACTACACGTTTTCTACCGGTTTGCTTAAAAACAAAGAAAACAATCTTATTTGGTCATTGGTTGAGATATGGTATGATTTCCTCTAACAGGCTTGCTTCAGGAGCTCGGGTTATCATCCACTCGGAAGCACCTTATGATACATAAGGTACACTTGTAATATTATTATCAGTTCGTTCATATTGGTCTTAAAATCAATGTTAATCAGCCTGATTTGGGCAATTAGAATTTGTCGGTGTGCATTTTAGTAAAGTCAAAGAGAATCAAAATTATCAATGAAAAAGGTGACTAATTTGAGAATCAAGTGGGGTGTCATTTGAGTACCCTTTCTTTTTTGTTCTTGGTCTGCCTTTTTATATCCTGCTTTTTTGGCTTTACAACCAATACTTATGCAATCTTGAGATTTTACTTTCATCATGAAATATATTAAATTGGCTCCTTTTGGCATCTAATAAGGCTTTAATTCACTTGCATGTATATTGCTCAACAAGATTGATAAAGTTTGGTTAGTATTAAATTCGAAAAATAACGTTATATAAAGACAATGAAAAAAGTTCCAACGACAATTTGATGCCATTAAGTAATCCATTTGTCTATTATTATTGTTAGGTTGAACATTATTGTGCATTTTGGATGTGTTATGTTTATGTATCTATCTATAGTCTTTAATGTGCATTTTTTGATTTCTAGCTGTTGCTAAAGTTGGTATTGTTTTGTATGTGATTTTTGTGCCCACTTATTTGTGTGGTACCGGACTACCGGGTAAGTTTTGTTTCTAGTAAAAGACCTACTTTGACTTGGAAATAGTCAACACATAGGATTCCAAGCTAAAAGCTATAGACTCAAAGTCAAATTTTCCTAAAGTTATTGCCATTTTGGCTGTACATTGTATACTTTTTTTGGAAACAGCAAAACATTATATAAAAAATTGATGACTATACTATAATCAACTCTTATCATATGAAACTAGCACCAAGAAATATCAAACTATTGGTTCTGTATAATAAACTAGTAAAAGAGTAATAGGGGAAATATGCTACACGCCTGCACCACAATTTTTAATGGTGGCCAATGTACGAATAATTGGATGACTCTATCTATAAGCTGGACCAATCTTCTTTAAGCTAGAATTTTGCTAGATAGAAGTACTTGTGATGTAGGTTTGCATCGTGTGGACCTAAACGACCGAACAACATTTTTCTTACTAGTATCGATAGACAAATATATCCTATGGTCTAGCACTCTAGCTCCCCTTTCCTCTCAGCTTTAGGGGTACTTTTAAGGATGGTTAGTGGGTTGGGGTTGATGCCTTCATATATGCACCTAAGTCGATATGTATGTCAAAAAGTTGTAACGTGGCCAGGAATGTTAAATACGTAGTATAAAGGTTGTGCCAGCCCGGTCACAATTCGAGTTAAAATCAAAAGCTACACAATAAATATTAGAAAGTGAGTCCGGAAATGTTGTAAGTCGTATGGTAACTACTACTAGAGGTAGCAATTTGAGACCCATTGGTTAAACATGGGTCTAGTCGGGTAAATATCTAGTAGGGGATGGGTCTCGTTAAATATTATAGATGGGTCTAATTGTGTATTTGATAGAAAGTGCAATTATATAACCAACGGGTCTAGCGGGTAAAAAAAAAATCACTTTTAGACCCATGTTTCTAGAAGACCCATCTAGACCCAGACCAAAACTCATCTAGAGCCAGACTTATTTAGACCCATGTTTCTAGAAGATCCATCTAGACCCGTGACCTAAGCCCGACCCGACCCACATATTTTGCCACCTCTAACTACTACAGTACTACACATAAATTACTTTGAGTAAATCTTAAACATAGTCAACCTTAAAATAGTTGAGATTTCTGGAAAAAGTGCAAGTGAATTTATAATTAATGATGCTAAATATTTTAAGGTGGATTCTTAAAGGGGTTTGTGGGTTGAAAGCTCTACCCCAACCTTTCTTAACCAAGATAGTCAGTTCGGCACATTTGTGACCCTAGTTCACTTCCCTAAGTTTGTAACTCCTAATAATCTCTTAACTACCTCTTCTTGAGTGCACTATATAACCATTTCTCTCCTCTTTGAAGTCAAAGTTCTCTTCAAGGCCTAAATTAGGACATTGTTAAGGACCAAGGAGTTCCAGGATTCCCACATGGAAGTGTTATTGGCATCATGATAAGCAGGCACTTGCACATGTCTTTCTGTACTTGAACTTTTGTGGGTATCCAAATACTTGGTGCAGCTAAAGTTGGAATCTATGATCTGTCTATTTGTCGACAAGTCGATTTGGATAATGTTTTATCACCAGCAGGTTATATATGAACTTATATTCAAAAATTAAAAATCCGTTTAGGCTGCAAACATATTGACTCCTTAACAAATTAGCCATTAAATTTTCTAATCATTAAAGAGTACTACTATTCTATCTAAATCAGGTGCATGATCATAGATTCAAGTAACTGTTAAAGAATACTAGTTTCTATCAATTTCGTTTACATGTACAACTAAAGTTCAAAACACAATGAATTATTCGAACAAAAAAGTGAAAATTACCGTAGTCATCTATATTTAATATGGTGTGTCTACGTAGGCCGCGTTTAGCTCAATATCAAAATTACCCATTCATATCGGGTATATATCTTCACTATATATCGTAGCGTGGACGTGTATGGTAAGAATCATCTTGAAATTAAATCTTGGGCATGTCGGGTGAAAAGCGCATGTACACGACATGATATTTTATTATTTTCACATAAAATCTAGAGAATCTGATTACACGACGTGGGACAAAGTATGACAATCACATGGTAATGTCTTGTATAGTGAGAAAATATACACGACATATAACAAACAATCACATGGTAATTATATGAATCTGAATTATTATACTTTAAACTGGCTTGTCATTCGCTTTGCACAAGAGTAGAGACTTTCAGAAATATTGTTCCTCATATACGTGATGAAGAAGATGTATATTGTTTCAATATATATTGTTGCAAACACGAGATTGATATTGATAATGAAGAATGTTTGAGAATGAAGAAGATAAATATATCAAGATCAAAGATACACGACATTGTATCAGATATATATTCAAGCTTTTAATGAAGAAGATAACAAATTCATCTACCATTTATTGAATCATCAAATCAAGCTTTAATATTTGCTCTTTCCCAATGTAACACTACAAACCCTAAGTTCTAACTTTTTCCCCATGTCGTGTATTTATGTCCTCTATACCCAACATGCCTTTAACTTTGTCCCATGTCATGTATTTTTCCCCATGTCGTGTAATTGTATTCTCTAGATGGGTGTGAAAAATAATAAAATATCATATAAAGTGTATCGTGCTTTTCTGCCCGATGCCCAGGGATTTAATTTCAAGATGATTAATGGCATACAGCATCCAGTATGGTGTATATAGTGAAGATATATCTCGATATGGATGAGATTTTGATATTGACCAAAAGCGTGGGTGCACAGCGGACACTGTAAATTATATGGGTAGCACAGTAATTTTCACCGAAAAAAAAATCCAAAATCCTACAATGATTACCCATAATATTTATGGCATGTGAAAAAAAAAACAGATTGTACATAAAAATGACATTAGATGTGGGCCTCTAATAGGACCAAGTTGTTTTGTACCAAAACTTATTTATTCTCAACGTAACAAGAGGATCAACTTGTGTTGTACCAAAACCAAACTGTATTTTTTTTTTTTTGACTTCAAAAAGCAAAAGGACATAGGTTTTGCGACATATTTGATTTGCCGCTATCTAGGACTAGGAGGCACATTAACGTTGGAGGAAATTTAAAGAAGAGCAACTTCGCCTCTTACTTTCTGGCATATAAGCGCCGCCCATGATTTTCTAAAATGAACTTTCGATATTACACGTTAGATTTGTGGCGTCACGCGTTTTAAGCCGTGCACATGTGTATCTACCAATTCACAGGCGTGGTCGGGCGAGAAGTTTGGGCGTGATACAAACCGGTGTAGCGAGGAGTGAGCTGGGCGTGGCTGTCATTCTTGAATGTTGAAGATGGTGAGCAAGGAAGATGGTGAGAAGCTTGAAGATGGTGAGCTAGGTTTGAAGAACGAGTACCGAAGATCCCAATTCTTAAAGTGAAAAACGTCATAAAGATGAGAATCAAAGGCCAGCAAGACCCCACAGGTAAATTACTAGCTAACATGTTGAAACAAATAAAGGAATCTTCACGAATAATTTGAAACTCATTTACTGAACTTGAAGAACCCGAGCTCAAAAAGATCCTTCAATACTTCCCCGTTCCATTTATGATTGTGACATCGCATATGTTTATAAAGTGTGGTATGTGGGGTAATGGAAAATGACACATTTCGGTCATTCTCGTAAACCATAAGAAAAGTGTTCAGTTTAGTAATATGAGTATGTATACGGTTCATTTTGGTAATTTGCTTTTAACATTAAGTTGTAGATGATAGAATCAAATTTCATGTATTTAGCATGTCAAAGTTAAACATAACAGGTTAAAATTTCCATCGAACCACCTTATGATAGAATAATGATTTTTTTTGTCATCGTGGTTTGCAAAGTGTCAATTCTGAGTGCGTGTCTTTTTAAATTGTAGAATAGCGATGTACTTTCATAAGTGTCCGTTATAGTGCGTGTCTTTTTCAGTCGTAGAATAGCGATGTCTTTCATGGGTGTTCCAATTTAGTGCGTGGGATGGCGTGCTGGATTGGAGCAACATGAAAGTAGGACGTCTTAAATTAGAACACGTCTTAGAACGGGACACACATGGAAAGACATCGCTATTCTACATCTTAAAAAAGACACGCACTCAGAATCTTACGATTTACACTGAAATCGTTCTTGTTCTACGACTCATCCCTTAATAAAACAACAACAATACACGATCTTGATGGAGCTGAACATGGAGAAAGTGAGATGAAGATAGTCACACTAGTATCCGATGATGGATGTATAATTTATACCTTAGATGGTAATTGCATGTATTTTTCATTCACACATGATAAGCAAATGTCAGAGTCTAAGAAATACCTACGTTTATACTTATAATCAAAGAATTAATGATCTAGACACTTCAAATTAACAAGCTTTTAGATTAGAAACTGTGTTCAAATTGATATCCTTTTTTGGTTTTTCTACTCATTGTTTTGATTAAGGTTTCGTTCTATACTTTCCACTAGGTAACATGTTGCAACAAATTGACTTTAAGTACATATTAATCACCTTATACCTCAAGACTTCAATTTCATGGTCTTGACTTCAAGATTTCAAGTTTTGTTAACACAGGCGGACCTAGGGAGGTTTTCGGGAATTTACGGAAACCCGATAGATGTTTGTCGTCTAGTTTAAATTTTTGTTAAAAATTTCGATTTTTTAAAAGTGAACTTGGTCATGAAATTTTTGTCATATGAATACAAGTCTAGTTTAATTAGTCCACTTATATTTCAAAAAAATACATGTCCTGTTCAAGTATGCTTTCTTTATACTCGTAAAACAAAATTGTGCACTTAGTGACTTAACGTCCTGATGAGCCCCCTGCTTGTAAAAGACAATTATAAACAATATTTTATAATTTATTTTGAAGAAAAAATAATCACATAATATAAAGTAAGAGGAACATATGGGTTGAGGTTTGTGTGTTTTTTTTTTTTTTTAATTTATAACTTTTACATGGCGCATATAATATTTCAAACTTTTTTTAAAAGAAAAGTATTTGAATTTTGAAGACGCTTTCGATTCAGGGGCCCAAATAAAAAAGACAGATCGACAATTGTCCAAAAATATCAAAACCCCCAACACCACGTGAAACACAAAAAAGGGTTGTATGTTAAAAAACAAATATCGTATGAAAATGTCCAAAAGAAAATTTAATTTCGAGAAGACGTACTTTGAGGTTTATTATTTTTCAGATTTTGGATCCGTACTCGTTTTCATAATACATGTCAACACATAGGTGCATGGAAGAGGGGTAATGTGCGCTCTTCGAAAAAATTGTAGTTTAAATTTTAAAAATTTTTTTTTTTTTTTTTTTTTTTTTTTTTTTGTAATTTGCCTCCTTTAAGTGTCGATTTATAATGTAGTTCTTAAAATTTATCAAAGTTTCTCTTGATTAAAATTTAAAACCGCACCTGCATATGTGAATATGTTTTAAGACCGGGTGTTATGGTTATGCATCACCATACGTGAAGCACCTCCATCATACGTGAAGGCCATGATAGCTCTTCACCTCGGCGCGCGGAGTCCTCATGTTTGTGTTGGTTAGGTGGTGCAAACAGCCAAACTTAAACGCACCATTTTATTATTATTATTATTATTATTATTATTATTATTATTATTATTATTATTATTTTTTTTATATAAGAAATTAGTGGGGAGCCGAGAAACTAATTGGTACCCCACCCTCTACCTATAACAAAACTAATTCTACTAAAAATATGTTCGTGAACACGCACCAATCTCGAGTCAACAAGAAACTTGGATCTTGCTTTAGTAGGGTTCTGCATCCTTCTCGAGCTCTCGAAGGAAGAGAAAGAGAAGCGGAGAAACCTGTATCAAATGTCCGCACATTTAGCCTCGTACTTGACACGTTTACATTGTGCTGCTTCGACCACCACACGCCCCGGTGCGAAGTCAACCATATTAGTTTGTGTCAAAGGAGACGACCTTGTCAAATCGACACATACATCCTGCCCACCGTCCTAAGAATAGAGCAATATATCAGCTGGACGTAAGGATTTGTCCTTATCACCGCAGAGCCCAATATCAACTTCTTTACGAGCCGAAATCCTAGACCGAGAGCATATGTCAACAAGGGTATCACGCACCACATTGTGCCGATGTTTAATGCCAATGATACCAGCACATGATACCGCATGGTCCCCATAAATGTCCCCAGCAAACACCTTAGAACAAGCTGAGCATGGCATCTGCGCATAAAAAAGAGGGACACCTAACCGGTAACATAGCACACAACGGTAAGTTCTAGCATTCATGGTATGTCTGACCCAAGATCGGAACCACCCTAAGCAAGTTAGAAGTGTAGTCCTCCTTTTGTGATCTCCATAGAGCCATCGGCGGTAGATAATCAAAGGTAGATTCGCCATTTTGGTGACACGTGTGAAATATATATCGCCAATTTCTTCATGAGTTTGGGGCATCGATCTCACATGGGTTTTCAAAGGTCGGTCTCCATTTTCGCATTAAAAGCATGTAGGACATCATCAAAGGAAGATCAAGTTATAATGCCAAAATGTCGGAGGAGCTTAGTCTCAGAGGTCGCAGTTGAGTCTAGATGCAAGGAAAGCGTAGTTCAAGACATCACTGCAGAGTATACACCAAGCCCCCAAATCAAAGGTAGCGTGGCAGGTCTCCATTGCCAATCATCAAAGCCAGTCCAAAGCGGTGACAATCGCTCAGGAGAAGAGCGAAGTGTCGCGTCAAATAAAATTGAGCACGTTCAAAGACACGAGGGAGCATGTCGCGATAGAAATATAACTTGGAAATACCGGCACAAGCTTGAAGCGACAATTCACACCGAGGTCATTAAGCTTAGCAACTGCATCCATAAACACAATGGTTTTAGCAACCCGTTTCATAACAAGCTCGTTGCTAAACTCAAGGTCAACACTAGCAACCCTTATTATTATTATTATTACAGAAAATTACCAAAAGAGGCCAAATATTCAAGGTTGGTTGATGCAGGTTTTACTGACCAGGTTTTAATATTTATAATTACTCGTTATACCTATGGTCTATCCTAATGCACTAACGGGCAGTGTACCCGGTCGTGTGTAGTGTAGTATTCGGTAAAACCGAGGTCGTCCCAAGAGCTATGTGTGTGGATTTATACTAAGTCTAGGTGTCACAGATTTTAATATGATTTCGATATGGAATTAATTAATTAACTACTAAAGCAAATAAAGGCGAGGGTTGAGATCAATAGAGGAGAGAGGTGTTAACCTAGCTACTCATCCTAATTAGTAGTGTTTACGTCTAATTACTTCCAGTTATTTCAAGTGGGGTCAAAGTCGAGAGGACAGCATTTGGTCAGTTCGTCCTAACCTATCAGCAATTTGAGAAGTCAGGTGTCCCCTCATAAGTCCAGATGTTCCTGGTCCCCTAAGCCAAGTCATTAAGTACCGCTACATGCTAGATTCATAATAGTGAGTGCCCGGGCACTAGCAACTTAAACACTCACCCCTTACTTCCTAAGTTCATCCCAACGGTAGGTGATCAGTTGGTCAAATCGCACAAGTAGAAAGGGTCGTCAGTTGGTCATATCTTACCCTTCCGGTCTCATTCTACTCACTTAGGGTCAGTTTGTCATATCTCCTAAGCAACTAGCCTCTACCGCCATTCAAAACTACCGAAACAAGGGTAGCTACCAATAAACTATGCATGCATACACTTAGAAATAATTATACGGAAGCAATGTAAACGCAAACAAAATAATTAAGGAATCATAACTAGGCCAACATCAAGAGGTGCTTAGCCGCTCATATTAACTATAACAATCAATTCAATGTTTAATGTTACGAAATACATGAATTGAAAGTAAAGAAAAGATAAAAAGCTAATGCTTATCGTAGGGGAGTGATTTCTCCCTTGGAGATAGCTCCGTATGCTCCTCTAGATCTACCTTGACTTCTTCTCACGCTCACCGATTGTTGTGTGTGAAATGGGATGATTTGAAATCTTTGGAAATCGTGGGGTATTTATAGGCGGATCCGTTACTGGCGTAACTAATTATAAGAGTTATGCCGTAACATACAATTCTTCGTATTTTGCACTAATAATCTTTGGTTACGGCGTAACCTCGGAAGGAGTTACGCCGTATCTTCAATAAATCTTGGTTACGCCAGTAGTTGTTGCATGAGTTACGGCGTAATTAGTAGCGGCGCGGAACCTCATTTGACCTAATATGGTTACGTCGTAATCTTGGATAGAGTTACGCGTAATCTTCGTTAAGTTGGTTTTACGAGCCACGCTTTAGTTACGGCGTAATGTGAGAGGGAGTTACGCCGTAACTTCTTCAAAGTGAGCATACTATGATAAATTTTCAATAAACTCTCCAAATACGCGTCTCTTTAGCTCCAATGCTGGTAAATTACCTGAAAGTGAAATTTAATGGAAAACAAGTGTAAATCCATATAAATGATATAAATTACAAGCATTATCGGGGAAATTGACACTAAATATTCAGGATAATTTGATGTTATCAAATATCCCCCACTCAACTCTACTTGCCCTCAAGTAGACCTTATTAGAAAGATTCCTAAAAGATATCTCCCATTACCGGAAAATATAAGTTTACAAATCCTATGCTAGAATAAAATAAAGCCGAACACCTCACGAAATGGGAACAAAACACTCAAATCTCTCAACTATTCTAAGTGTCAATTTCGGGTGATCACTCAATCGCATACCATAGCATGTATTCTATCATAAGCTTGGCGGTTACACAAATCTCCACCACTAGAGTTAAGGACTAAACAATTCTCGAAGGCAATATGGGTAGACACGACAAATGTTAAGGGTGATTTGTCATTACTAACATGTCACGGAGAAGTGGACAAAATCAATGATACATGACCAAATCCATGGCCAAGACACCAAAGATTGCTCACGCATCACCTAGACACGCTTCATGACTAAAGGGTAGGATAAGAAATGGGATATAAATGGTGTAAAATAAAAAATCAAGCAAATAGTCTAAATCTATAACCAAGTCATCACCACTTACCGTCCGCCCAAAGTTCAAGTTTCGAAGTTTAAGAAACCGGATCATGATATACTAGGTAGATGTGTCATTAGAGGACGTCATGATGGGCACACTACCTTTTCTCCAACTGTTGGCGCAATTACCAACTCCAATCTTTAAATGTGGCCGAGGTGGCCTCCTCGATACTAAATCTCTATTAGGCTCATAACATAGTGCTTATAACATCGCACTTTACAATCAACTGAATAACAAATACCTAACTCATTTTTTTTCCAATCATAAACATAACATAACATCCCCCCACTTGAGATGAACAATGAGAATTCGGGGGGTCTTCAATGAACTTTAAGAATATGTCGTCGACGAAAGCGTGATTCCCGAACCTTTCCACTTGAACCTTGAACTTAGGCAATTGATGACTTCCCAATCACAAATAAAGACTACAGGGTAGGCTAAGGTGTATAGGTGTAACGAAACAATATATTGGGTTTAAAAAAATGAAAGGAATGGCTCAGATGGGTGTATCTAGGGTATCTTGCACTAAAGGTGAGTGCAACAAAAGGGTTTCACATGGGGTCGAGAAGTCGAGGTGACTAATCGATAGACACACAATGGTAGGCTATTTGGGTGATAATCCTATAATAACGCCTTCTTAAACCGAAAAGTCCAAATACATCGAGCTAACTCAACATACCTCGCCTATGGTCTCGAAATGATGTAAAGGCCAAGTTCTAAAGTTTACAAGCTACCGCACACTCATAATTTGGTGGATTTGGGGTAAAATTTGGAAACGGATAAGGCTAATCTCACCATATAATATCAAGGGTTATATGTGCTCGGCTAAGGTCTAATCTAGTTAGGTTAAGAAAACATGTCAAAATTTTAAAATGGCATAATTTTTCAAAATAAACTAGAAAATCGAGGGCAAAATAAAGTTCAAGAGACAATTCTACTCCCGTCCCCCACTTGAATTGTACAAAGTCCCTTTGTACTAAGCGTTAAATAAAGGTGAAGAGAAAAGTAGAATTAGGCGAGAACTTCCCGAAATTTGCTCCAAAAGAAAGAAGGCCCACGAAGAGTCGTGCCTTCGCATAAGCATCCACGAGCAAACTTCAATCCACGAAATCACACTACCGACAAGCATAATTCTAAAAAGAAAAATGAAAATGAAAAATAAACCTAACTCACTTTCGTAGGAATCACGGTTGCATTTAGCGCATGCAACAAGCCTTTTAAACCACTTGGTGTCCCAGTGGACGAGTGTAGTCTCGTGAGGGCTTACAGGGAACATACCCACAAAGTTCATTTAAAAGACTAATACAAGGTTATTGTGTTTGAAATGAAAGAAGTAATGCAGATGGTAGTTACGTCGTAACTCCATAAGGAGTTACGCCGTAACTAGGCAAAACCTGGCAGATGCTGCAAAAGTGTAGCTACGGCGTAAACACTGAATGGTATTACGCCGTAATTGGTAATGCTTCTGAAGTTCTGCTGCAAAAAGGCATGTTACGGCGTAACCATGAGAATGAGTTAGCCGTAACTCGGTTGGATCAACATCTTTGCATCAAGAACTTTTTCTTGTTTCTGCAAAATGGTTAAAACACAAAACCCAATGCGAAATGGAAATAAAACAAATGAAAGGGATAATTGGGTTGTCTCCAGAAAGAGCACTTTTCTTTATTTACGAGTCTTTAAGTTAGACTCGAGCCTCGGGGCTTTATGCGAGGCGAAGAACTCATCTCCGAAAGCTTACTAACATCATGTCCATAATAAATTTTTGCTCGGTGCCCATTCACCTTGAAAAATTCCCTTCCTTATTATGAACCTCAATAGTTCCATAAGGAATACCTTACTTCTTGTGTGAGGGCCAACCCAACGAGATCTCATTTTCCGTGGAATAATTTGAGTCTTGAGTTGAAAACAGTACCTCTTGTCCTACTTCAAACTTTTTATCCTTAATTCGCTTGTCGTGCCATCTTTTGGTCTGTCTTTGTATGCTTTGGCATGATCGTATGCTTCATCCGTAATTCATTAAGCGATTTATTTGGGAAAATCGGTGTTCCTTGATCACATCGCCTCTAGATTAGCATTTTGAGAGCCCAAGATGCTTTATGTTCCAATTCTACGGAAGATGACAAGCCTTTCCGTAACGATCTTAAAAGGGTGCTTCAATAGGAGTTTTGAAAGCTGTTCTGAATGCCCATAAAGCTTCGTCGAGTTTGTCGGACCAGTCTTTTCTGTTATTGCTTACGGACTTCTCTAAAATTCGCTTGAGTGCCGTATTGGTGTTTTCTGTTTGTCCATTAGTTTGGGGGTGGTAAGGTGTAGACATCCGGTGGATTAACCCATATCTGTTGAGAACTTTCTCCATAATAGCATTACAAAAGTGCGTCCCTCAATCACTTATGATGGTCTTAGGGATGCCAAATTTGGAGAATAATCTTTTCAAAAAGCGAATGACACTTCTAGCATCACAGGTTTGAAGAGCTTCAGCTTCGACCCACTTTGAAACGTAATCGACAGCTACTAGGATATAACTTTTATTTTTTGATGGGGTGAAGGGTCCCATAAAATCAATCCCCCAAACATCAAATACTTCACACACCATAATGTTGTTAAGCGGCATCTGATTTCGAGAAGAGATGTTCCACGCCTTTGACAAGCGTCACAATCTCTCACATGTTTTGCGGCATCCTTGAAAATGCTAGGCCAAAAGAATCTCGCCTCATAAATCTTTCGAAGCGGTATTATCGGCCTCGTAATGTCCTCCAAAGGTCCGTTGTGACAATGTTCCAGAATCTTTTACGCTCATTTCCAAAACACATCTCCGAATAATACCATCGGGCATGATTTAAATAGGAAAGGATCATCCCAAAAGTAATATTTAAGATCCGAGAAGAACTTTTCTTTTGATCATAAGTTTTGTTGCTAGGTAACACTCGGCATGAGGTAATTAGCGAAATCCACATACCATGGTTCGGGACTAGGATCTTTAATTCTTCCGCCATAAGATGCTCATCGGGAAAGGAATCATGAATAGTTTCTATGTCAAGTTCTTCAAGCTCGGGGTTCTCTAACCGAGAGGTGATCAAGCTGCTAAGTTTTCTCCCCTTTCTTATCTTTGATTTCAATTTTAAATTCTTGTAGCAAAGAACCCATCTTATCAATCTTGGTTTGGCATCCTGTTTATTGAACAAGTACTTCAAAGCGTAATGGTCGTAGACAATGCTTTTGACATTACTAAATAAGATCTAAATTTATCAAAGGCATAAACCACAACAAGGAGTTCCTTCTCGGTGGTCGTGTAATGTTCTTGTACCTCATTTAAGGTTTTACTAGCATAATAAATGGGTTTGAATTTTTTGTCCACCCTTTGTCCTAAAACAGCTCCCACTGCATAATCACTGGCATCGCACATAAGTTCAAAATCGTTGCCCCAATCAGGAGCAATAATAACAGGGGCAGTAGTTAATTTTCTTTCAAAATGTCAAAAGCTCTTTTGCACTCATCATTAAAGTCAAATTTTGCATCCTTCATGAGAAGTTGGGTCATAGGTTTAGCAGTTTTGGAAAAGTCTTTTATAAATCTTCTATAAAACCCAGCGTGCCCAAGAAAACTCCTAATTCCCTTTAGATTAGTTGGATAAGGGAGTCGAGAAATAACGTCAACCTTAGCTTTATCAACTTCAATCCCGGTTTGTGAAATCTTATGCCCCAAAACAATCCCTTCTTTTACCATAAAATGACATTTCTCCCAGTTAAGGACAAGGTTGGTTTCTTCACATCTAGCAAGCATTTTAGATAAATTATTAAGACAAGATGAAAAAGAGTTACCGAAGACCGAGAAATCGTCCATGAATACTTCCATAAAATCTTGGCACATATCCGAGAATATTGTCGTCATGCACCATTGGAATGTGGCAGGGGCGTTGCATAGTCCGAAAGGCATTCTTCGGTAGGCGAATGTTCCGTAAGGTCGGGTGAAAGTAGTCTTTTCTTGATCCTCCAGGGCGATCAAAATTTGAAAATATCCAGAAAATCCATTAAGGAAACAATAATACTCATGTCCAGAGAGCCTTTCTAACATCTGATTGATAAATGGAAGAGGAAAGTGATCCTTCCGCGTTGCGTCATTTAATTTTCTGTAATCGATGCACACCCTCCAGCCAGTAACCGTTCTAGTAGGTATCAGCTCGTTTTCTTCATTAGTGACCACGGTCATTCCTCCTTTCTTTGGCACAACATGAATAGGACTAACCCAAGGACTGTCGGAAATCGCGTAAATTAGACCTGCATCCAGGAGTTTAATGATTTCGTCTTTTACCACATCTTGAACTTTTGGGTTTAATCTTCTCTGTGGCTGCACTACTGGTTTGAAATCATCTTCCATCACTATTTTGTGAGAACAGTATGAAGGGTTGATCCCTTTTATGTCAGAAACATTCCATGCAATAGATCCCTTGTGCTTGCTTAACACTTGTAATATCAATTTTTTTTCCTCGTCAGATAACAAGAAAGAAATCACCACAGGAAAATTAGGATCATTGTTAATAAATGCATATTCTAAATGAGAAGGGAGCTATTTGAGTTTGGGAATAGTATCAGCTTTTTCCGGAAGGTTTGCTGAACATAATGTTTGGTTGTTCATAGCGTGTTATTCCTATTCGCCTTCTTCATCGTTAGACATACCATCACTATCTTCAAATTTCAATGATTTCAAAGGGTCAGGTTGAAAGCATTCCTGAGCATGTTTCTGAGCATTAGCTTCGATTAGGTCGAGATCGTCAAGGTTGTCGTCAGTGAAAGAAGCATATCTCATTGATTTTTCAAGGTCAAAGGTAATCTTATTATTTCCAATTTCCAAAGAGATCTTCTTGTTAAAGACATCAATCACAGCGTGTGCTATGGCAAGAAAGGGCCTCCCAAGTAAAATGGGGACATCATCCTCTTCCATTTCAAGGACCACGAAGTCGACTAGGAAGACACATTTATCGATCTTGACAAGGACATTCTCAGCAATTCCTTTAGGATATTGAGTTGTTTTATTGGCTAGCTCGATGCACATTCTAGTTGGTTTCAGGTCCCCAATTCCAGGCGTGAGTAGAGTGAGAATGGCATAAGACTAATGCTTGCCCCTAGATCGGCAAGGGCTTTATCGAACATGATACCTCCGATGGTGCAAGGTAAAGTGAAGCTCCTAGGATCTTCTTCTTTGAGAGGCATGTCTTTTAGTAGGGCGGCATAACACCTTTGATTCAAAGTAACCTGCGTCCGATCAGAAAGTCTTTTATGAGTGAGGAGATCCTTCATGAATTTAGCATATTTGGGCATTTGCTCAAGAGCTTCAACGAGAGGAATATTAATGCTGAGTTGTTGTAATTTTTCCATGAATTTCTGAAATTGCACTCGTTCTTGTTCCTTCTTAATTCTTCCCGGAAATGGTATTGGAGGAACGTAGGGACGAACTTTTTCCACAGTTGGTTGAGTGTCCTCTGTTTCCTTGTTGCTGTTTTGAGGTATATCTTCATTCTGAACATTCGAGCTTGATGGGTAAGCTGGTTCCTTATAGTTTAATCCGCTTCGGGTTGTTATAGCATGAGCTAGATCCCGAGGATTAGGTTCAATTGTGCTAGGAAGTTCCCCTTCATCTCTCATTCTGACAGATTTTGCGAGCTTTCCGACCTGATTTTCTAGTCTTCTTATAGCAGTTTCTTGAGTTCTGAGCACATGGTCGTAATCTTTCTTGATGTTCCATACCAATTTTTCACTTTCTTCTTGCTTTCTGCTCCCTTTCGAGATCCGTCACTCTTCCTTCAACAGGTTTATCGAACTTGTGTTTAACCATTTTACTTCTTGATGAGGGATTGCATATCTACTTCAAATTCTTCCAAAATTTTGATTACCGATTGTAGCTCGATTGGGTCTTCATTCCAATCTTCATTCCAAGATGAAGAGTGGAGGCTACTTCTTCAACTCTAGTCCATCCTTTATCGCCAGTCATTAAAGGGATAGGTTCTTTTGAGTCTAACAATTGCCGAGTTTTGATATTCACCGTTGTAAAATATTTGCGCTTGCTCGTGCTTGTTAAGTTTATGCTCGTGGCATTTGAGGATGGCTTCGTTGAATCTTTCCCAAGTTGTAAATAGCGGTTCATCATTGAATTGGCGAACCTCCTAATTTCATCTACTTGTTTGGAGAATTTTTGTATTCTTTAAGAAAGGCTTTTTGAATGCACTCCATGTTGTGATTGATCCGACGGTAGTTTCTTCACCAATCTCTAGCTCTTCCTTGAGGGTAAAAGGAAATGCCCTCATCATAATATGGTCTCTGGAGACGCCAGGTGCGTGGAACAAATCGGCCATTTCACATACTTTAGAGATGTGTTCGTGTGCTTCTTCATCCTTATTTCCATAAAAGCAGCATCTTTTTAGTTCTTCCAGACATAGTCCCCATAACTCGAATTTTACATTTTCTTCAAGAGCTGGAATAGTGATTCCCTGTTTAACTTTAGAGGTGTTGAGATAATCATTCATGGTGAGAGACATAATATTAGAATAAAATAAAGACTTAAATAAAAATCCTAATATAACTCCCCGGCAGCGGCGCCAAAAACTTGATGCAGGTTTTACTGACCAGATTTTAATATTTATAATTACTCGTTATACTTATGGTATACCCTAATGCACTAACGGGCAGTGTACCCGGTCGTGTGTAGTGTAGTATTCGGTAAAACCGAGGTCGTCCCAAGAGCTATGTGTGTGTATTTATACTAAGTCTAGGTGTCACAAATTTTAATATGATTTCGATAAGGAATTAATTAATTAACGACTAAAGCAAATAAAGGCGAGGGTTGAGATCAATAGAGGAAAGAGATGTTAACCTAGCTACTCATCCTAATTAGTAGTGTTTACGTCTAATTACTTCAGGTGGGGTCAAAGTCGAGAGGATTGTGCCGATGTTTAATGCCAATGATACCAGCACATGATACCGCATGGTCCCCATAAATGTCCCCAGCAAACACCTTAGAACAAGCTGAGCATGGCATCTGAGCATAAAAAAGAGGGACACCTAACCGGTAACATAGCACACAACGGTAAGTTCTAGCATTCATGGTATGTCCCAACCCGGCAATCGGAACCACCCTAAGCAAGTTAGAAGTGTAGTCCTCCTTTTGTGATCTCCATAGAGCCATCTGACGAGTAGATAATCAAAAGGTAGATTCGGCCATTTTGGTGACACGTGTGAAATATATACCTGCCAATTTCTTCATGAGTTTGGGGGCATCGATCTCACATGGGTTGTCCAAAAGGTCGGTCTGCATTTTCGCATTAAAAGCATGTTGGACATCATCAAAGGAAGATCAAGAAGTTATAATGCCAAAATGTCGGAGGAGCTTAGTCTGTAGGCTGGCAGATTGGAGTCTAGATGCAAGGAAAGCGTAGTTCAAGACATCACCTGCAGAGTATACACCAAGCCCCCCAAATCAAAAGGTAGCGTGGCCAGTCTCCATTGCCAATCATCAAAGCCAGGTCCAAAAGCAGTGACAATACGCTCCAGAGAAGAGCGAAGTGTCGCGTCAAATAAAATTTGAGCACGTTCAAAGACCTGAGGGGAGCATGTGCGCATAGAAATATAACTTGGAAATACCAGCACAAGCTTGAAGAAGCAGCAATTCACACTGAGGGTCATTAAGCTTAGCAATTGCATCCATAAACACAATGGTTTTAGCAACCCGTTTCATAACAAGCTCGTTGCTAAACTCAAGGTAAACACTAGCAACCCTTATTATTATTATTATTATTACAGAAAATTACCAAAAGAGGCCAAATATTCAAGGTTGGTTGATGCGGGTTTCTTGACTGTGTTTTAATATTTATAATTACTCGTTATACCTATGGTTCACTAATGCACTAACAGGCGGTGTACCCGGTCGTGTGTAGTGTAGTATTCGGTAAAACCGAGGTCGTCCCAAGAGCTATGTGTGTGGATTTATACTAAGTCTAGGTGTCACAGATTTTAATATGATTTCGATATGGAATTAATTAATTAACTACTAAAGCAAATAAAGGCGAGGGTTGAGATCAATAGAGGAGAGAGGTGTTAACCTAGCTACTCATCCTAATTAGTAGTGTTTACGTCTAATTACTTCCAGTTATTTCAAGTGGGGTCAAAGTCGAGAGGAAAGATTTGGTCGGTTCGTCCTAACCTATCGACAATTTGAGAAGTCGGTGTCCCCTCATAAGTCCGGATGTTCTGGTCCCTAAGCCAGTCATTAAGTACCGCCACATGCTAGATTCATAATAGTGAGTGCCGGGCACTAGCAACTTAAACACTCACCCTTACTTCCTAAGTTCATCCCAACGGTAGGTGATCAGTTAATTGAATCGCACAAGTAGAAAGGGTGGTCGGTTGGTCATATCTTACCCTTCCTGGTCTCATTCTACTCACTTAGGTCAGTTTGTCATATCTCTAAGCAACTAGCCTCTACCGCCATTCAAAACTACCAAACAAGGGTAGCTACCAATAAACTATGCATCATACACTTAGAAATAATTATCGGAAGCAATGTAAACGCAAACAAAATAATTAAGGAATCATAACTAGGCCAACATCAAGAGGTGCTTAGCAGCTCATATTAACTATAACAATCAATTCAATGTTTAATGTTCTGAAATACATGAATTGAAAGTAAAGAAAAGATAAAAAGCTAATGCTTATCGTAGGGGAGTGATTTCTCCTCGGAGATAGCTCCGTATGCTCCTCTAGATCCGCCTTGACTTCTTCTCACGTTCATTTGATTGTTGTGTGAAATGGGATGATTTGAAATCTTTGGAAATCGTGGGGTATTTATAGGCCGGATCCGGTTCTGGCGTAACTAATTATAAGAGTTATGCCGTAACATACAATTCTTCGTATTTTGCACTAATAATCTTTGTTACGGGCGTAACCTACGGAAGGAGTTACGCCATGTATCTTCAATAAATCTTAGTTACGCCGTAGTTGTTGCATGAGTTCTGGCGTAATTAGTAGCGTGCGGAACCTCATTTGACCTAATATGGTTACGTCGTAATCTTGGATAGATTCGCGTAATCTTACATTAAGTTGGTTTTACGAGCCACGCTTTAGTTACGGCGTAATGTGAGAGAGAGTTCTGCGTAACTTCTTCAAAGTGAGCATACTATGATAAATCTTCAATAAACTCTCCAAATCCGCGTCTCTTTAGCTCCAATGCTCGTAATTTTCCTTAAAGTGATATATAATGGAAAACAAGCGTAAATCCATATAAATGATATAAATTACAAGCATTATCGAGGGAAATTGACACTAAATATTCAGGATAATTTGATGTTATAATTGGTCCATTTTTAGACACTTTTAGCATCGTTTTCCCATTTAGGCCATGCTCAACTACTCGATTCAATTATTTTTTTGACATGTGTCATTACAAGTACAAGTGTTAGGTAAAATATTTTTTTGTTTTTAAGTTAAATGACAAATTTACCTTTATTATCTTTCTTTATTTAATATCTCACCTACCCTCACCTAACTCCATCCACCCACCTCACCACCTCACCAGTCCATAACCACCACCACCATCGCTGCTCATCTAGTCGACTGCTCGACCACCACTGCTCAACTGCTCGGCCACCACTGCTCAACCACACAAATTATCTATATTGATCAAAACTGACACACAAAATTACTTATTTCATCACTCGATCCACACATTCAATAAATTCATCTCCAACATAACTTTATTTCATCACTCAAAAAACAAACACCTATATTATACACATAATTAACCAATAACCAAACCCTTAATTTACAAATCCGGTACGGGAAATTTTGACTAGTCTTAATTAACCACAATTTTATTAAAAAAAAAAAAGAACGCATCACAAATCTAAAAAAAATATGTTGTATATGTTGTATTTTGTTGTTTCACATATCTACTCTCCCATATAAAATCTTAGGCTAAGTCTTTATTAAAAAAATAAAATGTATCCTTCTGTCTCTCTCCATCTGCTGCTGAAACTCAACAAAAAGAGCACCAAATCCATCACCATGTTGCTAATCCTAGCCATAGCAGACAATTTATTTGCGTATTAATCAAGATTTACGAAATGTTGTCATGATTTCTTTATTTGCATAAACAGACCCTTTACGAAATACGGGAGCACATTAATCAAGATTTCTTTATTTGCATAAACAGACCCTTTAGCTATGTTGTCATGTTGCTAAGTAGCTTGCCGGATCTTTCACATATCGATCTCAGATCTGGATTTTTCAGATCTTCATGGTGGAATGGAAGGGCTAAGATCTGGCTTTTTCAGATCTTTCACATATCGATATCGATCTCAGATCTGGTCGGATCTTTGACGAGGGTGTTGGTCGGATCTGGCCAGATCGTTGACGATGGTCTTGGCCGGATCTTGTGTTGTCATGGTGGCAGGAGGTTAGGTAGAAGAGAGAGTGAGAAAAAAAATTAGAAAAAATGAATTATGTGGTGTGTTTTATATATGTGTTTGAGGGTAAATTTGTCTTTTAAGCTAAAAGTAAAAAAATATCTTACCTAACACTTGTACTTGTAAAGACACATGTCAAAAAAATAATGGAGTCGAGCAGTTGAGCAGTTGAGCATGGCCTAAATGGGAAAAGGATGCAAAAAGTGTTTAAAAAATGAACCAACCTTGAATATTTGGTCTCTTTTGGTAATTTTCTCTTATTATTATTATTATTATTATTATTATTATTATTATTATTATTATTATTATTATTATTATTATTATTTTATATTTTTTTATTATAATAAACTCACTTTTATTAAAAACTCATAGGATTACAAAGATTAGTGGGGAGCCTCGAAACCAATTGAGCCCCACACCTTTAGAATGGTAAAACCAATCCTATTAAAGAAATGAATCACGACGCCGCCCTAATGTCACGGGTCATGAGAAGCCGAATCACGCTTAAGTAAGGTGATCGCATCTTTCTCAAGTTCTCCAAAAGAAGAAAAAGAGGGAGAAACCCATATCCAATATCCGCATTTAGCATCGTGCTTGACCCGCTTACTGTGGCGGCATCACCGATCGCTCATACGGTATGAAATCAATCAACCGGATTGCGTCAAAGGCGGCGAAACCGTAAGATCAACACATACGTCTCGTCCACTATCCCAAGAGTAGAGTAATATGTCGGTGGTCGCAAGGATCATCCCCATCTCCAAAAGCCCAATATCCACTCCTTACGGCGAAAATCACGGATCGAGAGCATATATCAACAAGAACATCACGCACAAGGTTGTGGCGATGTTTAATGCCAACAATACCCGCGCACGAAGCAGCGTGATCCCGTAAATATCTCCGGAAAAACCTTAGAGCGGGCGAACACGGTGCACGAGCGGTGAAAGAGGAACACCCAAACGATAACACAATGCACAACGATAAGCCACGGCATTCATAGTTTGTCCCAATCCGGATATCGGACCCACCTAAGCCAATCCGAGGTGTGATCCTCCTTTAAAGAACTCCATGCGCCATCCGTCGGGGAAAGATGGAAAGTAGATTCAACAGTTTGGAAACCCGACCGAAATATATATCGCCAATTTCTTCATAAGTTTGGGGCGGCGACTTCGCTAGGGTTACTCAAAAGGTCAAAATCCATATTCACATTGAAAGTACATAGAGCATCATCAAAGAGGGACCGGCAGCTACAATACCCGAACCATGAAGAAGCTTAGTCTAAAGGCGGTGATTGAAGTCTAGAAGCAAGGAAGGCATAGTTCAAGACATCACTGCGGAATATAAACCAAGTCCCCAAAGGAAAAGGTAAGGTGGCGAGTCTCCACCGCCGATCACCAAACCAGGTCGAGCGGTGACAATCGCTCGAAGAAGAACAGTGCCACATCAAAAGAAACTTGAGCACACTTAAGGGCAGAGGAGATCGTATGCGCGTAGAAAAGTAGAGCTTAGAAATACCGGCACATATGCGGAGTAACAACAACTCACATTGAGGGTCATTAAGTTTGGCAACCGCATCCATAAGTTCAATAGTTTTAGCAACCCTTTTCGGGACCAACTTACTACCAAACTCAAAACCACACTAACAGCCCACTGATAATTTAACACCATGTGAGGCGAGAAATATTGGGGAAAAACACCGGCATACACCTTGGGGTCCTCTTGTGGCCAAAAGACTTGAGTTTTATCAACATTGAGGTGTAAGCCACGACAAGGTCCGTCTGTCATAATCATCTCCAAAACCTTACCCACAACCAAGGTATCACCAATAATAGTGCCATCATCCAGATACCAAGCATGAAAGGAAAGGTCAAAAGAATCTCTAATCTTACATGCTAAGGGATGTAAAACTAAAGCAAAAAGAAGAGGCCCAGTGGATCACCTTGTTGCACCCCTCGATGAGACCAAAGAGTATGCTCGCCATAATATAATCTGGCGGGACTAGAATAATGTAATTCAACCCACCTTCGAAATAGCGGGAAATGAAGTGAACCTCTTGTAACATAACAAAGACGATCCACCATGTTGAAAGCGTTTTTAAAGTCAACCAACAACATAGATAGACCAACATCGGTCCCCGGTCCTCGACCAACCGATTCACGTGAAGAATAGCCTCCCTCCCCGACACACCAACACCAAATTGCAAATCATCTAAATAAGCGTCAAGAGTGACCAATCATGGAAGCACAAACCTTGGAAACTAAACGCCTCAAACAGTCCCAACGACAATAGGACGGATACCCCTCTGGTTTGACTAAGGGTGTGAGAGGAGCACTAGCAATGTACTTCACCATCGCCTCGGGCATTTACCAAAGAAGAAAAGGTTCACCACTTGGGTAATAGAAGCGATCAACTCATCGAAATAGCCACAACCGCACCGGATAAGCGGTCAAAAGGTGTTGGGCACGTAGCCCATCCGCCCACAAAGAGGTACCACGAGGAAACTCTTGATCATGTCAAGAACGGTAGAAGGAGATGTGGTAAGGTGATGATGATCAATAGGTATATCGAGCAAGGAAGGAGTCGGTGAAAAGGGTGCTTGGTTTTAAGTCCTCAAGAGTAGAAACATCATAAGATGCAATACCGTAAGACGAAAGAACTCGACCCGCGGTGTATAATGACCATCACAAATCTTCCTCTTACATTGCTTGACATTACGGTCACCCAAATCCAAGTCATCATCAATATTAGACCATGATGGAGAAGGTTCACTAAAACCTCACGCACAACCCGCAAACTACCACCAGAGAGCCCGATGCATGAATAGAATTAAGAATATACTCTTCCCAGGCGTTGGCTTAGTGACCGACCTACCTCTTGACTACTCCTCGGGCGAGGTTTTAAGCGAGAAAGAGGCGGGACAAACAAACCAACCCAACAAGAAATGTCATCGGTGCAGATCACCTTATCAAGAGCTCTTTTCAAAGTGCGAGAGAACTCCAACCGACATTTGGGAGGATGGTTTGATGATCCGTAATCCCTTAGAGAATAAGGTATCAATAAGAGGTAAATCAAAACCACCAAGCACATCCAAACCGAATCCTCAACAATGGCTACAGGAAGGAATCATGCGATCCGGTGAGATCATATAACACGAACCTGACAACACCATCACCACAATCGGGAGGAGACACAAAATCGGACCACATACCATGACGACATTTAGTCCGGAAAGTATGCGTTTGAAACAACCACCACATAACCACAACCCCATACGCTTAAGAGTAACCTCGGTCCTTTCAAAATAGCCAACAGACAAGAGAGCGCTTAGTGATGCCAAGAGCCTCAACGCTAAAATGCGGGCCACGTAAATGTGTGATCAAGGAAGTTCTAGTAAGCCCATTACCACCGCCGTCCCGACATCCCCCAAGGCCCACAAAGGACGGTGAAATCTCACAACCCAGATAGCAACAAAGTAACAAAACCACCACCACGAATAACCACGCCTCGGTAAATAAACAATGTAAAGGAAAACCAAAAGAAAATACCAAATGCATGACCATACAAGTGAAGGCGTTAAGCAACCCAACTAAAAGCCCCAAACCACGAGCGACCAATGCGCAAATGCGGATCTGAAACGTGCAAAACTACCAAGAAGCTCGTGCAAGACCATGTGAAACCGCCTAATCGCGCAACCCAACAACAAGAGCAACCAAACAAGCGAATTGCGAGAAGCCACCTTCGTCTTGGTAATGGTGAGAACCAAGCGAACGAGACTTGCAGAAACCACAAGAGAAAAGGTTTCAAACCGAAACCCCAAAACAGTAGCAATCAAACGAGCCACTCAATATCAGGAAACCACCTTCAATCTTGGATGGTAAAGGAGGGAACCAAACGACCACACAATTGCAGGAAGCCACAAGAAAAATAAAGGTTTCAAACCGAAACCCTAACAGGAAAAAAAAACTAATGAAGAAATGAAACCCTAGAAAGTATATACAAAACCTATCATACAAATCATGATAAGATCATAGAAGAGTAAACGCAAAAATCATCCATGTGGTTTGTGTAAATTTGCGATATCATCCCTATCTCAAACGTTCAGCAATAAACACCACCAAGTCCACAAACGTTTAGCAAAAATCATCCCTAAGCACTAACGAGATTAGTTTTCCCCGTTTTCTACCCCACGTGCAATAACACGTGAGGGTATTTTTGTCAATTAGTATCAGAGATGATTTTTGCAACATATCTCTCACACCCATTTCCCGCCCATTTCCCCACCTATATAATCTCTCTTATCATAACCCCACACCATTTTTCCCCAAACCTGCTTTTCCCCTCAAACCCTAATTCGCCATAACCCTAATTATGAATAACCCAAAACTTTGTCATCTTTGTGCGGCACCAACAACAATTACCACATCATGGACAACAATAAATCCAGGCGTTTCTTTATGTGCCCTAACTGTGGCTTTGATGATTGGATGGATCCTCCAATGTGTCCAAGATCTGTGGCTATCATACCTGGGTTATTGAGGAGGATCAACAATGCTGAAGAAACAACTAGGTTGAATGCCCGTCAAGCTAGCGGGATGAAGATGCTATTGTGTTTAAGTTGGGTTTTTTTTTTTGTATGTTGTCATTATGGGTTGACTAATGTAGGTCATGACCGGAAAAGTCAATCGGTTTCATGTGACTTTGTAGGTCTTATTTTAGCTTTTGTAATGTTATCTTATGTATGTCAACTGTTTTCATGTCATTATGCAATGTTTGTTGTGTATATTTATTGTTGTGTGTCATGTGTGTAGAATACAAGTGAATCATGATGCAAATACCATAATCAAATGAGTAAACCATAAACGAAAACTAAAGCATGACTAAACCGAGTAAACCATAAATTGAACCTTAAACTGCACCAAATACCATAGTGAAGCATAAAGTAAACCATGTCTAAAAACCGACCCATAAACATAAACCATTCCATAAACCGCAAGTACATAAACTAAACCTTTCCATAAAAATACCAAAGTGACCCATAAGTGACCCATAAACTAAACCATGCTACCAAAACCAAAACCGCAAATACCAAATAACCATAAAATACAAAACCGTACCAAATAACCATAAACTAAACCAAACCAAATACAAAATAACCCAGTACCCAAACTACAAATACCAATTAACCATAAACCGATCCTAGTTACCACAAGTCTTGGCAAATACCAAATACCACACAACCGACCTACTACAAAATAACAAACCGATCCTAGTACATCATTGTTTCACAAGATCATAAGACCATAAACTGGTCTAGTACAAAATAACCACAAGTTTTGGCAAATACCAAATACCACAAGTTTTTCAAATAAAAAGTGTTCAAAATAACCACAACTTTTGCCATTACTGAGTTGCCCTTTGCATTGGTTGTTTTCCTTTGTCCTTTGCAGAATCTTGGGTTGCTCTTGATGCTGTTTTTTTAGTTCTCCTTGACCCTCCACTTGATGAAACTAGTGGTCTTCCTGTACAAGTCCTTTTGTTATGTCCAGTCTGCTTGCACTTGAGACATGTAACAGTCTTTCCTTTTCTAGACAGTTTGACTCCATCCACCATACTTTGGCTTGATAGTTCATCAGCTGATTTCTTCCTTGCCTTGCGTGGCCTCCCAATCTGTGGGTGGTGCTTTGGTGGAGTGATAATGTTAGGTGAAGGATGTTTTCTCCATAATTTTTACCAATGACAGGATTGATTTTGTAGTCAGAACCTTTTCCCAGTGACCACCAATGCGCAGATGCACCCGACTTTCAGTGTCCCAACTTGCATGTTATTTGCAGCCATCTCCCATACAGTTGCTAAGGCATGCTTGCAAACCATCCATGTAAGTTCCCACTTTCTGCAGCTACATGTCCTCTCTTGCATATCAACAACAACTTGATCATCCCATGGTCCCTTAACCCCATACTTGTGTCCACCATTCCGTGTTACCTTCAAATTTCATTAACATAACAGACCCCTTTAACTCAATATTTCACTAATAAAACAAATAATAAACAAAATAAGGAATAAGAAAATAATTTACCCTGTATGATTTGGCTTCACTTTCTATTTGCTTGAACAAAACAGTTGCAACTGGTGTAAGAGGTCCATTGGATTTCTAATAACTTTTTGGACATTCACAATTCTTTTCATTAGATACTCCATTACAAACTCCAAGCATGTGATAATTGGGACATCCCTTCCATTTAGTAGTTGTCTATTGAATACTTCACACATATTGTTAAGCAATACATCACAGTGAGACATGCCTGCAAAATTTAGAACAGACATACAATATTATCTTACCAAAATCTAAAGAATAAGAGTAAAATCTAAATATCATCTAACTATGTACAATATTAGCTTACCACTAAAATGAGATCTTGACCAATGATGTGGTGGGATCTTTTTCAAGTACTCATAAGCCTTATCATTCACTCTCCTAAGTTCATCCATGGCTTTATCAAAATATGGGACAGTGCTAGCAGTTGCAGCCTTCCACAAAAGGTCCTTAAACAATTTACCCCTCCATTGCAGTTTCATATTTTCATGTATATGCTTTAAGCGAACCTATGTTCGCACAAGGAATATCTTTGCAATGGCGGTATGATACCCTATGTTTATAACAGTTCATATATAATTAGTCCTTAACAAAGTAATACATGATATTTAAAACATAGAAGAAAAAGAAGGTTATAGGAGTACCTTTTGTCTATCACTCATAAAGGTGAAATTGGAGTTCGACCCAAACCCGATCATCTCCTAAGCAAGTAAGAAACCATGTCCAGAACTTGTTGTTTCACTTCAACCAATGCATAAGCAAGTGGATATGTGCCATGATTTGGATCCACAACAATGAAGCTAGTATCCCACTGTGGTAAGGACCTTTCATAAAACAACCATCAAGTCCTAGCAAGTCTTTTAATCCAGCTTTAAACCCTTGCTTAAGAGCTCCTATGCACACATAAATCCTTTTAAACTGTCTTTCTAAGGTGGTTGGATCAGTACACCTTTCAACTTCAATTTTCACTGTGGTGTCAGGGTTTGCACTTTGCAACTCTAAAGCATAATCTCTTAACAAAGGCATCTACCGCTGTGTAATCTCCTTTACCTTCAAGGTTGCTTTTTCCTTTGCTCTATAGATCTTGTGGTCAGAAACACCCAAATTATACTTTTTTTGCAGCTGCTCTTTAAGAGATCTGATTGGAACTTCAGGATTAGTAACAAGTGTCTCTTCTATATCTTTGGACAGGAAGCTATTAGTAAGCATACTTACTTTCCTGTTTTGAAGACAGTTGTGGTGGTCATCAAAGGTTTTTACTGTCCATGTTTCATCTTCACTGTTTTTGGATTTGGATATGTGACAGACCCATGGGCAAGTTAATTCTTCATATTGATATGCCCCTTTCTTCCCACCTACCTTTATTACTTGTAACCCTACCTTATTACTTGCACTTGTTTCCTTTACCCACTTTCCCCCAACATTCTTAAGCTTACTTGGACTAGAAACTGGTGGCCCTTTAGCCATTGGGTTAGACACAGTTGGACCTTTAGCAATCAAGCTGACACGGTTGGCCCATCAAGTGTTGGATAAGTGAAGACTGGTTTTTACCTCTACACACAACCCTTATTCTAAACTTGTCATTTTTCCATATATAAAGTTGTCTTCTAGTGGCCACAGACAGTGCATACACATAATCTTTAATGGTTTTTTTATCACCAAATTCTTTACCAATATAAAATGGGGCAGACTCAATGGTATCAATACTCTTACTTTTCTCATGCTCTCTTCTAAGTTTTCTCATTGCTTTCTTTCTTTTTCCCTCCTTTTCTGAATCACTGTTACTTTCAAAATCATCTAGATTCATTTGAACTGCATAATCATGCTCACCTTCATTGTCAGATACATTCTCGAGATCACAACCTACCCATTCAACCCTTTATCGGTGTTTGCAAGAAATTCCTTCATATCAACTTCAACCTCATTCATCACATGATCCTCATCAACAATGTAGTCACCGTCTTCCTCTTCACTATCAACCTCTTCATCACTTTCAAGCTCTTCACTTTCAACCTCTTCATCCACTTTCAACCATCCAATTCAAGATCTTCACTTTCAACCTCTTCTTGCCCATAACCACCATCTTGATCAATATCACTTATTGGTATACTAGGGGTTCGTGCTTATATTGGTTTCATCAAAAAGGATCAAAATCATCATTCATAACACTACCTACCAATATCATTACCCTCATCCCATAACACTACCCCGACCAATATCATTACCCTTACCAATATCGACCGTTACCAATATCAAGACCGCCTATCAAGCACCCATAACACTTCCTTCTCCACTAGGCCATTCAATTGCTAATCTTTGCCTTTTTGGTCACTCTCTCTTAAGACCGTTTGGTCCACTTCATCCGGTAGTTGTTCTATCATTACCTTTTGGGTATCTTAAAGTAAGTTTCAAGACTTGTAAACCCATGTTCAACATAAACCTCAACTCTTTACACTTATCTATATATTTTGTCATACCCAAAACATCTAAATCACTTCCTAATGCTTGCGCACCATAATCTAAATTGTTGTTGGGTATTTTGTAATGATAATACATGATTTCTTTTCTATTATAACCTAACATCACAATCATATCATTTAGCTCAATAATTGAAAACAAATCAGCATCTACCATATCAAAGTAGTTGAAACTCCCTGACTTGTATTTCCTATTCGGTGGGTCAGTGAAATATCCACCATGGTAAATCTTTATTGAGAACATGTTTGGATCATTCCCTGTAAAAAAAACAAACCACAATTCAAAACTAGGGTTAGATCATTACACAAACCACAATAAAAAAAACACAATATTGGGAATTGGGTATAACTTATTATATGCATGTACTTCATCAATCTCTTGATCTCTCGTGCGAATATGCCACTCGAAACAACCATTGCTAATTAACTTATTTAGAGATTATAGGACTTAGGAATTAGGGATTTAGGGTCAATGTTTGATCAGCATGCATTTGAGATTAACAGAGACGTGGTGGTGGTTTTTAAGTTTGGTGGTTTTGAGTTTATCCCAATTCAGAAAGAAATAAAAGGGGAAAGATAATCAAGAATGACAAAAATACCCTCACGTGTTATTGCACGTGGGGTAGAAAACGGGGAAAACTAACCTCGTTAGTGCTTAGGGATGATTTTTGCTAAACGTTTGTGGACTTGGTGGTGTTTATTCTGAACGTTTGAGATAGAGATGATATCTGCAAATTTACACAAACCATAGGGATGATTTTTGCAGTTTACTCTTATTATTATTATTATTATTATTATTATTATTATTTATTTATTTATTTTTATTTTTATAAAACATCACTTCGTTAAAATCATAGGATTTACAAAAATTAGTGGGGGTGAGAGACTAATTGGGCCCACTCTCTTACTATTATAAGAAAGCCTAATCCTCTAAAAATATGTTCAAGAAGACGCTACCAACTCTGGGTCAACGAGAAACTTGGATCGCGCTTTAGTAGGGTTCACTCATCCTTCTCAGCCTCCGAAGGAGAGAAGAATGGGATAAACCTGTATCCAATGTCCGCACATTATTATTATTTGTTTGTGAGTGTGTGTAAAGTATATTACTTCTTATATGATATGTTTGTATAAAATGGAGTATTTTAATGTGTTCGGTTCGGTTAGGTGATAACCACTACGCCTAAGATTGTGTGTTGGAAAACGAAGTGATACGAGTGAAAGTGATGATCGGGTAACCACTCATGGCGACCTTCATGGGGCCCCTGCCACTACATGCAAAATTCTTGAGACCTAGTGTAAATATTATAGGTTTAGGGGTAATTTAATTGAGGTTCTGAATAAATCTCGATTCGGTATAAAATAAATTCATTTTTCAAAAAATGTTGAAGCTAAAATACACGTAACCACTATACCATGCCTAACGGTTTCTTTTAAGATAGATAGTCGAATCCATATCTCTGAACCACTATGAACATATATTGAATATACGACAACCGTAAATAATATACGTGTAGTTTACCTTCGTTTTTTATGTATTTTTGAATGGATTACATTACGCAAGAATTCTATTATACTTCGTGAATTGCACTAATTATGTTTTATTCTATACGTTTGAAGAAGAGAAGAATAGTTAAAAAAGGTAACGTGCTGAATAATTATGTGACGTTGATGTTACCATTCTCTGTAGCCTAAGCAAGTTTGCTTCAATTGATCATCAGTCCTCTCAATTTTCAGCCACATATCTATCTGAATTATTATGCCTCGTTATTTATCACATGGCAATATGTCACAATGGGGCCAGTGTATGAGAAGTGATAATTGATTTTTGTTTTTAATGTCTCATTTGAAATTTTTGGTTCAAAAGTTTGTGGAAGCACATTTTTGTACCCAATGGAAAATAGTTCACCAATAAATCTTCACCATTTAATCACATACCATAGATAAATAAATTTCAATACCAAAAAGTGAACAACTCCACATGAAGAAAATAAAATTAAAGAAGAAACTACAATTACAATGCAAACAAACATACAAACTCCAACTCATAAAGAGGAATAAAAAGTAGAAAACATGAAATTTATTAACGAGGACATAAAAGTCTTTTGACCAACTTAAAAGTCCGACCCGGGCACCGCCTCATGGCTAGTACGGGTAATGAAAACGAGCTCAGGGCAACGGCTCATGGCCGGTACGGGTAATGAAAATGAGCTCATAAATAGCTCCAGCGAGACCGGCTCCAATAAATGGGCCAGCCCAGTAAATCCAGTGGCTGCTCCAGGTCCAGCTAACCACAGCAGGCCCAAAAGCCACAGCTGGGTTCATTGATGCACCAGTGAATGCACCACCAGCTAGAATGTTGGCACCAACAATGAAACCAATTGCCAAAGGTGCAATTGTGCCAATGTCACCCTTTTTGGGGTCGACTGCGGTCGCGTAAACTGTGTAGACTAGACCGAATGTCATGACGATCTCGAATACGAAAGCGTTCCAGACTGATACTCCCTCAGTCAATGCGAATCCGGATGTGGTCTGTATTTTTAAACCAAAACGTTAATTTTCTAAACAGTTCATTTTGGTCAATTGGTCTTGATCAATATTGTAATTTAACCATTGTCTTTGGTAAAATAAAACAAGAAATTTTAGTACAGTACTTATGTTGGAAAGTAACATGAATTTGTATAGTAAAATGTTACAGTACAAATTAACTTTTTAAAATTTCAAAAATATTGGTCCTATTGTTGAAAAACATTTTTGTCATTTTCTGTATTTACATAAATAGATAAGTAAAGCATACCTACCACCAATTATTAAATCAATCACCTTTTCTAGAAAATGTGTCGTTTTCTCTATCTATAGGAATTTTGACCTTTTTTTCACACAAGTAATGAACTTACTAGCGTCATTTATATACACTAATTTAACGTAATAGTAAATTTTTTCACTTTAGAAATGATATTTTTTCATAAAACAAAAATGTCACAAAGGTAGGTACAAGTCACACCAAATTAGTATTTTTCTCCCGTCATCGTTGAGCAAAGCTATCAAAACTATACAAAGAATATACTTATCTAGTATGTGTACATAACCATGAGTGATGGAACTAGAAGTAAAATTGACAAGTGCACGAATAAAAGAAAAACATGAAAAAGAAATGTGTTATTGTTATTTATTATTATTATTTTTTTATCTATCTAAGCAAGTGCCAGAAACACCTACCAAAGGATTAACCGAGCAACTACTAGTGATGTTTACTTGTATCTTTATAAGTTTAGTGATCCAAAAATATCATGTTTCATAAGTTAAGTAATGTTTATGTATATCTTTATAAGTTTAGTGATCCTAGAATATCATGTTTCATAAGTTCAATGATATTTACTTATATCTTTATAAGTTAAGTGTCTCAAAGTATCATGTTTCACAAATTGAGTAACTTAAATGAACAAAATAAAAGTTAAATATATTTGACACAATTTTTTTAAAAGTTTAGTAACATAGTAGTAGACTAGTAAGCCTTAACCAACATATAAACAACATAACCTAAAGAAAAAAAGTTTATCCAACTTACCAAGCCACCAGTGGAGAAGCTAAGTAAAAGGCAAGCCACAACAGCTCCAAGTAACTGAGCAATAATGTAAAAAATCCCACGTAACAAAGTAATATTCCCCCCAATAAAGCACCCAAAAGTAACTGCAGGGTTCACATGTCCACCCGAAATATTAGCAGCTATAGCTACAGCTACAAATAGTCCAAAACCATGCGCGACAGCGGCCGCAACTAGCCCAGACGGGCTAGTTGGGCCGTTATCCGTAAGCTTTCCAAAAGCCATGCCGGACCCTTGTCCGGCAAAAACAAAAATAAGGGTACTTATGAATTCGGCTACAAATGCCTTGATGGCACTTGGGTGTGTTACTTCATCATGGTAGCTGCCTACAGCGACTCGGTCTACTAGCTGGCGAGGGTTTGGAGGCATTGTGGGTGAATGATCAAGAAAAAATGGTTAAGGAGTGTTTGGGAATGGGTTTTGTGTTTATATTATGGGGTTTGCATGGTGAGATGAGTGTGGTTTATATTGATGAGGGTGTGTAAGTTTGGTGACTTGTGTAGCCGGTTGCCGGTTGTGTTGTTTTGGTGTGGCTTGTGGTAATAATTAATGGTGTGGTTATTTGCTTTGAAGGGCTTGAAGTTTTGGATGTGACTATATGAGCTATTTTCAATAGCAAAATTTAATATCTTTCTATATGTCTTATAAGTTGAAGCTTTATTAGAAGGATTTTTAACTTGTCTTGCTAAGCATGAGTTAAGCGATAAAAGGACGTTGGGTCCTGCAGAAAGGACACGGGATCGCGAAAATTGTCTTTTCGTGAATTTCGTGTCCTTTTCTCATTGGATACCGATGTCACTTTAATATCTTATACGCTCTTAAGGGCACGTTAGACAAACACTTATTAGAAACACCCTTCATTTAAATTGTGACAAGTTTCTTTTTTCATCACAAGTATGTAGATGAGTCATAAAAGTATATCACAAAGTCACAAGGGATTTAGGATATTTAGATTTAGTGGACGGGTTGTTGGGCTGGTAGCAAGTTAGTATTACGTTGTGACACTGCAAAATATTAGTTTTCTATTTGTCATGTTTGTGTCATATGATTTTAGATGTACTAGGTTAGAATACTGGCTTTCACTCGATCTTAAAAAGTCACCACATAGTAAACGTCAAAGCTAACAATTGTTAACAAAAAAAAAAAGGCATCCCAAATACTTCACATTATGTTCTTTATAAAACATGGGTAACATTACAGATAATTAATAACTCGGCACAAAGATGAGTTGGATGTGAGATATGAGATGATATATCTTATAAACATTGTTTACATAGAGTTCAGTAGACATACGTGTATGCAAATAAACTTATGTTAGGACTACATCATATCAACATATGAAGTTTTATGAACATATTAATCACCTTCAAATAAGCGTGTCTGATGCCATTTTTCACCCATTAAAGGGGCTAACAATCCCTAAAGGCCATTATCAGGGTGGGGGTTGTTCATAATAAAAAAAGATATCGATGGTGAGGAATGTGATAATCATTATGAAAATAAAAGTGATAAAAATGAAAAAGAATAAATGATGTAACATTAACGCGAATATACTGAAAAGTTTACTAGTGTGTTCAGTTTAAAACACTGTTAAATTTTGGGTTGGTAATCTGTGGCAAACATATCATTCTATCGATTGTTAATGGCTTTCAAGTTGTGGCTTATTGCGGGATTAATTCTGAGGGGTTTAACTTTGACAAAAGATTAAAGATTTAAAGTTCAAGAATCTCATTTCTGCTGAAGCCTTTCTTCGTTTATGGCGATGAGTCACTACTAGCCGTTAGAGGGTCTTAGTGGAACTTAATCTCTGTTTAATAAGTCCCTTATCTGTGGTTAGGAACACTTGAGTGTGCGTCTTTTGTATCACTCTCTCCTCTTCTTTCGGATCATTTCACGGATCTTGTCTTGTCTTTACATTTACATGATTATTGTCTCATTGACATTAATCTAACCTTATAACATTTGGATACTATTGTAAGCTTAATCTAAAGTGACTTTTGCGTTTTAGATCTGAATAAAGATTATATTGTTCATCTTGGTTGCTTATACTTTCGTTACGTGGTATCGAGCTTGAGGCTCATTGATTCTCTTCGGCAACTATTGGTGGTTTGGGGTTATTCTATTGGCGTAATCACCGGTTATCTTCTACTTACAATTAGCCCTAGACTAAGTGAATCTAGGGTAATTGTGATTTGTTCTTCATTGCATATTTCTGTAAGTCTATATCTTGTCTCTTGAAACATACAATTACTTAAGTCGTTGTGGGTGCAAGCGGGTAGACTATCATCTTGATCGCCACCTTTGAGTGGTGCGAATACTGCTTCGGTTTATCTAGTCCACGTGCTTGGTGCTTGTTGTTTCTTAAATTCAAAGTCTTATTTATCTATCTATTTGGTCTTATTATTATCTCTCTACTGCTTTTATTTATGCATCTTACTTGTCTTTATTATGGTTCTTTGGTGACACTTCTTTGGTGGTGGTGGTTCCTTTGAGAAAAGCTTATCCTTTGGGGATGCTTTGTACTTACACCTAATAACATTAATGGGACTCCCATTATTTCTATCAAACTCACATGAGCGAAAATTATAAAATATGGAATATGGCCATGACCTTTGCTTTAGGAACCATAATAAGTTAGGGTTTATTGATGGTACTTGCATAAGAAACGATTCAAACCCTAATCTTGCTAATCAATGGGACACTTGTAACTCTGTTGTGGTTACTTGGATTCTAAATTCTCTCACTACGAATTATTTCTTTGGGGCTATCTATGCCAAACTAGCCTTATGAAATGTGGAATGATCTTAAAGATACTTATGATAAGGTTGATGGTTGATTATTTTCAATTTGCATAAAAATATAAACTCTCTTAGTCAAAGTGGGTCCTCTCTTGCGATTCTACAACAATCTTAACTCTTTATGGAAACAATTTGATTGTATGATTAGCTTGCCTCCTTGCACTTGTGAGGTCGCAAAACATTTTGAAAAACATAATCGACTAATCGAGTTAATGCAATTTCTTATGGGTCTTGATGACTCCTATGTTCCCATCGAAGCAATATTTTAACGAGACCCGTTACCTAATGTCAAAAATGCTTTCTCTGTTGTCTCGGAGAAGAGTCTCACGAAATGTATCATCGGGAATAGCTACGCTAAACCCATACTACGACTTTTCTTGCAAAAACTTCGATGGTGGAAAATTTTTGATAACAAAGAAGTTTTAACAACAAAGTTTATGGTCTTATCGTATGACTCTAATAGCGAGAGGACCAAACATGAACCTCAAATGTACCAATTGCAAAAACACAGTCGCACCATTGGCGGATGTTATGATCTTGTTGGCTATCTGCTTGGATATGCTAAGAGAAATTTTAATGGTAAACCTTCGGTAGAATAATGTTTACTTTGAAACCAATCTTAATCATGATAATAGTGCAGCCAACTCTCACATCTCCTTGTCTAATGAGCGACTCTCAAGACTTATAGTCTTCCAATGACAACAATGTGTCATCTACTAATGCCAACTTAGCGGGTAAAATTTTTCGGAACCTTCTTTAATGGCGGTGTCAAGTTTAATATAAACTTCAACAAGTTTTTAACAACAACACTAAGACATTATCACGGAAACATCGATCTTGGTTGGATTGTTGATTACGGTGCAAATCGGCACATGGTATCGAAATTTTTTAATCAATGTTGTTAACATTTCAAATCTTGGCTTAACTGTTGGACATCCCAGCGGTACTCGAATATAATTACAAAAATTGGTGATTTAAAGATCAATAATGATCTAACTCTTTTGATGTACTTGTTGTTCACAGTACAATGTTAGTTTCTTTGTCTGTTCATAAAATTGCTAGAGACGATAAGATGTTTTTCGGTTTAATGAATCTAATTGCTATATCTGATTTACATCAAAAAAGGATTGTGGGGATTGGTAAACAACACAATGGGTTATATATGTTTGATATTGATTCTTCATGTAAGATTATTTCTAATAATTGCATATCGATTGTCATGTTTCAAAAATCTTTGGCATCAAAGACTTGGTCAATCCTCCGACCAAGTCCTACACATCTTAAACCAGCTCTTAAATTTGATAGTACATCCGAAGCGATCATCTCTGTGATACTTGTAATAAAATTTGAACAAACCAGGGAACCATTCCTACAAGTGAACATAAATCAACTAAAATTGGTCAACTTGTCCATCTTGATGTATGGGGACCATATAAAGTCGCTAGCAGAGAGATGGTTACAAATATTTTTAAGCTTGTTGATGACTATTCACAGGCGGTATGGGTTTATATGCTTAAGGGAAGGATGATGTTTATGTTTCCATTATTAACTTTACTCGCATGCTATCAAATCAATTTGAACACAATGTCAAGATCTTTAGAAGTGATAATGGGACGAGTTTGTCAATAATAAACTTCAACATTTTTCCATGAAAAGGAATTTTACATCGAACCTCTTGTGTTTATACACCACAACAAAATGGTATTGCGAGAAGGAAACATAGGCATCTCCTTAATGTAGCTAGATCCTCGTGTTTCGGGGAATTACCTCTAAATCTTTGGTCCGAATGTGTTCTAGCTTCGCCGCTATGTCATAAGCAGGTTGCCTCTTGATTACTGTCAGCGAGTCCCGTTCTTCCTTGTGTATGGGCATGACCCTTCACTCTCTCTCTTTAGAGTCTTTGGTACGCTTATGCTATGCCACCATTCTCAACATCTCGATAAATTTGGTAGTATATACGAAAAAAGTGTCTTTATTGGTTACTCGAATGAGAAGAAAGGCTATAAACTCTTGAGCCTTGAAACAAAAATATCTTTACTCCGGAGATGTCAAATTTTATGAAGCTATTTTCCACTTCAAATGAAAAATTCCGTGTCAAAACCTTTTGTTGAAACCTTTGTACCAAAGATTTAAATCACAAAAATTTCTTTGACTCACAAATAAGTCCCGATGATGAATGGAGAGTGACATCCTATGATGATGGCACGGTGGTAAATCATCTACTAGGATTGACGAACCGGTTGCAACATCTATAGATGATAATACACACCACGAGGGCAACATATCACATGATTCGCATTACACGATGCGGTTTACGATCCTGGCGATGCGGTTTACGATCTAGCGATACAACACGATTATCTTTGAACAAGAAAGAGGCTTGCCGACCATTCTTGCTAGAAAGTCAACGAGTTTCCAAATTGCCCGATAATTTTAATGACTTTATTATAGAAGGAAAAGTCAAATATGGTGTTGAAAAGGTTGTTAACTTCTCCAACCTTAACAAAGATAATTCTTGCTTTGCATCTAGTCTTAATAAAAGTATTGAACCTACATTATGAAGAAGCTATCAATGATAGTAATTGGGTTGATCTGATGAATTAAAATTGAGGCCTTAAATGAAAACCATGCTTGGGATATAAGCGATCTACCTCACAATAGAATTCCTATTGGCTACAAATGGATATTTAAAATCAAATATAAAGCGATGGTGAAGTTGATAGATACAAAGGCTAGACTAGTTGTTAAAGGCTATAACGAAAGGAAGGAATAGTATGATGAAACCTTTTCTCTGTTGTAAAATGTCTCTTGTCGGATGTCTTATTTCATGGCCGTAAAAACAAATGGCCTCTTTTTCAACTTGATGTTAATAATGCTTTCTTGTATGGAGATCTTGATGAGGATATCTATATGACCATCCCAAGGGGTTACGTAATGAGAACAATAAGAATAAAGTCGTAAACTTGTCAAATCCCTATATGGCTTAAAACAAGCTCCCGGAAATGGAATGAAAAACTTGTCGGTGTTTTAAAAGAAAATAACTTTATTCAATCATTAATGATCACTCTTTGTTCACCAAAGCAGAGAATAACAAGTTTATTGCTCTGTTGGTTTATGTGGATGATATTGTCCTTCTTGGAAATTGCGATGAGATAAACCGATTCAAAGAGTTCCTAAAACAAAGTTTCATATTAAAGACTTGGTAAATCTAAAATACTTTCTTGGCATTGAGGTTCTAAAAGCGGGAATGACATTTGTCTCTCCCAAAGAAAATATTGTCTTGAACTCCTCGAAAAATTTGGTCTCCTGGTGCAAACTGTGTCCGCTCTATGGAACTGACTCAGATCCTTCCATACATTCCCACCTGCTTGATGACCCGCCTTGTCAACATCATTGGTTATCGAAGCTACTTGGGAAACTTATCTATCTCACCCATACTAGACGACATCTCATACTCGGTTCATTATGCGGCGTAATATATGCATTCTCCTTTAAAGTCTCATCGGAATGTGCCCTCAATGTTACGAGATATCAAAAGGAGCTCAGGGAAAAGGTCTAGGTACAATTTGAAGAACTCGAAAATCATCTTGAAGGATCTGATGATCTTGATTGGGCGAATCTTGAAAACGGAAAATCATCACGGGTTATTGTGTTTTCTTTAACAATTGTTTAATCTCATGGAAAAGTAAAAAACAAAACACTCTTTCAAAATCTTCCACGAAGCGGAATATAGATCTATGTCTCTTCTTTGCGTGTGAAATCATTGGATTCAAAAATCTAAAAGACCTAAAGTTGATATCAATATTCTGTTGATCTTTTTGTGATAACAAATCGCTTTCTGTTTCTTTGTCAACCCCTGTTTTCCATGAAAGATCAAAACACTTTGAAATTGATGTTGACTTCATCGGGGAAAAAATTGCTAGAGGTGTTATAAATCTAAAAGATTGGCTCTTGAAGCAAACTGAGACATACTACAAAGAACCTCCCTGTCTATCGGCGTAAATTTTTGTGTGAAAAATTGATATTGTTTGATATGTTTGCTCATCGATTAAGGGGAATGTTAAATTTTGGGTTGGTGTCTGTGGCAAACATATCATTCTATCGATTGTTAATGGCTTTCAGTTGTGGCTTATTGCGGGATTAATTACAAGGTTTAACGCAGACAAAGATTAAAGATTTAAAGTTAGAATCTCATTTCTGTTGAAGCCTACGTTTCTGGCGATGAGTCACTCTTAGCCGTTAGAGTGCTTAGTGGAGCTTATTCTCTATTTAATAAGTCCATTATCTAGGGTTAGGAACACTTGAGTGTGCGGTCTTTTGTGTCATTCTTACCTTCTTTCGGATCGTTTATTGATCTTGTCACCTTTACATTTACGTGATTATTGTGCCGTTGGCGTTAATCTAACAGCATAACGTTGGATCTTATTGTAAAACTGTCTGGTGACTTTTGAACATTTATCCGAATAAAGATTATATTGTTAAATCTTGGTTCTTTATACTTTCGTACAAACACAATGACAGATAAAGTGTGACCTACAATGTTTTGTTAAAACATCTAATTATTTTGTCCTATTAATCTCTAACTAAAACGTGCTAGATTGATGATATGATCTTGTGTTCACATTATTTGATTGATGATGATTTTGTGTTCACATTATTTGATTGTGACATAAGCAGCCAAGTTGAAGGACTCAAATGTAATTAATAAAAAATAGAGATGATATGTGAAGAAAAAGTTGTGGTGGATCGTAGAAGTGGAATGGAAGAGGACCATTTGACAGCTAAGCTTCACCTCCAAATTGGTCACAGACTGACACGTGTACGTTTGGATTAGGCACCACGTTGTCTTGTCTCCAGCATTCATTTTGTCCTCCTTCCCGCCACACTCTATTAAGTTGCAAGAGCCAAGAACACACAAGTTAAATATGATTAGTATGGTTTCGCAAAACTAGCTAAAGACTTACGTGTGTTATGTTGCGTAGTGGTCACTATGGCATCAATAAAATGACAAATTCATAACATCATCACACCAATATTTGTCGCGTCGGTGCATCGAACTTTAACGTTTAACGTTAACATCCCCAAAAACACTCTCGTCCATAACGTTCTAATAGCATAACTTGTAATATTTCGTATTTTCGATTTCAACCCAAAATAAAGCAAACACTTTTATTAAACTAAAACAAACGTTTCATTAAAACTAAAAACATATTCTGATACAAGATTTAAAAAAAAAAAAAAAAAAAAAAGCGCAATTAAAAATCTTGTGAAAATAAAACTACTAAATTGGGAGTGCGGGATGTTTCAAAACCCAGGAAAGACGTTTTTAGTAGTGTAGAGTAAACATCGAGTTCGATAGAGTTGGAAAATTTGGTTTCGAGAACTTTTACAATTTGAAATTCTTGAGAAAAATCTTTCGAGGCATTTTTGTGTGTGTGAGTTGCGTGTGTAACTTGTGTGTTTTAAACAACTACGGTAGAGTTGTATATATAAGCGAGTTGATTTTGAAATTGAATAAATCCATCGTATTTGATTTTTAAATTTCAAATTTGAATTTGAATTTATCCATAGAAATTAATGAGTCTGATTTAAATTTGAATTTGAATAGGTTGAGAGGGTGTAAGTGAAAATTTATTTGAAATGGTTTAGGGGTAAAATGATTTTTTTTTTTTTTTTAAGTAGCGCGTTAGTCCGTAACTCCGGGGACTAGCAGTGAAAAGTCTTGCACTTCCAACGGGTATAACGCAATAACGCATGCGTTATTTGGCTTGATTTTGGGGTTTAGCGCTTGGTTGCGGCGTGTAGAATGGGAATGCTCTAACAGTTAGTCAGTTATTGGTGTGTCGAAACATGAATCTGTGATAACTAAAAATCTTACCAAATAACTACTATTGTTGTATGTAGGTCTCATGACATCTCATCGAATACACCAATCATTAAAAAAAAAAAAAAAAAATCCATGACAACGATTGTGGCCTCACCCACTAAAAAAGAATGGCATATGAATGGGTTTGAGATGCGATCCTCGCACAAAGGGTGCATAAATTAAAAGTCTAAAACAAAAAGCAACCGTCAGATTTCAATCCCATGGTGGGATTTAAATTAGAAAAAAAAGCGAACTTTACTAATAGAAGGGTATAATGGTAAATTCAACTTTCATCCCACCTATTCACTTCCTCCCACCTCAAAGAATTTTCTCATTTTGTCTCACAAAAAACCAAACCCTCTAAATCCTCTCTACATTGGGGATCTAAATTAGGGTTTATTCGATAAAAAACGATTTTCACTCAAATTCTGGATTAAAGTGAGCGATTTGCACTCGGAAGATGAAAACTAAAAGTAAGTTGATGATTTATTTTTAATTTTGTTTAGTTTTGTTTTAATTTTTTTAATTTTAGTTTTTGCATTCATATGTGTTAGTTTATTAGTTATTTTTGAATAATCTGATTTTAATTTTATTTTATTTAAATTTTTAAGCAAATAAGAAAAAAAAATGAAAAAATGATGGAGAAATATAGTATGTGACTGCGGTGTTCAAGAAGAATTAGAATTATTTTAATCTTATTTTATTTAAATTTTTAAGCAAATAAGAAAAAAAAATGAAAATGATGGAGAAATAGAGCATCTGACTGTTCAGGAAGAATTAGAATTATTTTAATCTTATTTTATTTAAATTTTTAGATGACAGAAAAATAGAAGAGCTCTTGAGGAAAAATATCGAAAAACATACACGACTGATCTGCGACTCCCCCGGAATGAAGGTCTTGCATTCATTAAAAGTGGGACAATAGATTGTTACAAGGTATATGTTATGTTCATCGATTACTTGTTCATCAATTATTATTTTGTTCATCGATTATTGATAGTGGTAGTTTGCGAAGATTATTAGGTTGTTTGGTTTTGTTAGATGATAATAGTCTTCGTTACATAGTCTATGTAATGATCATCGGTTTGATTATAATAAACTTGTTCATCGCCTATTTTTTTGTTCATCGATTATTGATAGTGGTTGTTTTGAAGATTATTAAATTTACATTTGGTTTTGTTAGATGATAATAGTTTTAGATAGTCTATGTTATGTTCATCGGTTTGATTATAATAAACATTCATCGCTTATTGTTTTGTTCATCGATTATTGATAGTGGTTGTTTGCGAAGATTATTAGGTTTGTTTGGTTTTGTTAGATGATAATAGTCTTAGATAGTCTATGTTATGTTCATCGGTTTGATTATAATAAACATTCATCGATTATTGATAGTGGTTGTTTGTGAAGATTATTAGACTGTTTGGTTTTGTTAGATGATAATAGTCTTAGATAGTCTATGTTATGTTCATCAGTTTGATTATAATAGGCTTGTTCATCAGCTATTGTTTTTGTTCATCAGTTATTGATAGTGGTTGTTTGCGAAGATTATTAGGTTGTTTGGTTTTGTTAGATGATAATAGTCTTACATAGTCTATGTTATGTTCATCAGTTTGATTATAATAGGCTTGTTCATCAGTTATTGTTTTTGTTCATCAGTTATTGATAGTGGTTGTTTGCGAAGATTATTAGGTTGTTTGGTTTTGTTAGATGATAATAGTCTTACATAGTCTATGTTATGTTCATCAGTAACATGATAATATCCTTGTTCATCAGTTATTTTTTTGTTCATCAGTTATTGATAGTGATAGTTTGCGAAGATTATTGACTTGCCAACATCTTTTGTTCATCATGTTTTTGTTTAAATTATAATCATCAACTGTTATGTTCATCAGTTAGTTGTTCACGGTTTTATTTGGTTCATCAGTTACTGATAAATGTATTATGTTTTGTTTGATATGTACGGTTTCAAAGAAGGCAAAGAAATATGTTCGGTAAAAGCATATTCACAGTGATGATGATTTCTTAAAGGATGCATTTACATGAAAAATGAAGTTTCTAAGGTTCTTAAACATAAGCGTGACAATCAGGTTCTTGAAACAAGTTCAAAAACAAAGATTCATCAAAAACTTCTAGTTCATCTAAACCGATCCTTTCCGATGACATAGATTCTAAGCGCATCAAAAACTTCGCCAACCGGGTCAACATTTGATAGGGTTTTAATAAAGTCATTCCAGGTCCATTATTTAAAGTTATTAAGTTTAGCGATGACCAAAAGAAGCGATTCTGACTTTAGGGTTTGGATCAATTTTGGAGTTTGGAATTAATGCAATGCCAAGCCGTTTAGGATATTGGTTGCTAAAAAGGTTCGATCGAAACAGGAACCTTGAAGGTATTTGGTAAATCTATTGAGGTTACCCACGAAGTTGTTCATCGGACAATTTGGATTACCAATGGGCGTTTTGAAGTTGAAATACGTGATGTGTTGAAGGAAAGAGGAAATCTTGTTTACCAAGAATTTATAAATCAATTCAGCAATTGTCAAGATTATATGCTAATAAACATTTGCTCGAAAGAATGAAGATTGGATAAAGAGAAATATTATTTGAAGGCTATTTCGGTTGAATTTTTAGTCATGTTTTCAACTATTATGGCGCATGTGGTTTCAACAGGACTCTTAATCTAAGCATTATACCATCTCTAAGTTCTCTAGAAAATGTGAAAGAAATGGATTGGTGTGAATACATGTTGGATTATCTGAAGTCACAAAGATCAATTTGGATGGGCGGGAAGACGCGCTTCTTTGGCCCACTCTTATTCCTGGAGGTAATTTCTATCACTTGATAATCGATGAACATATATGTATTAACGGTGAACATATATGTATTAATTGATGAAATGTATAAATGATAAACCAATTTTTTTAACTAAACTTTAACTTAAAAATGTAGTTGATATTCACCATTCTTGCACGAAAAATCCACAATATCCGACTTTTAAATCTTGGAAAAGCAGTTTGATAATTGAATTGGATGAGATGATGTTTGGGAAAGCAGAAAAAAATGGTAAAGAAAGAAGATCTTGACGAAGAAGAAGATATGGACTGACGAAGAAGAAGAAGAAATGGGCGATGTTGGAGCGGATGAAATCTGAGAATGATGAAGTACCCTAAAAACCAAAATGACAAAGACATTGGTTAAAGAACCGAGGACTCTTGAGAAGAAAACAAGCGAAGGTATAATAAATTCATGAACGATGAACAAATGATTTTATTATATTTACATCTAACTTATATTCTATTTTTTTCTTATAAGCGGGCCGATGCGAAGAGAAGGTGAAACCGTATTGATTAAAACACTGTGTACTAAAAAGAAAAAAGTTAAAGGTAAGCATATTATTTAAAAAAAACTGTGATTTTACGTCTTTAAATAAAAAATTAATTAGCTTCTATTTTGCAGAAGTTGAAAAAGCGAAGAATGATTCAAAGAAGGGTTGTAATACTAAAGAAGGTATAATAATTTGATAACCGATGAACATATGATTTTATTATTTGTTCATAAGTTTTATTATATGTTCATCAGTTAATAAAATATATGTTCATCAATTAAAAAAATATATGTTCATCAGTTTTAATTAATAAAAACTTGTAACAGTGGATGGTGCGAAATGAGAAGTACGTCGAGATAATCGGAGTATAATAATTTGATAACCGATGAACATATGATTTTATTATTTGTTCATCGCTTTTATTATATGTTCATCGATTAATAAAATATATGTTCATCGATTAAAAACATATATGTTCATCGCTTTTAATTAAAAAAAACTTGTAACGATGGATGGTGGACAAGAAAAACAAATAATCTTGATGGAAGAAGCAGAACATATATGAAGTGGAAAAAAGCGATAAAGATGGTAAGAATTGGTATGTATATATTAATGATGAATTGTGTAAAACATGTTCATCGGTTTTAATTAAAATACCTTTTTGTTGTTGAAAAAGTAGCAAGAGTAATAGAATACAAAGAAAATTGAAAAGAAAATCGGTGATGGCGAATTAGAGGGAAAGAGCACGAGTTTGAAGGTGAAATTGGGGAGAAAGAGCCTGTGATTGATGGTGACATTGCAACACAAGATACATTTGAAGGTCAAGCACTTCATGATACTCTTCGTACAAGGAAGACATAACGAGTGTTCATATAGATGATATTGGCGAGCAACAATGGTGCGATGAAGATATGATCGGTAAAAAATTATGTGATCTTTGAAATTTGTTTATATTGAACATAGATTAGTTATTAAGATATATTTTAAAATTTCATTCAATAATTTATGATTAAAATCAAATGATCGGGCGATGAAAGTGTTGAAACTAAGTAATCCATTTGGGCCGGAAATGTGAAGCGGATGAACAAAAGAGCTTGTCATCGATAGTATTAAGCTCACACAACAATTATCATCGATGGTTTTAGAATTTCAAGGGATTTATTCACAATTCAAATCACGGAGGTAAAAATATTTAATATATCTTAGAGTAATAATTATTTTGTATATCATATTTATTAAATTTTGAATAATAACGAAATTTGACCATTCATTGAGGAACATGTTAACAATATTTCAAGAGTGAAAGCGAAATTGATGACATGTTAAGAGTGCATTGGAAAAATACCCTCGACATCTGACTTTGTTAGGTGTCTTTGGAATGGATGAATAGGTTAGTAAGCAGTGGGTGGCTCGAAGGAAATTGTTGTTCATCAATCACAATTTCAAGGTGATGAAGCGATTTAGATGTTGATGAAGATGGCTCGAACATGAACGGAAGCTAAAGCCGATGAACATAAAGAGGATCTGAGACTAATGAACCAACACGGTGATGAACCAATACGGTGATGAACCAACAAAGACTTATGAACCACAGCTAAAGAAACTGATGAACATAAAGAGGATCTACAGACTGATGAACCAACACAGACTGATGAACCAACAAGGCGATGAACCAACACTAACTCAAATGTTCAATGATCCAGAATTCGTGAAAGATTTTGAACGGATAGAACGTCAAAAGGAAATGAAAAACGAAATTCCGTTGTTCAATATCACAGAGGTGGAGAAAAATAAGAGTCTGGATATAGTTTTATATGAGAAGACAAAACCCGTTATTAGTTTGGATGAATTAATTACCAAATTATCTTTCTTGAACCCATCATCGGTCATGCTTGGAGAAGCGATAGATAAGGATACTTGGCGAAAATTAGAAGATGCTTCAAAGTTGAAACAAGCGAACTGAAGAATTTTCAACACAAAAGCCCAAGATGATAATCTGGATATCATTTGTGAGCCTGCACCAAAAAAAAAGCGAAAAGGATATCATGGTTGACGAAACACGGAACTAAAGCGAAAACCACTTTCATTAAGTTCATTCAATACAATTGTTAAAAAGCTAAAATGCGGACCAAAAAGAAAAAATGCAAAAGAAGACTTGGGAAAGCGAAAAGTGAAGCCCGGCGAAGCACTCAAGTCTCCTTACTTACTGAGAGGTGGTCATGAAAAACAAACCACATGACAACGAAAAAAGGTTCTTGAGACTATCTTCTTAGCACAAGGAAATGTAGAGTAAGTAATCTAAATTATGCTCGTGAATTTAAAATTCATATTGGTTCATCAAAAGCAAAAAAATAGGAATGTTATTTACTAAAATATTATATTAATTTTAATTGGCAGTGATATTTTGTTTAAGTCCTACTTTTTTGATGGTCTGAGAATACATTTTGAGAGCTTGCAATTTGGAAATGAAGTAATTGCTGCGGTAATTGACATGTGGACACACTTACTGAATATGGGTGAAAAAAAGAGAACTCCTCAGTCGTTGAAAAAACTATTCTGCAGTACAACGATTATTGTAAGTTATATAAAAGAAACAAAATATTTTTCATTAGTTAGATCCAATTACCCTTATGAATTTTGATGAAAAACAGACAAAGAAGATGATGCAAGAGGATATAAGGAAGGCTTCGGTTTATAACAAGTTTGAGGAAAACATGAATAATGATGTATTCATGTAAAATTATGAATCTATTCTTGAAATAGATCTGGTAAACAATTTTATTTGTATTAATTCTTATAAGATAAAAAACTGATGAACAAAAGTATATTAATAAACTGATGAACACTCCTTGTATGACATGTATTTTTCCCAATGTTGCTCTGTTAGCCTTAATAGTTTTCAGTAGAAGTGATGGTCATTCACATTTAGGAACTTTATATCGTGTGTTAGATATCGTGATAGAATAGTCAACGGGCTCGTGGATTGGGCTAAGCTAATTGGTTAGAAGTTATGTTAAGCTAGCCTTATATCGATCCATGTCGATCCAATCAAACGAGCCCATACCAAGCCCATTAGGGCATCTTCTACTTGTACTATAAATACCCTCAAGTATGTCATTTGAGGGTGTGCTTGAAATGTGTGTGTGTGTGTGTGTGTGTTTTCCTTTGGAGCAATATACAACTTATTGTTTTCATCTTCTTTCCTTTATCTCTCTATATACATACACGATCTATCATTCAGTCACCTCGTTCTTATTCTTTCTTCTTTACGCATATCATCGGTTTGTATAACGTGGGTGTTTGTTATCGTGTTCTTGTTGTGTGATAAGGTATAAGTGATAAAGGGCTTTACATTGGAATCGATCGCTAACAATGGTTTAGGAGTGTTTGTGTTTGTTTTGAAGGGTTCGCATAAAGCTCTCGTTTTACATATTTGTCACGCATAAAACTTTAATTTTGCACCTAAAAATTCAAGATTCTTGTGGTTTAAGGTTTATTTGGTGCTAAAGTTTGATTTTTTGAAAAAGTTAGAAGCTTTCGTGTTTTTCTTCATTTTTGAACTCGTTTTTGGTTCATTGGTCATTTCTACTCGTAACTTTTCTAAGCACTTTGGGTGAAAAAGGTCAATATTTTTGGGTTATTCGAGTGTTTTTAAGGATATCTGTGCAAGAGAAATCGTTTGAATCGCTGAAATTTTTTTACGAGTAGGTCAAAACCCTAGTTCTACTCGTAAGAAAGTCAACTACGCATAAGCTTCACTCGTAACTTTTGGTGAAGTTTCTTGAGCTATAACGGTGACTCGATTAGCTTCTCTCACTTGGATAAGTTTGTGGAACACTTGACTCTTGGATATCTTTTACTCTGCGATAGTGTAAAGGATTTTTGGATTCTCTGCGTAAGCCATTCCTATCGTAAGCCATTCCTGCAGCGTAGCTATTCCTACGCGTAAGCACTCTTTTCTGGCGTAAGTTGGGTTCGCATAAGATCCCACGCCTAAGGAATCCTCGCTTAAGCTTCCCACGCGCAAGATCCTCGCTAAGGAATCCTCGCCTAAGATCCTCGCATAAGCACCAACTCTACTCTAAGTAACTTCTTGATTCTGCGCCTAAGCTCTTCATTTTCAAAAAAAAAAAAAAAAAAAAAAAAAAAAAAAACTTGAGTAAAATTTAAATTTTTAGGAGACTAAGCGTTCAATTTTTACGAGATTCAAATTTTGGTTTAACTGTGAAAATTTTGGTCAAAATTCAAATTTTGGGCCTAAATTCAAAATTTTCGGTCAAATTTGGCGTCAAAATTGTCATAACTCAAAATTTTCATACTACCTTAGAATTGATTTTATAGTGAATTTCAAATTTTGGTAAAATTTTTTAAGAACCAAGGTTCTGATGCGACTTTCGAGAATCGCCTCGTAGAGCTTAATCCTCATCAACCACAACTCCTTTATCGTTGAATCGATCCTACATCAACTTTATCGGATCATACCTTCATCAATGGCAACTCAACAAGACATTCATGCGGTAGGTGCTGAAAACCGACCTCTATGTTGGCAAAAGGTGGTTATCTTCAATGGACAAGTCGAATGCTCCGCTACATCAAGACCAAACCTAATGGCAAACTCATGATTAAATCCATTCGGGATGGACCCTTCAAGCCTCGACAAGTCCATGTCACGGAAATCTTGATCAACACCTCCCGTCCCACCATCCTCTCATCTTCAAACCGAATCGAGAATACCTTTGAGAGGATCGAAACAAGTCGATCACGAGATGACATGGCAATTCATATTGTCCATGGGTTTACCAATAGACATTTTTCTTTGCTGCGAAAAGTTGTGAAACCGCTTTCGATATGTGGGAATGTGTTGAGCGACTATGTTATGGAGCGAAATTGGTAAACAAGACATGGAGAACAAGTCGCTAGCCGAATGGGAAAAGTTTACATCTACACCAAGAGAATCCATTGAATCCTACTATGGAAGGTTTTGCACTATGATGAATGAGCTTATCGGAAACAAGTTGGCACCCGAACAATCGTTCAAAACATCAAGTTCTGAATAATCTTCGAGGAAGAATGGGGCGATATGTCACTATTGTCGACCAAATAAAGACTTACATCGGGTGAACTTTGATCAACTCAGCGATTTTACGAAACAAAACCAAGTTGAAGTGAATGAAGTCGGGAAAGAAAGATTGGCAAAGAATCATGATCCATTGACGCTCATTGCAAAGACTCGACCTTGGTGAATACACAACAACAAGCTTCATCATCTTCCAACAACAACAACTTGCGACAATACATTCCACAACCACAAGTGCTATCCTCAACAACAATTCTATCCACGAACAACAAGTCATTCAACAACCGTATCCGCAATACGAGAACAAGGAATCATCGATCTGGCCCGGACCGAGCGACCTTACAATGATATTTTCTTTATTGGATAAAGCATTTATGATCGCATCGGTGTCGAGCGGTTCCGTGTCGGGGTATCGGTCGGTCGACATGTTGGAAATCGGATGGGACGAGAATGTTGGGAATAGAACACCGGGTGTCGAATGGCAATGTTGCGACTCCGTGGTTAGGAATTATGGAAATATGAATCGGGGTAATCGAGTTCGTGTTACAACCTGTCAAGGAATAGGTCACATGGCACGAAACTGTCCCACTAAGCGAAAAAGAAGGATTTTGCGTATCTTGACTATGTTGTTAGCACAAAGGCGAATCTGGAATGCGGTTAAGTCTTGAGGAACATGACTTTTTCGCTATTATGGATGATTTGGAAGACCTCGAGGAACTCAATGTGAATCGCATCTACATGGCAAATCTTGAGGAGACTAAATGCGACCGACTCGACGCACCTCCATCATGGCCTTGCAAAGATGTCGAGGTACCAATCATTGATCCATGCTATAACAATGTCATAGGTGATGTGTTTACTCATGACGAGCGGCGATACGTGACATCGGCACCTCTTATGATACATACATGGACAATCAGAGTTGTAGCAATACTAACTACGAAATTCCATATGTGGATCCTAATGGAGGCATGTGGCACAAAATCTTGAGGCGATGAGGAAACACGTGCTTATTTTGAATCATTAATCAATAATTGTGGCATTGAAATTGAGAAAGTTAGTAAGGTCAATCGCGAGGTTAAGGTCGCGAATAAGAAATTGACCGCTGAGCTTGAGAGTTACAAGGAGCACGCAAAAGCTTTTGAATTTCATACAAACAAACTTTCAGAATTAGAAATTGGTTATCGAGATTCTGTTTTAAGAGAAAAACAATTGCAACTCAAGTATGACACACTTGATGTGAATTTGAACTTGAAAATAAAATCTTTAAACAAGAAAATTTACGAACTAAATGACCAACTTTCTAAACAAAAAGCAATTTTCGATCTTGAAAAGAGAAGAAAGCAGTTGATTCTTGATTTTTCAAAATGAGAAGATTCTCTTCTTGATGAAATTACGGATAAAATGAAACTATCAAAAATTGGATAATTTGCTTATTACAACGGGTCATTCCGCTAAAACAAACAAGATGCTTTCTAATCAAGCAAATCCGATTTTCCACACTTCACATAAAATGGCTCTTGGTAACAAACCTTAGTTTCTCAAAGCTCGAAATCTCGAATGTGTTGAACAATGGAAAACCTTTGCATGAACCCATAATTGTTCGTGATTCTCTTGAAACGTTGGAACTATCTGAGGAGAGTAGATCAAAAATGAAACAAAAGAATCCAGATCTTAAACCGATTGATTATAACAAATGGAACAAAATTAATGAAATTACTTTTGTTAATCAAAAAGAACAATCAACGTTTTCCACCACACCAAGTGTTTCAAACAAAGTGTCAACACCAGTTTCAAAACCAGTTTTGAAACCAGTTGTAGTTTCCAAATCTCTTTCAAAAATCGAACAAATGTCTTCAAACAATCCTTTTAACACAAGTGATACTAGAAGCATTTTAGATGGCGTTAAAAATAAATTGGGTATCTTGAGGCTGTCAAGTCTAAAACCAATATTACAACTAACATCTCGGTTTACTCGTCATGATGGCGAAACAAAAGAGTTTTAAAACCCAGGTGCCCTCAGTTAGCGCCATCGGTGCGAGGGTAATTCATGTTGAACAAGCACTTTTGAAAGAAGCGAGTGACTTTGTCGAGGACTATAAATCTGTTGGGTCACAAGTATTACAACACAAGCTTATAAGAGAAGAGATGAAGGCGATTGAACAAATACCAAACACACACGCGTATAAATGAGGAATGGTTAGGCGTAGATGTATGTGAAAGAGTAACTTGAACAACCAACCTCAAATGAGGGTTTACAAGAGTTTATATAGGCAAGGAGCTAGGGCAACACTCCTCTCCTTCCCTATTCCTTATTGGGCTTGGATCAAGCTTATGGGCCTTCTACATAAGCTTGACCTTAAACAAACATAAAGGCCATAACAAAGCTACCTATTACATATGAAATATAAATACTTGAAATCTTGTTTAGAAGTGATTCCAACAATCTCCCCAAGTATATATGAATGTAAGCGGTGAAGGCGTTGATGTAATAATAGCGATGGCGTCTTCGACATTCTTCTTTCTTGTGAGAGGAATTGTCTTGATTGAACAATCTCCCAGTGTAGAGATCGTTAACTTTGAGCAGTTACGCTTTGGCGTCATCATTGACTTTGTTCTTTGATCATTGTTCTTTGTGGTGAAAGTGATAGTATGTTGTTATGCGCATCGATGCGCCTCGTGTGCGCTTTCTTTGCTCGGTGTCTCACGTCATTCTTCAACATGCTCACACGCCTATGGCGTTGGAATTCAATCTTGATGAAGTTCTCTAAGTCTTTAACTTTGTAGATTCTTTGGTTTGTGAAGAATCATTCGACGATTGTGTTGCTTTTGAATAGAACTTCCATTAGTGATGAAGTTGGTGTGAACATGAGGAGAATCGGCCGATCATCCCGCTCCGAGCTTCCATGGAAAACATTTCAAGCGGTTAGTAATAAGCGGTTTCCAGCACTTACAAGTTTGAACTTGAGTGTTAACGACATAGTGTGAAAACACAACTCTAATTCTTACAAAGGCCGTTCTGGTGAGTCCCACAAGTGAGATAACGCGATGTGCCGGTACATCTGATTCGAGATAGTCGTGAGGTATCTGAAGCATCACCTCACTGACGTAGACCGTTTGAGACACACTCCGCGTAATCCACGGGGAGTTACCGGCGACTGCTGTCGAGGTCATTTGATGTTGACCACGGCGGGAGTTTCCATTCAATCGCGAGGATCACGGATGTGAACCTCTCATAAATGTTCTCGACAGTTGCAAAGATCGGAAGGACTCGATATGAACCAGCGATGATCTTATTGTTGATCATCAGTGATTAAATGTCAAGTGTACCTAAGAGATCTTTTGATGAATCTCGTGGCTCTAGACTCAATAGTGCGTTTTGGTTTTCTGACGGAGACAAGGGAGAGGTCTCCTTCTTCAATACCACCGATCTCAAGAGCGGCTAATAGTTTATGTAGGGTTCCTGTGAGAATGAAACAAACACATTGAGAGAAACTTGAGTGGCTAAGAAGGTTTAGTGCATGCATCCTTTGGGTCCATGGCGACTTTTAATCTTCAATATCGGTGTCACTAAGTGACAACCGGTAGCATATGAATTGAACCGGTGTATGCCCTAAGTTGAATAATGGAGAGGCTATTTCTTTTCACCCTTTACTTTACATTTCTTTTGATTCTTCAACTCCTTCTTTCTCCGATTCTCATTTTCTCCTTTTTACAATCATTCCTAAGGACTTCTAACACTAACTAATGGTAGTGTCCTTGGGTAGATCCCTCGACTCTGGCGGATCATAGAGGCAGTTATTCTAACCTTAGTCACTTATAACTCCATGACTAACCTATGTTTGCCATTATAACCCTTTGTAAGTAAAATATCTCTCAAAGGGTTTGTAAATGAAAAACATGTTTGAACCACGGTGAGAGATAAGTTTTGCATAAATACTCCCCCACATGTGCTTAATAGTTTTAATGGTTAAATGCACGGTGAGGAAAGAGCGCGACTTTATGAATTGATCCACTAAAGATAGACAATCTTCCGCGAGACACGGTTCGTTGAATAGTTAAAGAGTTACATTGTCGACTTTTGGGTGACAACTAGCTCTAATAACTACCTTGAAGGTGTAGACAAACCTCGAAGGTTGTCATACCCGTCGAGTTCATGTCTATCAAGAGCTTCTCGAATGGTACCTTCTACTAAGACAGGTCCTTTGCGAGACACGTTTACATCACTAGCGAACTAGCTTGAAATTATTACCCGTCCGGGACAAGTCTTTTCAAGTTACAAGCAGGTTTAATACCGTCGATTCGTTGGTTAAGTCACGAGGTACAGGATTCATTTGCATTTAGCACAACATATTTCTTATCGCACAATTTTTCTCCCCACAAAAATGGCATATAAAAATGTTATTTTGAGCGGTTGAAATAAATATGGCCATTTTGAGTGTTGGGAAGAGTGACCACTTGTGAACAATTTGTGAACAAAGTTTTAATTCAAATACTCCCCTCATTAGTGATATAAGCGGTTGAGGTTTTGAAAATCTTATGGGAAGTACTTGTCTTTTGAGCAAAACCTTGAATAATGAAAGGTTTGATAGGTTTTACTCAAAAATAAAAGCTTTCGCTCCTTTTATAAGGATTGTGGCAGGCGTACCACGGGGTCCTTTCTTGACACTACGGGTTGTACAATGTTATGTGTGCACAAGCCATATACATACATAATCATACATCCAAAATCATATGAAGGAAACAATTCAAGGGGTACCGGGAAGTGCGGTGATATTCCGGAGTGCGCACCGGCGTTGAAAACCGGTGATGTTTATCTGGGTCTACCACCAACATAGCTCTCCAGCGTCGAGGCGATCCCTTCGAACAACCGTTCATCAATCATGGTGATGATCGTCTCACATCCCTCCTTTCACGAGAATTCCGGTGGCAGGATTCCCACTTTCATCGTATATCCTTCAATCATGCGTGATCCATCCTAACCATCTTCAAGGTATGATCCCGAATTTGTGGAGCTCACTACACGCCATTAAGCGATTTCTTTGAAGTTTCTTTGCGGTAAACAATCTTAGAAAGGTTTGTTGATGGCGTAAGTTGTTTGAGTGGTTGATGTCGGGAAGATCAGGCGTGGTGGAGTGAAGTTTACGTTTACGATATGATTCAGCGACCATCGGATATCTTGACCGTTCTTTGATCACAATCGTCTAATGAAGATGAGAACCGACTTGATAAATTCACGTTGAACTTGATCGAGAATTTTCTCATCGACCACATACTTTGGCAAGTACAAGTCTTCGATGTCGTTGAGGAAAAGTTCTCAAAGTCGACCTCGAGAATTCATAGTCTGTTCATCTTGTCGTTTGACTATGATATTCTTCAAGAATGTGTAGTCCCACTTAGACTTGAGATCAATGTGTTTGATGGCCACGATGTCCTTTGAGCAATACACTTCATGTTGAGACTTGAACCGGCGACACAGTAGTAGATTCTTGACGTTCGGGCCAATGATGAATCCCATACAATGCATCTTGGTCGTATGCTTGCGTTGTCGAAAACAAGTGATTTGACGTTCCTCGATAGCTATGCGGTTTGAGTAAATAGCCGGGAATGGAAGAGTTAATGATGTAGCGTATTTTCTTGAACCATCGCCACCATGGAGAAGAAATTCGAGTCTTTGTTGAAGAAATATCGGAAGGAATCCTTGGTTCGTCTGCTTGGCCAATGGTCGGTGGGGGTTTGGTCGATCGGTGTAGTATGGAGGTTGTCCCTTTGTGTGAAGTCAATGTTTGTTTCGGATTGAGCCAATCCATGTTGTTGAACATAGCTCGGCGATGTTCTCAAGATGATATTCGACCTCGTGGGCGCTTTCAGGCTGTTCTTCAGCGAAGGAATGCTTCATTCTTGATGCGCTTCAACTCGGTTCGTCATCTTCTTCACACGGAATCTTTCTTGCAGAATCTTTGCATGCTCCAATGTTGAACCATCTACCAATTCTTGACCTTCGTCGGGGTGGGAGTTTGATTGACAAGTGTGGAGAACCATTCAAACTCTTGGTTTTATCGTCATCTAGCCATGATACGACTCAAAATGAGTCGTCATTTCTTCTTTTGGAAGGCTTTGATGATGGTGGTTTACGCACTTGTTTGGGTGAGGTGGGTTGTTGTCGGGGCTCGAGGACCTCTTCATCGTCACCACCCGTATACTCAAAGTGATCACCGTTTTATGAGTCGGGGTGGTAACTCGGAATCGTCAGGGTTTATCGATGAAGGCAGCGTGGAGACTTATGTTGAGAAGAAGTCCGTGGTGGAGGTGGCATAGATGTAGATTGACCGATCGCTTACGGCGTTTAGGTGCGAGTCCTTATCCTTATCATCGTCATCTCTTGGCCGTTTGGGTTGATCGGTGACTCTTTGCATGATGAGCCGAGTTGAAAAGCAAGTAGACCTTGAAAATTTAGCTTCATCCGAAGTAAGCGTTCGGATCGCTTTGACATTTGCATCACTAGTTTGGCGATTAACTTTCGATTCGGAGAGATCGACTTCTTTGGCCATTGTATGTTTAACCAATGCGGCGATGTTAGGGGTGAGTTGTCGGAAAATATTTCTCTAGTCACACCGGGGCGATGTCGAGAAGAAACTTGTGGGTTTGATCTCTTGCGACTTCTCCAGTTCCTTTTGGACTTTAGGAGCGACATCACGAAGGTACTTTTGAGTGTAACCTTCAATCATTTCATTGATTCCCCAGCGATGACTTCTCATGAATTCTGAATAGCTTTCCTATCTTTCCGCATCTCGTCATTCTCATCATGTAAGTCTTGCATTTGTTCAACGTACCAATTTTCTTTGAAGCATGTCATTCTTTCTAACTTGTTTGTGAGTTTCACAATTCTTGCATGTGTTTGAGAAATCCAAGATTTAGGTGGTTTCTTCACGGTTTGGATGATGATCGGTTGACTTAGTTGATGGTGGTGGTGATGAATGAGATGAAGAGTCCGATGATGAGGAGACATGAGGAGACTTCATGTCCTTAGGAGTTTCGAGGTTTTCTCCTTTGAGTGTGTTGGGTATCGAGAAGAAACTTTGTATAATCATCCTCGTCATCCTTAGACTTTTCTTTCTCGATTACGGTTTCTCAAAGTCATACTCAATAGTGTCCTCCACAGTTGTTGTAGTTGCGAGAAGAGTGGTGGCACCAGCTCCACTATCGGGTTGATTAACCGCATCGGGAGATGGTTTAGAGTGGCAAGACCACTTGAACCTCAAGGGCCGCCCATTTGATCTTTAGCAAATTCTTGACCTTTTGAAGGTGTCGACTTTGTGAAACTTCTTCCTCAGATGCATGATCCAATTGCTCTTCTTCATCTTGAGCTTTCATCACGAGGTACAAATCACGATGTCTTCTCTTTTCCTTTAATAGTTTGAGGACTTGGAGGTTTTGGTCTTGAGGATTTTCATCCTTGCGATTTGAGAATGTGATCTCTTCATACGTGTCGGTAGCCTCGAATCCTCGTCCACAGGTGTCTTTGCGGTTCGAGTGAAAGGATTGGAGTGGCTTCGAGAGAAGGAACTTTCTTCTTGGGAGTGGGTTTCCTCTTTGGAATGGGTTTCTTCTTGGAACATTCCTTTGACTATCTCTGTACTTGTGACACTTCCAAGACTTCCTTTTACGGTTCTCCTTACAGTGTACGAGAAGATTTTCGTCGAGATGACCAACTTTGCCTTGTCATTGCTTCCGGATACCTTTGAGTACGATTCGAGCTTTCTTACATCTTGAGATAGAAGGAAATCGGCGTAGACGACACCTTGTTTCTTTGTGGGCGTTTCCTTGATTACGACAGAGAGAATAGGTTCCGTCAACATGTCGTGATTGTCGGGGTCATTGAGCCTCTTGGGAATGTCGGGATGAAATCCAAGTGCTCTACGGATCAACAATTTAGTATATCGATGTGGGAATCTTTGAGCCAAGTTTGTTGAGAAATGACATCATGTCATCCCAAATCGAGCTTCGATAGCGATGTGTTTCTTGTTGACCAATGCCGGAAAATTTGCGGTTCCATGAGCTTAGGGTGTTCATGGCATTGTCATGACCGTAAACAGACTTGGTGATGATCATGTAGAGTGTTCTCCATGGTTGAGGAATACTCTTAAGCTCTACTAGAGTGCTTGTTGATTACTCCAGCCTCGTCATAACGATATCGATTAAGAATCGAGAGTGAGCTCTTGACGGTGAGGCATATAGTTTGGTTGGATCGACTTGAGAATTAGGAGAAACGACCATAAGTCTGCAGTGTAATGATGACTTGTTTGTGATTGAGTCACCGTCACGACAATTTGTCCTTCGACCACTTTCCATAGTGTTCCGTAACTGCTGGATGTAGATCTCGTGGGCAGTTGCGAGTTAGTAAGCATGTTACGATATGGATGAGTCCTCGAGAATATCAATAGCAATAAGACACGAAGATTCGAGCAAGTGAGGGTGTCAAAGTCAACACGGAGGTTATTCTTTCCAATCTTCATTGGATAGCCATGAGGATAGATATCGGCAATGGAGAACTTGGTGCATCCACATTCATTTGTTCGACCATGTCGTGATCCGAAATAACATTAGCCAAAAGAACCAACATATCGAAAGACATAATGTTAGTCAACGAAGGTCTTATTGTCTTGTTGTTGAATGTACGGTGATAATGATTATTCTGAGTCCTAAGTCACTTGTATGTTCAATCAATGATATCGTGAAATGTTTAGTGAGTTAGTTAACTTTAAGTTTTAAAGTTTATTTTATCACTTATTGTTCACAACATATCAAGCGATTTAAGTTTATTAGTGACATTTTGGATTCGTAATGATATGATTAGTTTATTTACAAGTTTGTACAAGTAACAATTCATCATGAAGGTCAATCCGAGGGTTAAGCGTAGTTATGGCAAAGATCGGCGTGAGCGAGAATGATATATGCTTAGGCGTAAACTTACGCGTGAATCTAACTACGGCGTGAAATGTTACAGCGTGAAAAAGGAGACATTATGCGTGGAAGCTTATGCGTGAGCATATATTATCCTTACAGCGTGAAGGCTACTCGTGAGAGTTGACCTTAAGCGTGGGGTCCTCACGCATATCCTTCACGGGATACGCCGTAGTCCGTTAATAGAACCTTACGCGTGGTACGTTATGCGTGGGATTTTCTTCGGCGTAACATAACTACGCGTAGGGTAATCCTTATCGTGAGATAATCAAATGACCTTGATTCTGAATTCTAAGTGTAGCAATCCTGAAATAAATTTATCAAATCATCAATATTAGCACACATATTCATTTCAATAACAACACATGGCATGAATTATGCATAAATCAGTTACGCGTAGAATATCTTACGCGTAGACTAAACCCTAGTTCTACGCGTATCAAATCTAGCCATGGATTATGCACCAAAGTTTTTCTGGCATATCATATAAGTTGTGAGAGCATGTAGACCAAGTTTTAACACTTATTATGCAGTGAATCAAAAATACCCAAAGTTTATGAACTTTAAACCCTAATTTCGAATTGATGACCAATTCGTGTTTCTGGGTGGCTATAGACTATGGAAATCATCAATTCAACAACATATAAGCATAACCCATCAGTCTTTTAGACCAAAACACTTCACATTTGAAAACACCCAATTCGACTTATAAACCCTAATTTTCAAAAATCATCAATTAGTGAATCTGGGTGGATTTTGATGGTTAACAAAGTATCATTGATGTATTATGAACGTTTTGACACAATCATTTCACCACAAACACCCACGTTTTGATTGTGTGTTCTTACGCATACGCGTAGATCACCAAATCACGCGTAGAACAAGTTTTAGCCGTAGGATTTACATGAGATTCAAAACCATTGTTTAAAAACATGATCCAAACACAGAAACACTTACAGATTGATAATCGAAAGCCGCGGTTTGTAAAACGAATATGGACCGTGGATGATATTAGGTGAAATATTTAATGTGATGGGAATAAATGTGGTGGGTGGAGTATTTTGTATAAAATCACTTTAATGTTTTGTGAGTTATAGTCCCTCCACTTTTCCTTTTTCACATAAAGCCTTTTAACTTCCATTTGGTTACCAAGCGAAGATTTTGGGAAAGAAACTTGATGACACTCCCTCGACTTGAGAAAATAATGAAAGGTTGTTAATTAAAGTCCAAGGGTGTCTTTGAATCGAAAGTGTACCACCATTTGTAAAGAATCAACAGAGATGTGATAACATGCAAGTACAGATGTTTTGAAGCAGTTAATGGATTATTTTCTCCCTCAACACTTGATCGGAAAATCTTGAATTTTGAAAGATTAAAGTGTTGTGGAAAAATGTACTTGCCATGTTGATAGAAAGATAGATTAGGAGAATATTTTTGTTGTTTTATAGGATTTTATATTTTTGTATTTTGTTTTTGAAAAATTTATTTACAAAAGATGTTTTGGTGTTCGACGGGTTTTAAGACATTTTAAGAGGTCATCCGGTTCTCTTGAGTCAAACACCTCATACCAATTCGGTGGACCAACTCATTAAACCGAGGCGGGAGGCAAGGCTTTGGTGAGCGATCCGCCAATTGGTATTCGATACCATAAGTATAATTCAGCGGTACCACATTCACGTGGTCCTTGATGAAATGATAGCGTGATCGATGTGTTTTGATTTCGAGTCTTTGGCGGGTTGCAGAGATTGCAATCTTTACTCGATTGTCGCATACATTGATTCTCATCAAATCGTAACCATAGTCTTTGAGTTGTGTTCTCATCCAAATGACTTGAGCACAACACGCGGACATGGCTACATATTACCTTGATTGATGACGATGATACGATCTGCTTTTTGATTGCCAAGACACGGTTTATCACCGAGAAATTGTAGAGCTCTGAAGTACTTTTCCTTGAGTCTAAGCATCCTGCGTGGTCGTCTCTGGCGATTAGTTAAAACCGAATCCTTCTGATGCGGATCCCAATTAATGGTTCCTTGATGTATCGTAGGATTCTTTTAGCCTCGAGAGGTGGGTTTGATGGTCGCGATCGATAACAGGGAGCATAGATAAGCAGAAAGACAATGTCGGTCCGCTGGTATGTTAGATACATGAGGACCTAATAATACTTAGGTATTTGGTGGGGTCAACTAATTTCCCATGTAAATCGACATCTAGCTTGGTATGAGTCATTGGTGTGGCATAAGTATCACGTGTTTTCATTCCAAATTTGTTTAACAATTCAAGGGCATATTTGGGTGACTCAAAAAATACCACGGGGTGATTGATGAACTTGCGATCCTAGAAAGAGCGTAAGTTCACCCATCATGGACATTTCAAAATTTTTCTTCATTAGTTTTCAAAAGCGATTGAAAACTTTTTATGTGTTGACTCAAAATGATGTCATCCACGAATTTGAACAATTAAGATGTGTGCCCGTGATATTGTATAAAAGAGTTGGGTCAACCGAGCCTTTGGTGAAATTATTGCAATGAGGAAAGATGATAGCTTATCGTACCATGCAGGGGCTTGTTTGAGACCATAAAGAGCTTTGTTCGGTTTGTAAACATGGTTCGGGAACTCGGGATCAACGAATCCATCCGGTTGGTGACATAGACCGTTTCTTTAAGTTGTCCATTGAGAAACGCCGTTTTGACATCCATCGATGACCGTCGTATTCATATGAGCCGCGAACGCGAGAAATATCGAGCGACCTCAAGGCGAGCAGCCGGAGCAAAAGATTCTTCAAAGTCTATCCCTTCTTCCCGACGATAACCCTTAGCAACTAGCGTGACTTGTTTGGATGACATTCCCTTCAACATCAATTTGTTTTCCAAATCCATTTGAGACCAATGACGTAGACCCTGTTGGTCTTTGATAAGGTTTTAAAAGGTACCTTTTAAGGGTCATTTAAGCCCTTATTCGATCATACATATCCGTTATTGATTAATATCGTTCCTTTTCACTTTTTAGGTCTCTTGAAGGCAAAATCTTTGGAATGATGCTTATTTGGACGAAAAGCGCGAATATCTGAAGAAAATGGCCAAAGTCGAATCGAGACACTCAAAGTCATTGAAACATAAGGCGATTCCCATCGCATATCTGCAACGCCGTCGGGAAGGAATTTTATGACGGGTCGAGCGAAATTGCATGTTTTCAAGGACGACGTCGGGTTCTAAAGGTAGGCCGTCGTTACTCGGGCGGCCTAGATGCGACCAAGACGGCGTCGGAGCTGAAGGGACGGCGTCGCGGTCATAAGGTGGCGCCGTCGAAAGGTTTACGTGGCCAAGGCGAAACCCTAATGAGCGGCGACACGACGGCGTCCACGAAACATAAGGTGACGCGTCGCAGATGTAATCTTATATATAGAATCAATTTTTCGGTTTTATGTGTAGTCTTTTGGAGTAAAACCTAAAACCGAACCAAGGCTTTCTTGTGCGATATTTTAGGGTTCTAAACCTATTATACATCAAGATAAGTATTTACTTCATTAATTTAATTATGTCTTTGATTATTTGTGTGTATGCTTGCATGTTCTCCATGTCAAGCTAATTTATTTGTGTGTTTGCTAGTGAATATGAAACTTAATTATTGAATATTGATTGGTTGATACTTATCTTAGTTGACTAATGATCTAGAGTGCGCTAGATTATTCGTTGTGTACTTAATGTTGACATTTCTTTGTGAACTTTAGAATATAATTATCTAGGTAATTGTAGGATAAAGTATTCAAGGACAACCGTAGAGTAGGCGCCTATAAATCACTAGAGGATTTGTAAACAAGACCCTTTGGTAATTTCAAAGAGTTAGGAAATAAGCACGCCTATAGCCTTAGAATCACAACGCAACTAGGAATAAGGGCGTGACAAATCAACCATCAATAGGAGATAATTAAGGAGTAGTAAAACCTAAGTAAACACATCTTTAAACTATCATACGAGTACACATCAATTAGACATAGACTATCACAACCTTAGCTTAGATAATTAGATAATAGTAGAGTAATCGGTGTAATACCAACCCCCAAATCCAATACCGAGATTCGTACCTTTTCATTTTCTAAAAACATAAAAGATAAAAATAATCTTCCTCAACCTCAACCTTAGCGTAGTAACTTCTCACTAGCATTCCTATTCCCCAGAGAGCGATATCAATACCCGTGGCTTACCCTAATTACTACACTACAATGATTAGGTTCACCGCCTAGGGTGTTATAAAACTTGCTCGAAGAAAAGGAAGTTTCCTTGACCCCGAACCACGCGGCGTGTGGCGTTATCAAGTTTTGGCGCCACGCCGGAATAGAATAGCTAGTTAGTAGTCCACCTCGCTTAGGTTTCTTTGTGATTCCTATCAAGTAAATTTTCTCATTTTTAGCTTTCTCTTGGTCTATCCCCTTCTTCTTGACCTTTGTTAGTAATCCCATCACTTTTCACCATGGAAGGTGATAACCAACCACCAAACTATACTTCACCACAAAACAAATACCCACTGCTTGACCCACCTCGCTAACCAACTTCGAGCCCGTATCATGAGCGAAATCGGAGGCTTAGGAAATTAAATATGATAATTGAAAATACACTCAAAGAAGTCCTTAAGGAATCGATCGCCTTTAGATAGTAATTTGACCACAAGTGATTCGGATGATGATCTAGAGGAAGGAGATTATAAGGTATTAGAAATTATGGAGGGTGACAAGGAGGAGGAAGAACTTAGGGGTACTTTGACTCATACCCTAAAGGAAAAGAAACCGCCTATCACCATAACGTGGTTAATTTTCCAAGACCACCCTTGAGCCCGCATAAGGAGGAAACCCTAAAACATCAAGGTACCGTGTATGATTGGATACTTATATAGGGATCACACCTACATTGACTATAAGGCACCCATGAATGTAATGTCTAGGCTCTATTATAATTGGATCATGAGCAAAAGCTAGAGCCTATGAGGGACCCTTTCACCCTAGGAAAGCAAGTAACTATGTGGGGAGGATTAAGGGATTACATGTGTTCATAGGTAACTTCACATATAGGTGTGATTTCATGATTTTGGAAGCGTTAAGGGCATCATTGATGGGTTTTAGGAGATGTAATCCTTGGGAAACCATTTATAGAAGAGTCTAAGATGGTTTATGATAAAGAGGCGAGGGATAATTGAGTTCTCAAATGAAGCCGAGAGTGTTAAATATATAATGCCCCATAAAATAAGAATTATGAGGCATGGATGATTTAGATGTAGATAACATTCCGGCATTCGAGGTTGATTGGAAAAACAAAGTCTACTACACTGCTTGTCTTGAACTGGGGCCTGAATATATTCGTGATGAGAGAAGAGTTAAAGAGATCGAATGGGCCCTTAAGATTAAGAAAACGTAGGGGTAGGACTACGAGTCTAGCTACAAGACTCTTAAATAAAGAAAAGCGCTTCGTGGGAGGCAACCCATGCTTAATTGTTTGCTTGTTAGTGTCATATATCTTTTATTAATTGTTTGTCCTCATGTTTAAATTTGTAAAAATGCTTTATTTTGTTTTTAACCTCGTCTTAATTACATATAAAGGTATTTTACATAAAGGATAAGTGTAGGGAGGATTACACACGTTTTCATAAGAAACGTAAACATGAGAATAACAATTAACTAAAAGATATATATGTTTGTTTGTTCGAGTCAAATGCTTGTATCGAGTCATAATGGATGTTTTTGCGTAAATTTTCCGATTCTAAAGATGCAAATTTTCCGAATTTTTCCGAAAATCGCACCCGCTTTTTGTCGGGATAACTTTGACGGCGTCAGATTGCAACCGACGGCGTCGAAGGAATAAAAACATCGACTTACTTTTCTCGTTTTCGAGCTACTTGTAAAATTTTGGAATTTTCCGATCTTAACTTTCAAAACAAATTACGTAAACATCCATTCCACAAGCATTATATCCTAGTTTAAATCGAGTCTTATGTATATTATTACCGCCGATTTTACGCCGAAGGTTTCGTTTGTTTTCTTCTAGTGTGCGGGTTTAGTTTGTCAAGAAGAAGTTACACAAGTTTGGAAGGAGCCTTTCACGCAAAAACTCTTCTTGGAAAAGATTTAACCACCACTTTTACGGATCCTACCGAGCTAATCGGGGAGTATTAGTTTCTTCGTTTTAATTACCTTCTATTATCATAACTTTGATACTTTCGGGAACATTGGGGACAATGTTCGGTTTAAGTGTAGGAGGAAAAATAAACGGAACTTTGAAACTATGCTTATCCTTGATTGTTTGCTTTGTCCAAGTGTATTTGTGTAATAAACCATGAGAAAATGTAGGTTAGGGTAATTTTAGCCAAATTTAAAATTTTTTCATGACATATAAGAGTGGGCCATTAGTCTTAACAAAAGCGCCTCATGGATAGGAAGTTGCATGACTAGCACAAAAACCTTACCACCTAAATTCCACCCAAAATGTGAGGATCGCCCTTAGATTAGTAGGAATTAAAGCATTCATCTTTAATGCTTAGAGTGTGAACCGGTAGTATATTAGATTCTAGAACTTGTTTTGTGATGCATTCCGAGATCGCAAGTGAGGCTACACTTGTGTAGTTAGGAATAACTAAATGATAAGAGGCATTAGGATAAACCCTTGTTTGATACCTATAATATAATTACTTCTTCCATATCGGTTGAGTAATTCCCCGATACCCTTTGCGTTGTACTCATCTTTAGTACACGATACCCCTAGTTAACCCCTCGAGCCTATCCTTTTCGCGGTTCTCGTGATGTTTCGGTTTTCCGAATATCAATGAAGAGCATTGTTTACACCCCACCCCAAATATAAACCCAAATCGCCTTAGCCTACCTTTATTGCACTCACTTTTAGTGCAAATTTATGTTATCACCCAAAACCCTTAGTTCAATTATCGGTTGCTTGCATGAGTTGCTAAGTCGAGTCATATCCCTTTTATACAGTTTTGGGATGATTGGGATTCATGGGAAAAGTTAAAGTTTATGAAACATAGGAAAGAGAACGTTAAACTCAAATTCCCTTTGTTTGCATAATAATGGACTCCAAGTGTTTTGATCTTTTCAATTCGGGTCAAATTAGTGTTAGAGTAATAAAAACTCAAGTGTAGGGATGTGTCTATAAATCCCTATCATTTTGATGTACCGTAGAGGATGGTAGAGTAAAAGTGTATGCAAAAAAAAAAAAAAAAAAAAAAAAAAAAATAAAAAAATGAAAAAAAAAAAAAAAAAAAAAAAAAATACTGGGCTACCATCCTACATCTATCTTTTAAATTATGTTTGTTTATTTTCGTTGCCTAGAGTTTTAGAGTGTCGAGTCTTGGCTTAGCAACGCCATTCTTCAGTATACTTGCAACATAGAGATTTTGACTATCCACCACTATATAGCCTATCCCACCAAACCCTTATTTCCTACCGTAAGCCTAACGTTACAACCCTTTAAAGACCTCTTTGATAGTCTTTCCTAGGTGCTTACGCCAAAGCGATGGAGGTTTGATCTATTCTCAAGCCTATGGTAATCTATGTACTAGGACCGGTTAATGAGTGTTTATATTCCATTTCCGATTTGTTATATTTCATATATACACCGAGAGATGTGAGTATCCAAACACCCCATGTGAGGTGCTAGTATGTAATTCCGTGCTTGTTATGACTTTTATGGGCTTATATGTGTTGTGGACCGCTTTGAATGGATGCTTCATGACCCTAACTTATAAATTAATTGGCTAAAAGCACATTTGCTTGAGGACAAGCAAATACCAAGTGTAGGGATATTTGATAAGGTTTTAAAAGGTACCTTTTAAGGGTCATTTAAGCCCTTATTCGATCACTTCTGTATCCGTTATTGCTTAATATCGTTCCTTTTCACTTTTAGGTCTCTTGAAGGCAAAATCTTTGGAATGATGCTTATTTGAATGAAAAGGCGCGAATATATGAAGAAAATGGCCAAAGTCGAATCGAGACACTCAAAGTCATTGAAACATAAGGGCGGCGCCATCATATATGCGCGACGTCGGGAAGGAATTTTGCGACGGTCGAGCGAAATTGCATGTTTTCAAGGACGACGTCGGGTTCTAAAGAGTAGGCCGTCGTTACTCGGGACGGCCTAGATGCGACCAAGACGGCGTCGGTGAAGGGGACGGCGTCCACGGTCATAAGGTGACGCCGTCGAAGGTTTACGTGGCCAAGACGAAACCCTAATGGCGGCGACACGGCGTCCACGAAACATAAGGTGGCGCCGTCGCGGATGTAATCTTATATATAGAATCCGAATTTTTCGGTTTTATGTGTAGTCTTTTGGAGTAAAACCTAAAACCGAACCAAGGCTTTCTTGTGCGATTTTAGGTTCTAAACCCTATTATACATCAAGATAAGTATTTACTTCATTAATTTAATTATGTCTTTGATTATTTGTGTGTATGCTTGCATGTTCTCCATGTCCCGCTAATTTATTTGTGTGTTTGCTTAGGAATATGAAACTTAATTATTGAATATTGATTGGTTGATACTTATCTTAGTTGACTAATGATCTAGAGTGCGCTAGATTATTCGTTGTGTACTTAATGCTTGACATTTCTTTGTGAACTTTAGAATATAATTATCTAGGTAATTGTAGGATAAAGTATTCAAGGACAACCGTAGAGTAGGCGTCTATAAATCACTAGAGGATTTGTAAACAAGACCCTTTGGTAATTTCAAAGAGTTAGGAAATAAGCACGCCTATAGCCTTAGAATCACAACGCAACTAGGAATAAGGACGTGACAAATCAACCATCAATAGGAGATAATTAAGGAGTAGTAAAACCTAAGTAAACACATCTTTAAACTATCATACGAGTACACATCAATTAGACATAGACTATCACAACCTTAGCTTAGATAATTAGATAATAGTAGAGTAATCGGTAGCAATACCAACCCCCAAATCCAATACCCGAGATTCGTACTTTTCATTTTCTAAAAACATAAAAGATAAAAATAATCTTCCTCAACCTCAACCTTAGCGTAGTAACTTCTCACTAGCATTCCTATTCCCTGAGAGAACGATATCAATACCCGTGGCTTACCCTAATTACTACACTACAACGATTAGGTTCACCGCCTAGGGTGTTATAAAACTTGCTCAAGAAAAGGAAGTTTCCTTGACCCCGAACGGCGCGTGTGGCGTTATCGATCTTTCAACCGGTTCCATACTTCAAGCGTTTGAATTGGTTGAGTTCTTCACCATGGATTCAATCCGCTTGTCTTTTGTCATTCGTCTTTAATGTTTTAGGCTCGATTGGCGGGCGGTGGAGTGCATAAATGCAATGTTCACCGTCTGAGTGAAGACGTTGTCTCGTAACGGTTGGTTGATTCGGGTTGCCAATAATGTTAGCGGAGGATGGTCTTTTGTCCATCTATGTGTAGGGTTGATGTTGATATACATTGTGCGATTTACGAGGATTCAAATGGTTTGTTGAAGATTCCGCAACATCCGTGCAGCAGATCTCATTAGCAAACGGGTTGAGAACGCATTTGGATCAAAATCTGCGGTGGGGTACTTCATTCGTAATATCATCGTTGGTTCATCATTGTTGGGCGGTGTGTTCAATCTGTTGTGTTGGAGTCAATTGGTGTAGGTGCATCTTCAACAAAGAGTTGTTGTAGCAGTGTATCGTATAGGAATATTATCGGGTTGTGCGGTGAGCAATGGATACACCAGAGCACGTTCATCAATATCGTCACGAGCGTAGGAGCAAATAACCTTTCCATTTGTTGACGAGTTAGCCGAGGGCTTTCTTCGGTGATGATGGGGTTGAGGAAGTTTAAACGGTTGTGTCGGGTTCTAAGTCGTTATACTCGTAAGCCATTTCCGTGAGTTCATCGAAATGAGCATGAATCGTTTCCATAACCTCCTTAGTTCGACGATTCCAGTTCGAAACCTTTAGAATTGTCACGGTATCCAATAAAGACTCCAATATCGCCTTTTGCTTTGAGCTTTCCAAAATCATCACGATCATTATTCGGATAGCAAAGGATCCAAATACATGAAAGTGTTTGTGGTTCGGTTTATAGTTGTGACAAGCTCAAAAGGTGTTTTGTTGTGGCGTTTTGTGATCATGGAACGGTTTTGAGTATAGCATGCGATGAATACGACCGCCCATAAGTAATCGGAAGTTTAGCATTGATTAACATTGTTCTTGCGCTTCCACTAACGCTCGGTTTCGTCTTTCAACAACTCCGTTTTGTTCGTGTGTCCGTGCAATAGATGTTTGATGTCGAATTCCCACTTTCTCATAAAATTCACGAAGGGTTTTGTTAACAAATTCGCCTTTGTGCATTACGATTATTCGGACGGTGTTTGAGTCGAACCTGTATTTTTTGAGAAAGGTGATGATCATTTGTGGAGCTTGGTCTTTGCTACGAAGAAGTAGACCCAAGTCCATCGTGAGTAGTCATCAACAATTACTAAGATGTAGCGTTTGCCGTTGATCGTTTGCACACGCATCGGGCCACACAAATCCATGTGAAGAAGATGAAGCACATCTTGAGTCGTGTTCCACCTTTGAAGGAAAATGAGCACGAGTGCTTTTCCCTTGTTCACATCTTGAGCAAAGGTGATCTTTTGAATACCGGAATCGTGGGAGTCCTTCAACTTGTTTGTGTCGAGCAAGGTTGGTAATGGTTTGAAAATTTAGATGTGAGATGACGGTGCCATAGCCGTGATTTTGTAGATGTTGCCTTTGAAAGTAAGCAAATGGGAGAGGAAGCAACCATGTCTTGCATAGAGATAGTGTAGAGACTAGAATTACGTGAGCAGGACATAAGGTCATTTCCATGTAGATCACGAATGAAACAAGTTTTCTCCCGAAAGCAACCTCCAAATCTCCATCACAAAATTGACCCATCGAAAGCAGATGTGACCAAGGCCTTCCACATAGTAAACCCTCGCCGATTTCGATGTTCCCATTAACATAATCTCCGTAGCCCATGATGGTCTGCTGAAGTGATCGTTCCTTAATCGACAAAGTGCAATGAACTTTGCAATAAAGTTTGATAACAGTTTAAGGTTGCTGTCATGTGCTCCGGGAACATCCGCTATCAACAATCCAGAGAATGATCAGTATCACCATTACACACAACGAAGACACGGATGGAATAGAAGTAGATGTGGAACCCGAAATGTTAGAGGTTCCAAAGGATATGTATATCACACACATTCATAATTTTAGGAATCCATTTAAATCCTAGTGTGTTATATATCCATTTTTGCCATCTATAACTACTCTTTGCTTTAGTCTTAGTGAAAGCACTAGGTGGTACTACATTCTTAGGAGGTGAAGCGGTAGCTCTTGTGATAGCAATGGTTGCCTTAGAATCTAAAGAAGTGGTTTACCAAGCACGGACTTAGAATGTTTAGTGGGCCTAGAGGTATTCCAATTCTTAGGATTCCGTAATCTAGAGATTATAGCTTTAGCAACACATTTGTCATGACAATCGAATTCATACTCTTTCGACAAATATCACAAGGTGCATCGATCGAATATCAAAGGTACTTAGCGGTTTAGCATTCGTTACATCACTATTTCTATTACATTTGCCGACGCAACATCTATAGTGGAAGTAACATGAGTTTTATTTAGATTCCTAGGGTGTTCTTCTACTTTAGCATTCCTTATTGATCTTTTCTTAGGTCGCAACTTCCTATTCTTCGTTTGAGTGCTCCTAGGTCGTGAAGTGCGGACGCTTGGAAAAGATGCAACTATTCCTGTTTCAAGAGAGGAAACACATTAGCAACTTGTGATTTGGCGGTGGGAATTCTAGGTTCACGATTACTAAGTGTGACCGGTGCTAATCTCTTAATCACGATGGCGGGAGAAGTTCATACTTTCCTAACTTGTCCGTAACTTAGAGATGGTGTGAATCGATCTTGATTTTCGTAACGAATATTACCAAGAAAATTCATGACTTCACTAGTGTGAGCAAGATAGTGATCAAGTTCATTAGATGCTTCATCTCGAGTCTTTTGAGTAAATCAAATATGACACCATATTCTGTTTAACTTTTAAAAGTTCTTGTTCATATTTTGAGATTTGACTTTTCAAAGACACGCTTTGATCATCCAAAGAGCTCAATTTTAGGATCGTAAGATTGTGCACTCAATTGAGCGATTTTCTTTTGAAAACTAAGTTGATGGTTGTGAATATCTTTTCACACCAATGAAGACGACGCTTTGCATTGTTAATTTCCGTGTGTCGCTTATTTTCGATTTTAAAGACTCGATCCAAGCACATGATCGGTGTTCTCAACAAGAATAACAGCTTTCAACAATATCGCCAGAGATATGATCGATGCATATGGCAACGAATAGAATAGCACAACATTATGGATATCAAGACGATAACATCTTCCAAGAGTCGATCAACATCTTTTCTTAACGGTTTCTTTTTACGTTTTGTGTTAGTAATAGATGTTTCGCTTTCTCAAACGTTTTCATTACCCAAGTTCCTTATGAAAATCCTTTTCCTGTGCAATTGCACAACTTTTCAAGTTTTTAACATTAGGTAAAAGATTTTTCCTAAAAATGTCTCTTTGTTCTCGCGCCGAGGCGATTGAAAATGTTCAACTTTTATTTCGGATCGATATTCTATCTCATGTTGTAAAATTTTGAGGTCGACCATGAAAATGTCAAAATATCAAGAATTTTTCGATTTTCGGTTGTGAGTTTACTTCGCTAATGGAAGGTAAAGGACCATAAGTTTGTGCAAAGACCTGTTTGGGATTAACAATAGAAGACTCGGTGTTTTGATGATAACCCCGGTGTGTTTGAAGAATCCGTTGGTGTGATTTAAAGTGACCGCTTTTTATAATTAAAAGGTTTGTTGTAAACAACATTTTTAATTTAGATCGACTCGCCTCTTACGCATCTAATTCCTCTTGACGATGGTATTCAACAACACTCATGACAAAGATTATCAATTTTGTATTGTGCAACGGAAACTTCGTGAGTTGGTTTGAATATTTTAGTGAAAGCTTAGGTTTGTAATCACCAGATTTTTTCCATATCCATTTGGATTGGGTTTTAAGGTAAACTTTTCAATAGTCATTATCGATTCACCATGTTTGTAAACAACCGCTTTAAACTCTTTAATTTTGTTTTGCAAACCGAGAATTTCGCAAGAAGGTCATCTACCCGATTCGTTGAATGCTTTTTGTATGCGGAGAACTGTTTTGACAATTTAACAACTCGACCTTTAGCTTTTTGATTTTCCAAGGTGAGAGCGTTAAGTTGCTTTTTATGTTCATGTTTCGCTTGTTCTAATTCGACAACAAAGCATTCTTCGAGGCTGCTAGATCACGATCTGTCTCTCTAAATATTTTTCGCTTTGATGAGATTTTGCAAAGCGGCTTCAAATCCTTTTCACGGTTTTCTTGAGTTTTGAAAAAGTTGAGTTGCATTTGTAAACATTCAAAATCCTTGGTTAACAAGCATTTTTACTTTTTAAGGACCGATTTAATGCATAACATTCCTCCATTTTGATTTTATGGTCTTGAATTAACCGAGCAAAATCCGGATGAGGCAACAGATCATCTTGTTCAACGCGAGTCTCAACATGATCATTCTTTAGATCCTCAAGTGCGACCACGGAGTCAATTTGATTATCAAAGGGACCATAAGGTCATCCGGATCGTCAAATGTAACTACTGTGGTTAACTTGAAAATCATCGAAGAAGATGTAGAAGACTCATTTTGAACAGCCCGATCCGTGCGGATTCGAGATATTGGCGGAGATATTAGTTCGAGATATGATGATGGTTTGTTCGGTACCGAGACAAGCCATCGTTGTCATACACTGGGCTCAGTATCACTCATGTGCAACTCATGCATATTAGCCATCAACATAACAATGTGATTCACTCGCAAGTCCTCCATATCATCATCCGAGTCTCGATCCGCCATAAAGCTCGTTCTTTATCTGTAGAGATCCACCAACTTCATCCTTAAGAGCCAAAAGTAAGGCCTCTTTGAAATAAGCATCGCCCCTAGTCCTTGGCTTTGGGCATGCATTAGCCAGTGTCCCTTTTCATTGCGGTTGTAGCATCTAAGACCATTTAACCGATTCTCGAGCATTTCCTTGTTCCACCACTGAGCTCATTGTTATTCCTACCTCAACATTAAACCCTTGACCACCGCCCATTTGACGACCATAATCACGATTACGAACTTCAACACGTCCATTGTTCACAACACTGAGTCCGTGTGTTAGATGAGGAACGAATCGATTGTTGGATTTGTTGGTGTAACGCCAAAAGCATTAGCAATCATCACAAATCCTTGTTGCAATGCTTGAACGGATCGATTTCCTCGGTAGCTTCAACGACATATGCTTGAGCATTGTTGCCGTATGGAACCAATTGATTTTGTTGAGGTTGAGGTTGTTCTTTGTGAAGGTGCGTTTGAAGCGCTTGGTTGAGTTCTTTGGTTGAGAGGATAATTCGCTGAGCATATAAGGCAAGTTGTTGATTGTCCGGTTGTGATTGTTTAGCAATTTGAGCACGGAAAATCCTTTCCCGATCAACTTCCTTTTCATGAGGCTTCAAGTAATCGTACAACAATCCATAAGTAGAATGATGCATATTCTTCGCTGACGGAGAAAAATGACATACTTCTCCCATTCGGACCAAGACTACTCGTGAACTTAGTATTCATCGCAATTCTTGGCATAATGATGTTGTGTTTATCCAAATCATTGATGATATCTCAAAAACGATGATGATAGGACTCTAGTGTCTCTCGTGTTCAATCATGAAGTATTCATAAGCCAAGTAAATTTTAGATTCCAAATCCTCCCGATTGAGTCTGAGATCCTTCCATAAGAAGACTAATATGATCCCACATTTTTGTGCGATCTTTTGAGCATCAACACTACGAAGAATTGGGTTTGGTAATCCTAAGAGGATGTATTCCATTGCAAGTTCATCGCCTTCATAGTGTAGAAGTTCGAGGATTTAAATCGCAATGATAGCAATGTTGGTTTGTTCATCTCGGTGGAACAAAGAGCTGGATCTCCTGCACAATGACAAGAGGCATTTCAAATGGACCTTCCAAGATAACCTTCTTTAAGAACTTTCCATGTGGCTTCTTCGCATCACGTAACCTAAAGAACCTTATCACCCATTGATCGTAGTTTCCTGGAGTGAGCATTGGAGGTCTATCAAGTGATCCAGCTTCATGAATTGATTGTTGGCTGCTTAAAGCTTCACACATTTTTGCAAACCAAGTGGGTTCCTTCATAGTGGTCCGTGATGGATGTTGATTGAAATCGGTTGTGTAGGGTTGAACTTGAAGGCTTGATTGTGGTTGAACCATTTGTGGTTGTGGAATAGCACCAAGTTGTGGAGTATGTTGCTGATTAAATTGTTGTTGATAAATGGCTTGTTGTTGATTCCATTGTTGATGTTGTGGAGTTAATTGTTGTTGTTGTTGATGATTATAAGTGTGAGGGAAATAGTTAGAGTATGGTGGTTGAGACATGATGATAAACTTGTGTGGTAAGATTGGATCTTTTTAGTCGAATGAACCTTTGTTGATGAAGTGTCCTTAGGCGTAGGAAAGACAAGAACCAAGTAGCACTTATGCGTAAAAACACCAAAAGTTACGCGTAACAAGAATAGTTACGCGTAGGATTTAGCTTACGCTGTGAAGGTGAAAAAACTAAAGTTATGCGTAAACAATAAGTTAGGCGTGAAAGTTAGGCGAGGATTACCTTATGCGTGGGACTAGGTTCTCGCGTAAGATGAATCTTAAGCGTAAGATTTTCACGCGTAAGCTTTATGCTTAAGCGTAAGATTGGGTTTTATCCCAAGTGATCTTTACACTTCACAAAGGCAAGAGATATCCAAAGTCGACGTATTTTTAGACTTATCCAAGTAAGAAAACACGGAATAAACCGTAAAATTGAAGATCAAACCAAGGAAAGTCTTACGCGTAATTTTAGGGTTTTGTTACGCCGTAAGATTACTCAGTAACTTTGATTCTATCCAAATGTGTTTCTAAACCGCTTTTGTTATGGAATAGCTTCAATAGTACCAAAAGAGCACAAAAGTGTGAATTTTGATGTACCAAAAGCGCTAAACAGTTACGCGTGAACTAAACCCACGAACAAAAACAAGCTTAAAAACGAAATCACGTGTAAAGTTTGAAACTTTTGCCAAAAACAAGTATTTTAACACCTCAAAACATTGAAAGTACAAGAATCTTGGATTAAAAAGTGTAAAAATTAGTTTTAAGATAACCAAAGATAGCGTTATCTCTACGCGTAAGATCCAAAACCAAAACTTCAAAACAAACGAGTACACCCAACTATTTGGCGATTGATACCATCGTTAGGTCACAAGTATTACAACACAAGCTTATAAGAGAAGAGATGAAGGCGATTGAACAAATACCAAACACACACACACGTATAAATGAGGAATGGTTAGCGTAGATGTATGTGAAAGAGTAACTTGAACAACCAACCTCAAATGAGGGTTTACAAGAGTTTATATAGGCAAGGAGCTAGGCAACACTCCTCTCCTTCCCTATTCCTTATTGGGCTTGGATCAAGCTTATGGGCCTTCTACATAAGCTTGACCTTAAACAAACATAAAGGCCATAACAAAGCTACCTATTACATATGAAATATAAATACTTGAAATACTGTTTAGGAGTGATTCCAACAAATCCCTTGTAAAGCAAGCTAATGAAAGTATTGAACACATCAAAGTTTTGGAAAAGCTCAATGATTCTCTCTTCGAAGATGTTATGACTACCGATATCATGTCCATTATCTTACAAACATATTCTGTTGAAGATCATGAAAGACTCCAGTCTGAGACCTCCGCAATTGTTTCAAAATATGAAAATGCTCTTGCAAAACTTGAAAAAGAAAACGTGTCCTAGTTTAAACAACTTGATCGAAAATCGAGGAATGCAAGTATGACAAACCGTCAGATGAGCGTGCTTACAAGGACATGAAAGAGCAAAATGATCTTTTGAGTGCTCAACTGGAAGTCTAAAAGGAAAGGTCAGGATACTAAGTTTGCAAAACCATTGACCGAGGAGAAAACAAATGTTCCAAAACCGGTTTTCAAACCAAAATGTCTATTTCTCACCTCCAATAGTCAATGAGAAAAATGATTTGTCAAAATAGTCACTCCACAGTCCCTGTCCTTTAAAAAGAGAATTTTAAAAGTTTTTGAAAAAGAAAAAGCGGTTTTTGAAAAACCAAAAGTGATTACACCTGCATTTCTAGGAATATTACACTGAATGCGACCAAAAATTCGCTTAAAGAATCATTTGGTTCTAACGACATGGTCAACAATCACTATCTGTAAGAAGCTAGGAAAAAGGCATGACTGAAAAGACGGAATTTAGGTGCAACATCTAGGGTGATGAATTCTACAAGATTTCAAGGCACCGCTAGTAGTAGTAAACCGTTACCTAGGAACACTCTACAAAAGACTGTGGATCGGCTTGCATCTAAGAGTAGTTGCAAAAGAAAATGATATTCCCTAGAAAACAACGCTAGAATTCTAAGTCTTTTCAACAAGAATCAATTTCAAAAATCAGAAGTGACAAAGTTAAAACCGCTGCTTTTAAACAAGAATATTGAATTTGTCTCGTACTACATGTAAAAATGTGTCTTTTCGCTAATCATGAGGCATGTGTCTCACAATATCTCAAGAAAGATAATTCTCGTGCAAGGCACAATCCACTAAGACTCCAAACCAAAACAAACCCGCTGATAAGATGAACATCAAAAGGAAACCTAATAGGTGGATCTCTTCAGACGTAGTTTTTCCAAAATGAGTCTTCCACCGCATCGTAAAAGAAAACAACTCCTAGATCTTACCTAGGTGGATTCCCACGGAAAAGTTTTCAACAAAATAGGTCTTAGATGGATTCCACATGAAAGATTTTGATACTTGCTCCAACACGATAATAGTGAAACTCATCGATAAGGAAGTAGAAACCACTACAACTCGTTGATAGTGATCACCCTCACCGTGAGGAATCTTGTACTTCTAACATCATTATTTGTGAAAACTCTTCTTCTTTGGTTGCAGTGAATCAAATATCTCGTAACCCAAATCATCCGAGGGTTCTAATTTAAACTCTTCTTCATCATTCTTTTTATCTTCTATTTTGATTTTCCATTTCTTTTATAAAAACAACAAAAGGAAAATATAAAAATAGAAAACTTTCAAAAATACAAAACAATATAAAATCAAAAATCAAAAATATTCTTCTCACGACATGTCTCTCAGATAATCGATATTCTCAGACGTATCTAGAAATGTCATTCAACAATGATACGGCATGTATGGATGCTTGAGCGAGAGTTCTTTAAATGTTTTCCAAAACATGTCGCTTCTCAATATTTCTTTAATAAAATGGCTTTCAGATACTTCAAGACGAAACCCGGACTTCAACATAATGGCTTCGGACACATCGCTCAGACCCGGCTCAAAGAAAGGAAAGTGCTTAATTAAACAAAGGTTTTAAATAATTTTTCAAGCTCTTTTCCTAAAAACAATGGCTTGCAATTACTTCTGATTGCAACCCGATCTTTAAAGAAAGGAAAGTGCTACGCAAAATCAATTTTCATATATCGAGCACTTATCCTAAAACAAATGAAGATAATTTTTCTCTAAATATCTTCAAAAGATTTTCAAAATCTTCTTCTCATCTTGCGTACCATAGATTCGAAATTTTCAAAATCTCACATTTGGTACCAAGATAACTCTCTAAACCCTTAATTGATTCTAAATTTTCTCGATGAAAATATGCTTTCGCTATGGGGAGTATTAAACCAAAATTGTTCCAAAATTCATGCTAAATCGCTTTCTCCAAATGCTTTTCGAAGACATATCTTTTAATCATTTTGTTTCAAAACATCACATATATGCTATTTTCGGGGGAGAAACGTGATTAAAATGTGATCAAAAGTTTAATGATTTTTGTTTGAATCTCAAAAGAGCTCGACTCGCTTGAAACCAATGAATCGACGAGGAATAATGTACCATCTCGAGAAACTTGTGATAGATATGCACCTTCATGGGTCTAACCTCCTTTTCAAGGAGTGTTTACAACTTCAAGTTAGTTACTAGAGCTAGTTGTCACCTAAAACCGACAATGGAACTCTTTAACTAGACAACGAATAGTGTCTCGCGGGGAATTGTCTATCATGAGCCGATCAATTCAAAAAGTGTAAACTCTACCTCTATGTGCGATTACAAAACATATAAGCACATGTGAAGGGGAGTGTTTCTAAAATATAAAACTCTCGAATGTTTCAAACATGTTTTCTATCATAAACACTCGAGAGATTTTCAAGAAAAATTGTTTTATGGCAACATGGGACTATCATGGAGTTATAAGGTGTCTAAGGATAGGAAATTTGTCCTATGATCCGCCAGAGAGGAGGGATCTACCCAAGGACATCACAAATAGTTAGTATTAGAAGTCCTTAGAATGATTGAAAAAGGAGTAAAGTGAGAAAGGAGAAAGAAGGGTTGAAGAATTAAAAGAAAAGTAAAAGAAAGGGTGAAAAGAAATAGCCTCCATATTCAACCTTAGGGCGTAAACCGGGTTCAATACATATGCTATCGGGTTGTCACTAGATGACACCGGTATTGAAGACAAAGACGCCATGGACCCAATGACGCATCGCACTAAACCTTCTTGCCACTCAATTCCTCTTAAAAGGATTTGTTTCATTCTCACTGGAACCCTACATAATCTATCGCTTTTCTCTTAGATTGTTGGTATTGAAGAAGGAGACCCTCTCCTAGTCTCCGCCAGAAAACCAAAATGCACTATCGAGTCTAGAGCCACGAGATTCATCAAGAGATCTCATAGGAACACATGACATGACATCGCTTCATTGCTCATCAATAAGGGCACAAGTGATATATTATAGAGTCCCACGCAGATCTTAGCAATCGCCGTAACATTTATGAGAGGTTTCACAATTGTGATCCTCGGTGATTGAATGGAAACTCCCGCTGTGGTCAACATCAGCGACCGACAGGTCACTTGTAACTCCCCGGATTACGCTTAGTGTGTCTCAAACCGCCTCACATCGTGGAGTGATGCTTGTGTACTTCAATGACTCATCCGAATCAGAGGTGTATTTCGCACATCGCGTTATCTCACTCAGGGACTCAGGTCAGAACGGCCTCGTGAGAATTAGAGACGTGTTTTCACACTATGCCGTTAACACCCTCAAAATTCAAACTTCAAGTGCTTAATCCGCTTATTACTAACCTGCTTTTATGTTTTCTTCTTATGGAAGCTCCAGAGCGGATGGATCGTGCAGACTCGCCACATGCTCATACCAACAACATATGAATGTTCTCATCAAAATCAAAGGCAACTCAAAGTTAAAGATGATTCTTCGTCTATGTCAAAGAATCTACAAAGTGTAAAGACTCGAGAACTTCATCATTAGAAACTCAAAGTCAAATAGAAGTGTGAGCATGGAGGAGAATGACGTGGAGACACCTAACCAACGAAGTTGACAACGGCAGACAACCACATTAATTGATCACAAAGCATGAAGGAACAAAGATTCAAGACTATTCTATATCTACACACAAAGTTCAAGCTCAAGGAAAGTAAAGATCTTATCAAGTGGAGCATCTTTTGAATGACCACCCCTTAGGGGGAGATTGTTAGCCTTAATAGTTTTTATTAGAAGTGATGGTCATTCAAATTTAGGAACTTTATATCGTGTGTTAGATATCGTGATAGAATAGTCAACCAGGCGTGGGATCGGGCTAAGCTAATTGGTTAGAAGTTATGTTAAGCTAGCCTTATATCAATCCATGTCCAATCCAATCCAAACGAGCCCATGCCAAGCCCATTAGGGCATCTTCTACTTAGATTATAAATACCCCTCAAGTATGTCATTTGAGGGTGTGCTTGAGTGTGTGTGTGTGTGTGTTTTCCTTTGAAGCAATATACAACTTATTGTTTTCATCTTCTTTCCTTTATCTCTCTATATACATACACGATCTATCATTCAAGTCACCTCGCTCTTATTCTTTCTTCTTTACGCATATCATCAGTTTGTATAACGTGGGTGTTTGTTATACGTGTTCTTGTTGTGTAATAAGGTATAAGTGATAAAAGGGGCTTTACATGCTCAATGATGAACATTATTATGTTGTCTGTTTTAATTTGAAAGATCCTCAAATTCAAGTTCGAGACAACATGCTTCACAATATGAAATCGGGAGATAGATATGGGAGGAACTGGTAATTTGGTAAGTATTCCCCGCTTTAAATTATCTTCACCAATGCGCTTAAAAAGTAACTAAACTCATTGTTATTAATATGTTATTACGAAAGCACTTTTTAAAGTTTTGAGCAAAAAAGCATCCACGCTGTAGCAAACTTGAAGGATTACAAGCTCGCATTGTTGAGATGCCATGGAGAACACAAGACAATGTGATTGATTGTGGCATTTTCGCCATGCGACATATGGAAACATATCAAGGAAGCATGGCAAAATATGATGCTTTGGATTTGTACGAATGAAAGAACAAGAGGAGCAGATAAGGAACTTGAGAATGAAATATCTCACAAAGATTCTCGCTATCGACTCCAATGAAAACAAAGAAGGAATTGAAAAGAAGTTCAAGCATATCCGAAATCGATTTGAAGACAAGGAAAAACTCCAACAAGAATCGCTTGAGCCATAAATAGTCAGATCGACTACTTGATATTATTCCTACTACCAATGTTGCTAAGTGAAAACAATGTTTGGTTCTGTTACTTAGATTCGTATGTTTTGTTTAATATGAACATCTCGAATATTTGAGGTTTTTTTTGTCAAGTATGTTGAAATATTTGGTTGGTTGGTCATGTTATACATGCTTCTATCATCTGATAAATTGATGAATGGTGTACATGAGTTAATTATTGTTATTATTAAACTGGTGAATTTTTTTATTAAACTGATGAACAAAACATTAAACTGATGAACAAACATGTACTTGCTTCTATAAACTGATAAATTGATGAGTTAATTATTATTATTATTTATTATTATTATTTCTTATTATTATTGTTATTATTAAACTGGTGAACATTTTTCTTAAACTGACGAACAAAACATTAAAAATAAACTGATGAACAAAACTGATAAACAAATAGTTTTAATAAACTGATGAACAAACATGTACTTGCTTCTATAAACTGATAAATTAATGAAAAATGTACATGAGTTAATTATTATTATTGTTATTACTTACTATTATTGTTATTATTAAACTGGTGAACATTTTTCTTAAACTGATGAACAAAACATTAATAATAAACTGATGAACAAATAGTTTTAATAAACTGATGAACAAACATGTACTTGCTTCTATAAACTGATAAATTGATGAACAAACATATCAACAACTAAACCTTTATTATATATAAGAGTATCAAAAAAACATATCAAGTACACCTTTATTTTGACAATAAAAGAAAAAGGAAACAAAAGCTAAGTAACAACACAAGCATTCATATCGAAAACTTAGCCTTCTTAGCGTACCAACTTCGCCTTTTGCTTGCTCTCTTTATAGCAATTTTATCACTAGCCTTCTTAGTAGCAATTTCACTCTAATAGCATTGCACTTGGCTTGATCATGATCTTTCATGCTACATTTGCAATATCTATAGTTCTTCCTAGACTTCCCACATGGATTAACCGAACTCAAGACTACTCTTAATCCTTTTCTAGAACCTTTAGTACTAACCTGCTTTCGAAAACAAATCGGGGTAATAAAATTAGATGATCAAAAATGCCGAAAACACATGTTGAAAAAAATCATAACACAAGGAAAAAATGATGAACAAAACATTAACAACAAACCGATGAACCTATGTGATAACATAATAGTTAAAGTCAATAGGTGATGAACAAAACAATAATGTTCATCAACTTAAAAATCATAAAACTAATCATAACCTATAATAACTAAAAAAAAAGCATTAATCGATGAACAACAAGATTAACCTGTTTTGGAACATTTACAATGGTCTCTACCGGTTATGACACACCAAGAATAAGCAAGCCTATCTCATTTATTAGTCTTTTTCAAGATAGGAACATCAAGATCCGCCGCCATTAATCAAGCTCGGATCATCCGCATAACGATTCACACAATACTCGATCGCTCCGAATATCTCACGCAGATCATATCGGACTATCACCGTGGCTTGAATGACCGATGCAGTGGTAGAGAATCCTTTGACCAACGCCTAAGCACGTATTTCTTTGGAAACTTTTAACCTTTGACAACCGAAGCACATAAAAGATATGACGACATAAAGTCCATATGACTCAAAACGCTTGCACGCACAATCGATAAAAGTCTTCACCGGTTTACACAAGACCCGCAAAAAGAAAGTAGTATATACAATGGTAAATTACAAAAATTGATGAACAATAAAAGATATGATGATTCAAAAGTAATTTTATAACAATAAAAACCGATGAACAAAAACCGATGAATGATTAAAAGATGTTACCTCATAAATAACTTCATTTACAACGCCCACTCGACGATGTCGCTTAGAAATCTGCTCATCTTCACCAAGATCTTGTATAACATATTTTTGCCGAATCATCACCAAACACTAACCGACATACATGAAATCACGTAAGCATAAATCTCGGTTTGAACATCAAAGAAAATCGACCGAGTATATATTTACGAAGCCTCCCGCCTAAATCAAGTTCGGTGTGCATATCCGAATAGTATAACGATCGTCATGATCATTTTTACGTTGAGAAAATCTTTGGCACCCCACCACACTATCAAAATGATTATAGAACTCCCATAAAGTCAAATCAATACTTGTCAATCTACCATAAGCATTGTTTTCACTCTCGACCTAGAAGAAGTTCTCATCAATCCCGACATCGGCTCATCCCTATAATAGGTCGGTATCCATTTCGCCTCAAATTATACATATCTCGAAAGCCATTTGTGTCCCTTCAAATCAAAATCAACTAACAATCGCCCCACAAATCCTCAAACTCTTCGTGCTCTATTCTATCACCAAACAATATCGATATTCTCCTTTGAAATTAAGATCTTTAGCTAAAACAGCCCAACCTACAAAAATGAAAATCAAATTTAATGATGAACGCCACCACCGATGAACATAATATAACAAAAACTCGTTGATGAACAAAATATTAAAAACTAACGAGATGAAAAAATAGTTGATGGACAACAATAAACCGATGAATGAGCTAATTGATGAACTTAATTTTATACTACTAATCGATGAACAAAAAATAGTTAATGGCCAAACAGTAACTGATGTACAAAAGCCATTGATTAATTTACTTATAAAACTAACTGATGGGCAAAAAATTTAAACAACAAACACTAACTGATGATTGTCGAACATACCTTTGAAGTCAACTTCTGCATGATATGCCACATGCATAATCTGTGACGAGATAACGGGAACACTAACTCTATAGCAACTTTCATTGATCCATCCTGGTCAGTCACAATAACCTTCGGTGCTCGAACAAACGCTCTTTTAAAACATTCAAGCAACAAGATGTAAGATTCATTCGTTTCTGATGACAACAAAGCAGCTCCAAATGTAACACAATGATTGTGATTGTCAATCCCAGTGAATGGTACAAAAACCATTTTGTACCTATAAAAATATAAATTATAATCCATTACTATACAACTGATGAACCAATATTATATAACTGATGAACCATTATTAAAATAACTCAAGAACCATTTACATTATTAGCTAACTGATGAACCATTTACATTACTATATAACTGATGAACCATTACTATATAACTGATGAACCATTATTAAATAACTGAAGAACCATTTACATTATTAGCTAACTGAAGAACCATTTACATTATATTATAATATAACTGATGAACCATTACTATATAACTGATGAACCAATACTATATAATCGATGAACCATTATTAAATAATCAAGAACCATTTACATTATTAGCTAACTCGATGAACCATTTACATTATAATATAATCGATGAACCATTACTATATAATGGATGTTTCTAGGTTTTAAATCCCATTGATAATCTCAAATGAGACACAAAATACCGTAACAAAGATGATGGGCAACGGAAGTAATTTTATACCGATGAACATCATCTTGTTCTGCCGATTTTTTGTGTGATTGACATGATCATTAGGTTTTGAAGGTACAATTGAATATCTTTAAAACCGATGAACTTATAACTTGATGTAAGTATAAAACTTAATACTTAAAAGTTATAAAAATGAACTTACTTATTCGCTCGAAGTAGCATCAAATGACATAACATCGCCAAAAGCACAATAGTTCCTTTTTGCATATTCATCAGCCCAGAAAAGATTCGTCAAAGCATTATTGTCACCAGTTTGATACTCAAATGAAAAGTTAGGAAGAAAATCCTTCTTGTTCATCAACATCTCAACTAACATCTGTGCACGTTTTTTCCAATGAAATCAAGCACATCCCTCCTATAATTTTTACAATCAACCGAACTAGCTCCTATAAAATCATAGTTTCCATATATCTGCCTAAGTAAATTGAAACCCTTCACTAGACCAAGATTGACTTGTGAAGCTTGATATAGAAAAACTCACCGAGTATAAGTAACTTCACGAAGAAACAAGAAAACGCTATCCTCTTCACTAACAAGGTGTGATTATGACCTCAACAAAATCATAACACCAATAACCTTTCCACGAATATGCCTAACCCGAAAATCGCTTTGCAATCAAGACGCTTAGAGGACACTTTTCTACTATTCGACTTCTTCTTCAATGCACCACTTTTGGGTGATTTGTACCTTCCTTACTACAAACAAAATATTTCAAATCGAGAATTTTTCCTTATTTTTCTTAGATATATACCGTCTCTAAACGGACCTCAAAACCAAACTCTTTTGCATAATCTTTGTAATATTGATAAGCTCGCTCAAGTGAGTGATACATCATACCATAAGCCGGGTTTTGACCAACAGAATATCAGAACCCAAATCTTACAACCCTCCACTTGAAACAATACCAACAGACATGCGGAGCAGTTCATACTCATTATCCGTGAAAATTATACAATAATGTTTCAATTTATCGATGAACCTAATATAAAAATAAGCAATAAAGAAAAAAACATATGAACCTAATAGCAGATAGGATAAACTGATGAACAAACAAAGCATAAAATGATCAACCTAAGATAAGATAATAGCGAAATTGATGAACTAAACCTAAAAATAAGCAAAACTCAAAAAATGCATAAATTGATGAACATAAGCAGATAACAAAACATAAACTGATGAACCTAAGATAACATAATTGATAAACTGATAAATCAAACATAAACATACAAAATATTAAAAAAATGCTAAAATTGATGAACAAAAAAGATATACTGATGAAGCTAAGAGAACGTAAAAGCTAAATTGATGAACTAAACATAAAAATAATCAAAATACATAAATTGATGAATATAAGCGATAACAAAACATAAACTGGTGAACCTAAAGATAACATAAAAGCTAAACTGATGAACCAAACATAAAAATAAATAAATATAGAAAAACTGCATAAATTGATGAACACAAAACATAAACTCATGAACATAGCTAAACTGATGAACCAAACATAAAAATAAATAAAAATAGAAAAACTGCATAAATTGATGAACACAAAACATAAACTCATGAACCTAGCTAAACTGATGAACCAAACATTAAAATAAATAAAAATAAAAAAACTGCATAAACTGATCAAACTCTTAACAATAAAATTACCTTGATTAAACTGATGAGCATCAACAATCGCCATTACACATCGATTTAACCGTGAAAAATCCACAATTTTTATCAAATTAACCGATTGAACGGTTAAAAATCACCAATTTTTATCAAATTAAGAGACTAAACAGTTACAAACCCTAATTTCTTCCGATTAACCAATTTGAAAGTTTAAAAACCCTAATTTCCTCCGATTCTGAGATTGAACGATCAATTCGTAACTGATATGAAGAATTAACACAATTTGAAGAACAAATAACGATTCAAATAATCGAATATCAAAAGAGAGCAAAAAAGCCCTAAATTTACAAAATATGAACAACTGAAAGAATGAGAAAATTGGGAAATTGAATGAATGAATAAACTGAATGGAAATCATCGTGGAAAAATTGTTTATATATGGTCGGAAAAGTAAAAAAGATCCGATCAAAATAGAAAGGAAATACCAGATGAGAATAGAAAGAGAAAAAAGAAAGAAGAAAGAATACGGGGGTGTAAAATTACATAAATGTCCTTGAGGGAAAAAAAGAGGGGGGGCACGTGGCATAACCAGAAATATTTTTAGACTTTCTAAAAAGTCACCTCTTTTTAAAGGATCCGCTACCATGAATGGCTTGGATGGGGCCATGGGGGTGCACTATGGCACCATTGTTGGTCCAGAAAAAAGGTAATGGCATCGCCATTGCCATTGGTGCTTACACCGTTCTCTATTACATTGAAGAAGAAAAACTTGCTTTCCATAAGTATCATGAACATAGATTATTTTTTATGCATTAAGGAGTATTCAGTTAATTATATGTCTAGTTATGTATATGAGTTAAACACGCGAGATAATTAGAACTTATGTTTATTCAACCGGCAGGCATAACACGTTATGTAAACCTATTAAAAGGTATAAATTCATTAGGTTTCAAAAAATCATATTTACGTTAACTACCTTATAGAAAGAGAGCTTAACGCAAAACTTTATCGCTTTACCTAATTTCGTCATAGGGCAATTTTTTATCGCTAAACTTTGGCCGCCAAGCAAAACTCTTTTTATCAGCAACTTACATCTTGAAAGGTTACGCTCCTATAACCTCACAAAAGAGGTTTAATGCAATTCTTGAAAACTTGTTTTAACCAATAATGCATTCTTGAGGGACTAAGCATCAAACTAAAACATAAATTGACTTATCGAAGTTTCTAAATTGTTTGAAGACTAAAATACACCGTTGGTCCCTAAACTTGTACAGAAGCATCACGATGGGACAAAACTGGGCCTTTTCATCGTTGGGGGTCCCTATTTCAAGTTTTTCACTCGTTACAGGTCCTTTGACCAAGTCAAAGTCTGATTTTTGTTTTGTAGTCGATGGTATTTTAGTCCATACACATTTATACTTTTATAACACATTTATATTTTACCCCTTCATCTTTCATCCTCTTCATCATCTACCCAAATCATTCATCTCCCCAATCATCATCTCCCCAAATTTCAAACACCCCATCTTGCCTTACAAACACAGAATCAAAGACGAAAAGCTAAATAATCATTTGTTTGAATATTTGAATCAATTCCATTTGTTTGAATATTGGGAGCTCGGACTTTTTGAGAATGCCAACTAGCAAAATGGTATTTATAAGTTACTCCATTTTCTTATATTTTACCTGCTTTAATAAAACTACCATGACTGATTTTAATTATGATATAATGATGTTAATGACTTATCAAGTGTCTTAATGGTATTGAATTACTGTATTGCCTTGTGGTAGCTTCCATTTCGATAATCCAACTGCTTGTGATTGTTATGTAATGTTGCAGATTAGCCAATACTCCAAGAAGAATGTTTGTTTCATTATGTTTGTTGACAAGGAAACAATTGTTGGTGAAATCGGAAGTGGGAAGACTACACGTGAGTTACTTCTATACTTCTATATTGTTTTGAAAAAGGCATTATTCAAGTTTGTTTATTTATATGGTTTTACGTATATATGATGTTGGCCTCATATTGGTTTCCTCAGTGTTTCATTTATGTTATTATGTATTAAGCTAGCATTTTTGTGGCCATGGTGTTGGGCTATGAATGTTTGCTACTCGTACATAATGACCCATATCCAATCGTGAAGGCCCTCATATGGTTTTCTTTAGAAGACGGATGAAAGGGCGATTTTCATGTCCATTGACCTTATTAGGATTTTACACCTAGTTCTAACCTCTAACTTGTCGTTTGTATATATTTTCTTATGACGAGTTACCCCAATATTTATTTAATGGAGGGTTTTACGAGATGGAGGAATTGTTGGAATCACTCAACCAAGACGTGTTCTTTGAAAGAATGTGGTGTTGAGTTGGGGCTAAAGGTCGGGTACTCAATTAGGTTTGAAGATGCGACTCCATGTCAACGAGGATTAAGTACATGACCAGCGATTTGTTATTGAGGTGAATAAACAAGCTTGCACATCTTGTAGCATTTCAGATATTCAAATATTTTATGCTTCAAGCCCTGCAAGTCCGAACTATATCAATTAGAAATAATGTGGACGAAGAAGACCATATGATACTTAAATATCTAAGCTTGCCCGAAATGTTTTTCCTTGTTTATGTTTTCCTACAATGCGGTTTATCCTCCCACCGTGGCGTAATAAATAAAATGTTGTGAGAGGTCGTTTGTCCCGAGATGAATGATTGTCTAAAACAAGATTGAGTTGTTGCATAGGCACGCTTGTATGTTTATGATGTTACACGATCCATTTTTAGAATCACATAGGCTCTTCTTGCATGATTGTAAAATTTAAGTCGATTAATATTGCATATGCTCGCAGGGAAGCACTTTTGGATCCGTATCTTTCAAGGTACTCGGCTATAGTCGTTGATGAAGCTCATGAAAGGACCGATGCAGATTGATGTGTTGCTAGGTTTCTTTGAAAGATGTACAAAGAAGAGATCTCAAGTTCTAATGCATCTAATAATGATCATGTGAAGTCCAACGATGGTGTTTTGGTGAAAGAAGAAATGATGGTCAAACTAGCACCGCCAGCTTTAAGCAACTAGCGAAAAAGTTGAATCCATTAAAGTATCATGTCCGCTAGTTCGATGCCCGGATTCTCTGAGTATTTTAGTGGTGCGAAGTTGTTCATGTTCAGGCGGCAATTTCCAAAGGATATTAACTACCCTTTTAAAAACTTTGCTTTTTAGATACATTTGGAAGAGGACACGTGATATACTTGTATTTCTTTTCGGTCGAAGAGATCAAATCTACCGAGTCTCTTGTGCGTGAGAATCTTAAGAAATTACACAGGCGAACCAAACTTTTGATCTTACCATTGTTCTCTTCTTCCATTGGAAAACAAATGAAAGTCTTCACCCTGCTGCGCAATAGGATTCGAAGGTAGACTTTTATCGTAAACATTAATGAGTGACAATGTTACTCGCATCTAGTACGATCAAATATATTTACACCGTGTTAGAATTTTTATGATCAAATATGTTTATACTATATTAGAAAGTTAATTTTTGTGTTTATTATCGTTAGTAATACTCATGAACTAACATTGTCAAACAAGAGTTGCTATTTAAAGATAATACAGATGGTTGGTGTTAAGGAAGAGCATATGAAACACATTAATTATTCTTGGGAGATGATGATTATGTTGAGCGAGATGATGACCCAGAACGATGTTGGGGAGATACCGATTTGGGGATATGAACGATTTGGGTAGATGATGAAGAGGATGAAACACGAAGGGTAAAAATATAAATGTGTTATAAAAGATAAATGTGTATGGACTAAAATACCCTCGACAACAAAACAAAATCGACTTTGACTTTGTCAAAGGACTAATCTGGCATTTAATGGCCATGTTTTGGACCCACACGATGAAAAGTGAGTTTTGTCCCATAACAACGACCTCATGTTTTGGGACCAACGATATATTTTAGTCTTGTTTGAATGAACATCTCCGATTCAAATTAGTGTTTAAAGTTTTTAAGTCATTCTCAACTTATTTTTAGTTTTTACTCACACGTGAATTTTTCAATAGGTTAAACAATAAGTTGACGTACATCTATACTACTATATAAAGATTTAAGTTGTGGCCCACAAAAATTAAGATAAGGAGTCTAATCATCGGAATGACACGTGTCACTTCTAACTAAAAATAACAAAAGAGAGAGAGTTTTAACAAACTAAAATAAGGGCTCCGATAATAAAATATGACATGTCCACTTCTTAACTAATTAATTACCTTTATTTTTAAATTTAAATATCTTTTTATTCGCTTAATTTTTTATGATCTAATTTCACCATATTTTTAAAAATTTTGTCTTATTTAATTCAACATCCATTTTGATATATTTTATGAGCTTTTAGTTTTACATTTTAGTATGTTTATTTATTTTATTTATTTTTATTTTTTATGAAAATTTTATAACTTTAACATTTTTTCAATCAATACAAACGTGATGTATCAAAAATCATTTACTTTTGTAAGAGTGTTTGTGGGTAGTGAGATTGAGAGATTTTATACGCGGGAATAATGACGTCACGGGAAAGATACGAAAAACTCAAACAAACACATACAACCAACAAATATACATTTGGAATGTTGTGAACGAATTTACTTAGCGGAGGGAATCATGGAGAAATGAATTAGCGATTCATTTACTATATTTATTATATAACTATATTTATCGCCGGGCCACATGCAGATTTAACTAAGATAGTTAACTGTCATTCATAAGCTTTTACTCTAATGGATCAACCCTTTTTAAACCTTTTTCGACCCGTCTTCAACATTGATGCTCTAAGCTCTAAGAAGATCAAATCGAAAAACCATATGATCCTAAACGTCGATTATCCTCCAGTAATTATCCATTAACACTCAAGTATACCATTTTTCAAGTTATTGACTGAAAAATAGATAAGAACAATGTAGAAGCTGGGGACATGGAATTAGACGTTGCGGATATGCTTTGCTAAAAATATCAACTTTATTATAGGTCATTTTCATTACAACAAATAGCACATGTGAGTAGCGTATCATTTTGCTTTCATCTACAAATATATACAATTTTTAAGGAAAATTTCTAAACGCCTTCTTGCAACTTTATTACCCCAAAGTTCTTTTTTTTAACTTCCAAAATCCCTACGAAGAACTCTCCCAACTGAATATTTGGGCAACTCTATCAAATACGTGACATGTGTCCCATTTTTTGGAAGAACTCAGACTTATCTAAGACAAAGTGTCTTAAAGTTCTAATTAAGCAACTTTGACTTTTTAATGTTAGGAATGACAATTTTGTCTTTTAACAAAAGTAATGCTTTTTTATTATTAAAAAGTACACAAATATTAGGAACCTGGGTCCCACAAGGTTGTCTTTAAGAACTTATGATGTATTAAGTGTTGAATGTATTGAAGATATAAAAAATTTTAAAAAGGTATAAGTAGTTTAACCTTTATACATCCCTTTATACATTTATACATTTATCTGTATAAACTTCCTCAACACACTTATTTGAAACCACCACATCGCCACCACACGGTTCCTCAACACAATCTTCCTCAACACAATTCTCAAGAGCGAACACCGTGTCCGATCACATTAGCGATACATCGGACTACTACTGTCCGATCTAATGTCTATCAGAAAAACTTTTTGGGCTAGGGTAAGTAATTTTACGTATTTTCATCTATTGATTTATGGTTTTCTTAATTTATGTTTTCGCTAGTTTAGGGTTTCGATAATTTATGGTTTCGCTAATTTAGGGTTAACTTTAACGTAATTGTTCTTGTTTGATTTTGGGTTTCGATATTTTAGGGTTAACTTATTGGGTGATTAATTGTTTATGTAAGATAACTGGTAACCTATTGGGTGATTAATTGTTCTTGTGGTTTTAGTGATTTGTTGCTACTTATTAAGTTTGACAAACCACTGTAAGATAAGTGGTAGTAAGTGAATAAAGCACTCTAATGATGGTGCAAACCGTTGGGTTAACGAAACAAAATACGAGAAAATTAAATTGCGACACAACTAAATATAATCCGGGTGATCCCAAGTTTGAGAGTTGTTAGAGTCGTAACCATCGTCGTAAAGATACTCGTAGCAACCTTCAAATCTGCGCTCATCCCACTCTGCATACAATGCATTGAATTCTCATCGAGCGACTTCCTCCATCTCTAACAACACTTCTTCATCTTGGAGCATAAGTCGCTCCTTTCTGCTTCCATCTCTAATGACACTTCTTCATCTTGGAGCATAAGTCGCTCCCTTTCGCTTCCATCTCTAACACAGACTTGTCTTTCTCGCTATCTCCCATTCTTCTTCCTCCTTAATAGCAACCTCCTCCATTTCTATTAAAAGTTGTTGTTCATCAATTTGTTGGCCAAAGTCTTTTGTTCCGAAAGCGTTGGTGAAGTCTTTTGTTGAAACAGATTCAGGAAATTGTTGGTGAAGTCTTTTGTAGACATTATTGATAGAATTTTGTAACCTATTTAGCAACACCACTTGAATTTAAATTCACACATATAAGGTGGGTAAGTTTGAAAATTTATTACCACGAATATGTCGATAAATGTGGTGCGGTGGAACCTCTCCCATATACTTGACATGGGCCCACATTGTAGTTACTTACATGATTTATTGGGCAACGTTTGCTTATTTATTGCCAATGCTTATTTATTGGGCCCACATTGTAGTTACTTGAGAAGGAAGGTTTGAAATGTATTTTGTATTTAGTACATGCAAGAGGCTGTGATGATGATTATCTTATTTGATATGCAAATGATATGATTTACCGTATGTTGGCATGGCAATTTTAATACATTATTTTGCGACCACGCGGTTATATCCTGATGTTTTGTGTTTGGATCCGAGCCTTGCTAATGCATATAAATACAAACTCATGTTTCATTGTGGCTGGCATCCTATGGCAACACATTATGTATATATGCTGTTAATTGGTAAGAGGCTGTGATGAGAAGTATCTTATTAAATCATGCAAATGATGCGATAGTCCGTTTCATGGCGCGGCAATTCTATACTATTGCAGCCATGACGGTTGTATCCTGATGTTATGTAATCTATTGATTTATACAGATCTGAGCCTCCGTATTATGTTACGAAACTAACACATGAATGATCAAAGATGGATCTACGGCACTACTGTTTGCAGCCATGGCGGTTATATCTTAGATGGAGGCACGTTAATCAAATGCTGATAGTTTGTTTACTTACAATTCAGCTTTGTTGATTGAATGGCATGTCGGACCTGGGATAATTTGTGTGAATCATAAATCAACCTAGATCGACATGCTATTCAATCACCAAACCTGGATTGCGTGAACAAACAAGTATATGGAGGAGTTTTAGACCAATGTCAAAGTCATTGTTGCCCATGGTCCATTTAGGAAGTTAATTTTTCATATGTTGATATGATCACTTTATATTATCTTTATATTTTATTCTTGATGATGAGGGTAGAATGGTGGTTCAAAGGGTTTAGCTTACTCTCGAGTTCATAGCGTGTGGGTGTTTTTAGTGTGTAATTTTGGTGTGAAACTACGTGTGTGTGTGTCGAAGAGAGGTCGAAATGATAAGAAAAGAGATGTCAAGGTCATGGTAAGGATAGTGGTGGAATGGTGGCGAGAGATATGAAAGGGTTTGTGAGGGTGCCTCATTAACCCCATTTCACTGCACTATTCTAGCGATATCATTACAAACCCTTTAATCTGTCTTCTTATCATATCTCGCTCTCTCTCTCGACACATATATAAGTTGACACCAAAATTACACACTAACATCACATACAGTTATGAACTCGAGAGAAACTAAACCCTTTTGCACCACCTTTCTAGCCTTAAATATTCACCCTCGACATCGATTAACGGAATAATAAATTGTCTTTACATATTTCGATAATTTGCAATGAGTGTCATATAATTGTTATAGGCGTTGATAGCTTTTTATTAAAAATTAGTTTATATATGTAAAGGAGTTACTTAACAAAGAAGGAAAGGATATGATATACTTGTGGATTGAAAGTCAAGTTGAAAGTAAGAATGTGGCGACGCAACTTCATACATTCAAATTGACTTTGAATATCTAAATGATCACGATAGTGTGTAATGTTCATGACACGCCACACTTCATAGATTATCCGTTGGTAATGCTTTTCTAGAATCCGTTCCTATGTCCTTGATAGCAATGGGTCGTTGGTACTTTGAGCTTTCGGTGGAGGTCATTCCTATGTCATCCATAGCAATGGGTTTTGACAATCAACTATGTTAAGATTTTACATAGGTAGGGTTTGAAAGTACTATACGCTTGATCCACTTAGTTTATAACATTTTGACAATCAACTATGTTAAGCAACTTAATTTCATTATTTAATTGTTATATCCCGATGTAGTTGGTTTAGTTTTTACATATCGACCCTTGTTAATGCATATTACATTGCACACTCGCTTTGGAAGTTTATATGAGTCGATATACTTCTTATATACTATTGCTAGGTTTTAAAAGTTTAAATAGTTGTGTATTATTGGGCCATTGTTTATTTGGTGTGAGTATGATAGTAATGTTTCATTTGTTAAATATGATCGCATATTAGGAAGTCGATATTAGGAAGTCGAATTATTGTTAACTGCTTTTTATGTTTTTTTTTATTTCTTAGGAATCTGAAGCCAATGTCATTGTAAGGAGCAAATTGAAATACTTTCCAATAATTAAAGAAAAGTTGAATCATACTAGAAAGAAATTGTTTAGGACAACTTTGTTTTGGAGGGTGGTGGATATGTTCTTCTTTGACCATGAACCACATATGTTAGATTATGTTTTACAAAAGCAGGTTTCGTGGATAAAACAAGCTATGACATGCCCTTATATATATCTGTTGATGGTCGTTGTCTACATTTTGGTCGACCGGAGTTTTCTCGATAACGAGCTTTCGTTTTGGGACAACAAGTTTTGATTTATATAGTTCGAGGATTTAACATTTAAGTTGAGGGTATTTCCAAAAATTAGGGTAAAACTTTCCAACTTAGATCTTGTTGGTGTTATTGAGGATGAAGAGTTGTTCGGTAAATTAAGCGATGAAGACGCAGGTCCGTGTGTGTCTATTGTTATCGTTAGAGGTTATTTTTATGGGTCGCTTATTGGTTGAAGATGTGGATGATTCACTCCTTCGTTTGGTCGAAGACCTAGAAGCATGGAATTCCTTTCCATGGGGGAGCATTTGGAGGCACTTGTATGACCGGATACTAGACGTTGTATCAAACCACAAGTGGGAACACCTAAAGGGTGCGGAAAGAGACCGGAGTATGTTCCACATACACGGTTGGTGGTTTGTTTGGGCATTCAAGGTTAATCCTATTTATATTATCTTTTCTTAGTATTATTATTGAACCCAATGTATGAGAGTAATGCATCTTTATTATTGTAGATATGGATTCTTGAGTCGTTTGAAAGAAGCAGTCGTTGGTGGAATAAAGTCCCAGATGTCATACCAAGGGCAGTAGCGTGGTCAAGGAAAGTAATGTTTACAAGATCGCATTATGGATTGCTATTTGGCAAGGTAAAACACATGCATTAGACGAGCACCAGTCGGACTGGTATATGCAATTTAATTTCCTTGTTGTTGATGATGTTATTTAGGACTCGAAGATAATTTATGATCTTAAACCAACATTAGACGAGCACCAGTCGGAGTGGTATAGTCAATTTACGGAATTTTACATGCACTACATACCAAGGACTCTTCCAACAAAATTACCGCATGATTACGATGTGTATCTGAAGTTGGGCGCTTCACGAAGCGTGGTAGGGACGAAAAAAAGTATTTACCGATTGTGTCTAGGTGCAGACGGGTAGTCTTCTACGTAAATCGACCTCAAGGATTGTGTCATTCAAGAGTTGAATTCTCGTGTTTTCAAACTCGAGGCTATTATTCGAGTAATTTGCTAGTCAATGTTAAATAATAATTATCGTTTATATTAGAATTATTCTTAAGGATAATACCCTTTATTACTTTGTAGGTCCTTGCAAGTGAAAGAACTTGCGGTTTAGTCACATTGATTCATCCAAGTATTATCTTTATTTCTTTGAAAGAACTATCCGTTTTTTTTACAATGCACTTTATTTCGCTTACAGGATAAATTGGACTTTACTACATCCTTTTCCCACCTCAGCTATGAGTTTCGAGAGCAAGTAAATCGTGAATTCCACGAATTGGTTGACTCTCTTATTTCTAGCATTCGTTCAGAGCCGGCAGATTGTGATGATGAGGATGATGTAGTTCTGGTAATGTGATATCCAAATGTACACTTTTGCCATACTGTATTAAATGTATTTTAAATGCATCACCTGTTACTCAGGAGTATCTGTTGGAAGAGGAATTAAGGTTGAGGAAAGAAGAGGAAGAACGGTGGAGGATGGAAGAACAAAAGATGATGGAAAAGGATTTTCTAATGGCTATGATAGAGGAGAAGAATCGCAGGTTGCAAAAGGCAAAGTTGTTGAAGATTGAGAAGGAAAAGAAAAAGAGGTCTATAGCTTTCTATAATTCAGACCATTGGAAAAGAGCCAAGGCAGACATAACACCTGACATGAGGAGTAAAAAGATGGCGCCGAGTCGTCGTATTCTTGGTCAAAAAGATTTGTGGAATCGAAAATAATCGAACACATGGGTGCGGGATCGAGATATGACCGCCTGGTTAAAAATGTTAAACCTTGGGTTGAGGTATTAAAACAACTTTTAATATATATTTTTTAAAGCTGCTTTTAATTTACGTTTGTGTAGGTTCTTTCCGAAGGAACAAGGCTATCGACAAAGTACATCTTCTTGATGACTCTGACGAATTTCTTGGAAGCGAGGGCCCCTTCGATGTATGTTTCCTTGGTCCAAAGAAGTTCGTGTGGATCGGAGATTTTGGGAATCCTTAGTGTGTTTAGACCCTCCTAAGAAAGGTTGGCTTATGGACGAGTAACAATCACACATATCTTTCACCCGATGGTATATTCATTTGATATTGTTGGTTTTATACCTAATCAATTTTATTGTTGATTTATAGCACATAGAGTTGTGGGTGGAATACATGTTGCATTTCGGGCCCGATGGCGTGATTGGGCTATAGTAGCGCATACTTTGTTCATTGCTATTACAAGACTCCATCCCATTTGGTATGTTAATGGGAAAAGTACAAACACCAATGGGTGATGTTGAGCAGTAATAGTTGTGTTCATGGCTTTATACATATATTGTTATGTGTTTTGTAAAGCGGCCTTTTGTGTTATCTGGCGGGTTTATATGCCTATAAATGAAAAGGAAAAACATTGGTTTCGGCTCGATTCCATATTAGGACGGGGTTGTAACATTTCTGACGGTGGCTATAAGCCTGAAGCTGAGTGGCGTCCTTGGTACAAGAAGATGCGTGCATGTTTACAGGTACCATTGCTTATAAGTTCTTAATTGATAAATGTTTGTCAACACAACAAAGTTAACAAACTAGTTATTGACTAACAAACTAGTTATTGACTAAGTTGCCTATCAGACTTTAAAAAGGAACAACATTTTTGTAACTAGTACTTACAAACAAACTAGTTCTTGACTAAGTTGCCCATGCGTCATAGTTGCCCAACTATAATTAATTATGTAACATACACTTTCAAGTGTTTATGAACCATCCTTGTACTTGATCATTAATTTCATGGTAGTATTAAGCACAAGTCAACTCTTTAAAGCGGAACTTAACTGTTTAACCATTTAATACATGTACTATTTCTTAAATGCATATCTTATGGGTTGGTCCCTAGATATGAATGCTCTAATTGTTCTATTATTTATAATACTCTTACAGTTTAATAGTTGCCCATCCCATTTCTTGTGAAACTTGCCCATCTTAACGATCTCACAGTTGCCCAAAAAATTTCACGATGTCGACAACATTCCACTTGAAGTTCAAATGGACATAGTTAACGAGCTCTCGATGTGAGGTGTGTGGCTCAATGCGCGATGTCTGCAAGGCTTGGAAGTCTTGCATAGACAACATGCATTTCACCGTCCGTTTTGGTGTTGAATCACTCCACCGTTTCATACGTTTTGATGTACAAGCGAGGTTTAAAGGTTACGTGGGTTTGGTAAATCAACATTTTGACTTGCACCTATGTCCTCAAACATTTCATTTTTTGACGTCAAACCAATTGGCTGGTCACATGGAGTTTGGGGTTTTACCTATGGACCAATTGTCCGTGATACCATGGCGGTCGTTTGGAATCCTTCCATCAACCGATCAGTCGCCACGTTTGTCCCCTATCTTTTGACATCACAGGAGTATGAAAAACGCTTTATCGCTTTTGGGATTCGTCCTGACAATTTTGATCCGACCTTCCTAAAAATTTCATACCCATTCAATCAAACACAGCCATGCACTGTTTTAATTTTCACCTTCTCCTCTAAACAATGGACGGTGTTAGATCAGCATTGCTTGCTTCCGAACACAATCAGAATCAAAAAAGCAAGTCAAGCTAATGTTGGGGGTCACATTTATTGGTGTGGTTATCGGTTGTTGTATGCTAACGATGGTAGCACATTCATGACTATTTGATTGTGTCTTTTGACTTGCTCACCAACCGTTTCCAAGTCTGGACATACTGCTGAATTAATAGGCAACCTTCCTTTACCGTTCTATGTTTCAAACATACGAGATAGATCACAGTCGTTTGGGAAACATTCAAGGGATGTCGATTCTTTTTCTCTATATGGGTTTTATCGGTTGGGGTGGTAGGATTGCATCGCTACACGACTTCTTAGCATTACCACCCAATAGCACTCAAATTAATCGGTTTTGGCGACAACGACGACCAGTAATTGAAATTGAAACCGGGAAGGATTTAACGCAAGCATTGTACTATACAAGCTTGCTCTTGGGAACTTTCGACACTTGGGCATTGAGGGGATGTTGGGTCCTTCGTTCAAACCGTTACGTGAATCACTTATTTTGCGAGACTCATCGTGATATGGCGGTTTATTAGGATGTCTTGTTTCATTGTAGTTTGGTGTAGTTTATGTTTTTAGTGTTTGCCGTAGCTTCAGTTTGTCAGATGCAAACATTTAAGTTGTTATGTATTGTGCTAACTTGGTATGTAAAATAACAAAATATGTATGGATGTATAAATTTAAGTTGTTATGTATTGTGTTAAGTTGGTATGTAAAGTAACAAAATATGTTTCGATGTATATCTGAATTTGGACTACCAATTGTTCTAGACAAAGCCGTGTCTTCCATAAGAAAGGTATAAATCCGACAACATATGCAATTACCTTCAAGAATGCACCCAACGTTCGGATCGGGGACTCTGTTTGGTGATTGTGGTATCTGGTATGCATATTCTTATCTGACATCACATGGGAAGTCATTAGCCGTCGATAACCATCAGGTGCCCTTGCATATCGTGAGCATATGTCTAATTTTTTTAAAACACGTAGTATGTGTTTGGTAGACATGTTGTTGTCAATGTTGGTTGTAATTATAGCTGCTTGTAACAAGGGATGAATTTTGTATTAGGGTATGTAGTAGCTAAGCGATGTACCAACTACTTTAATTAATGTGAACCCCAAACAGGGATGTATTATTTTGTTAATATCGTTGTCATTAAAAGTGTTCGCATCGTTGGGTTTTTTGTATCGAGCTCTATGTAAAGAATGTATCGGAGGGAATGGTTCGCATTTCGGCAGATAAGTGCCCTTTTCATGGTGGCCTTTTATTACAACTTATTAATTTTATTTTTAAGTTATTTTTAAATAATGAAAAGCATTTCGGCAGATAAGTGCCCTTTACAAGCGTATGTTGCTGTATCCCCTACCTGTTCAGAAGAAACAACTGCTGCAAAGTTAAAGAATTTAGTTGATGAAAAGATACTCATTTTGCAAGATAAGTGCCTTTTTCATAGATGTATTATTTAGGTTAAGTACTTACTAATTATCTTGTTAACATATTTTTAAATGAAATACTCATCAGTGCCTTGATCCTTCTACCCGTGGTTTCAAGAATGCTTATATCCGTGGTTCCACTGACAGTGGAGAGGAAACCACGGCTAGTGTAGAAGAAACCACGGCTTGTTCACAAGAAACCACGGCTAGTTTACAAGAAACCACGGCTAGTTGACAAGAAACCACGGCTAATCGGAAGAAACCACGGCTACTTCGGTAGAAACCACGGCTAGTGGAGAAGAAACCACCGCTAATTAGTAATGGGAGGCAGTGAAAAAGTAGTAGATCAACGAGACATAGGAAAGGGTGAAGCTATTTACGAACACAAGTAGATGAACTTCAATTTGATAGTCGGAGGATCGGATTTCACATGATCGTGAATTATCAATACAATTGGATGAAAATTTTAAGGTGAATATCTAGCATTAGAAAAAAAAGAAAGAACAAGATGAAGCGACTATGAGGTGATTGAACAATTGAACAAGGAACAAGCATTTGTCGAGGTTACGAAATGATAAAGTTGGAATGGAGTAATGAAGAATGGGCACTATTAGATGTTCCATCAAGGTCAAAGGTTCTTCTTTGCGAGGCGAGACAAATGCGAGAAGGAGAGAAGTGTCGTACAATACAATAGTAAGAATAACAAACCTCCAACTAGGGCTCGAAGGAGAAATTTCATGATCTCGATTCTCAAAACGTGGAATTTTGCAAAGGCAAAGATTTGAAAAGTTGACCAGACGAAGAGATTGAAAAGTCAGATGAGCGTTGGTTAAGAATGAAAGATGATTTCATTCCTATGAATTATGATAAAGAAGCAGATTGGATCAACAACGAACAAAGCGAATGGCGTAAATTGGAAAATGTGCGTTCTAAGAAATGAAATTGGATGAAGGGATGGAGAGGAAGAAAGAATGGATTTCTATCTTAAGGTGAGTGATATACAAAAGCCGATTAATTGTACACCACTAAACGGGTCAACGGCTTAATGATTTCAAAATAATCGAGAATGGTAGAGAAGTGATTGAAATAACAAGAGCGAGATGGATGCGTAAGAGATCGTAGATTTTGGAAGCTTGTTTTCTCTCTATCAAAAGAGGATTTGGAGCAGCTTATGGAAAGTCATTGATTTTAGATATGGAAAGCATGGGCCAACTGGAGGATTAGCAAGGTTGGTGTGGAGATCAGTGAAAAACATGTGTCAACCTAATCCATCGGCCAAATTCTGGAAACAATTTGAAGTAGTTGAATGGATGCTTTATGAGCATTCCAGAGTACATGCTGTACAATCTACTAAGGATAAGTTTTTCATGTTTATTGATAAAGCCTATCCATTGTCCAAAACTGTTGCCAGGAAAATGTTGGAAGCGAAGCTTGATCCACAAGGAACCATATCAACAAATCCAATGGTAGATCAATTGCTATTGAAGATTCAAAAGATTCTTTGGTGTACAAGGTCCTTTGGCAATAAAACTCTCAAGGAAGGTTAAGTAGAATGGGTGGTGTATCGTGAAAGAATGTCCGAGGGCAATTGGTGGGTCAAACCATGGATTGAATTATTGTTGGAACCACGGCAAGTATGAAGAAACCACGTTTATAATAATCTGTGAAACCACGGGTAGTTCGAGATAAAAACCACGGCTAGTATGAAGAAACCACGGCTAGTTCGTATAAAAACCACGTCTAGTTGAAAACATACCACGGCAAGTATGATCAAAACCACGGCTATAAGGATTTGTTGAAACCACGTCTAGTTGAGATGATACGACTGGCTAGTTTAGAATAAACCACGGCTAGTAGAAGATTGGAAGGCTGGTTTAAATGTAATATCATAATTTATATGTAATCGGTTTTAGAACTTAAACAAGCAATAATAATATCAACTAATAATATTTACAAACATTGTCAAAACATTTTGGATATTTACGATTTATCATTCCAATAGTTACTACAATTGATTATACATACACAAAGAATGACCATTCATTATGAGCTAACATCTTTATGTACGAATTATATACATACGAAACAATGACCATTCCTTGTAATAAATATAGTCAATGACCATCATACTCAATCTTGTATTTCCATAGGTACTCAAACATTCTTTCACGATAGGCAAGAGTCATTTACTGCGGGATCGTCGACTCTAATGGCATGTTATGAGTCACCCTATATAGGTTAATGCAAGACCATATCCCGATCACCGTATTGACTGTTTGTTTGGGGCGTCAACACATTTTGAAAGCTAATCCGATAGGCGTTGATATCTATGCCTTTTCTTTGCAAAGACTCCGTTTCATCTAGTAATTTTGGCGTACCAATCTGAAATTTTGCGAGCATGGTATCCTTCCACCGATCGTCTGTTTGTAAAGGTGGAAGCGAATCATACAATGTCAAAACACCCAGATTGATATGCGGCTCTCCTACCGCCCGATGCTTGTCGGGTTCGTTTATTGGAAATAGTACCTACATCATTTATGACATCGATAACGCACTACCGAACATTTTCGAACACCTACGGCAATATGGAAAGAAATAAATACCTTTTCAACATTAGCCCAAGGCACGGGTACTTTACACCATTTGCCCAATAGGTTCGTACCAGGTCATTAACTACTTGAGTGAAAAGGGACCCACCATAGCCAGGTCGGCATCGATGGTCTGAAATGCCACAAAAATCTACCCATATGTCAAGGTCTTTGTTTACACAATTGGGCACATTATTAAAAACATGTGGGAATCACAAAGAAACATTTATGGTAGAATACTAACAAGCGATTTTATCGCACTCGTCCTCGACCATCCATCCTTGTTTGCACCGTGTGATAAGCAGGTCCCAAAACCGGAGATCGACAATAGTGTCTTCATTGCCCGTGGGAAAATAAACCTAGTACCATTATTCTCTTTCAAAATTTTTGAGCGGAACATGGCACGATTACCTTTTGGTTTTCTTCCAGGTCCAGTTCTCGATGATTCTAAATTATTAAAAATTAACTCTTTTAGTTAATGTTTGTATTACAAACTAAGAGACATATAAGTTGACACGGTCAAATACCTCCACAAACGGTTCCAATGTATCATCAAAATCTGGGCGTTAGGAGGGATGGGGTTTCACAATTAATCCGTCTTTGAGCGCCTTCTCTTTGGAGTAGTGGGTGGTGGAGTAGTATAGGGTGAGGTGCAATATCTCACAGCTTCCTCTTACGTTTAAGGAGTTGAAAACTAATCGATATTTGCACCTTTAAAAATAAAGCGATTCATCTTTTAACAAACAAATCGACTATCGAACAATTAAATAACTTCAATGCTCAATCATTATTCTACGGCATAAATTGGTTTAGTCATGACTAACCATGTGGTGTCTATTTTAAGGACAAGAACAACAAAGCATATTTGTTTGTTCGGGGCCTTTATTATTTTCAAAAGAAAATCCTCTGCAAAGTTGACTATGTATGTTTAACTATTTACATGTGACTTAGCACGTGGTGTCTATTTAATAAGCGAAACCATGATCTTATTGTTCACCATATTTCCATCAAAATTTGCTCTATCCATTTCGGTTTCATAACAATATTTCGATAACATTAATTGATTTATGTCGAGTTCTAAAGGAGTTAGGTTTGAGGAAAACCACGATGAAAGGGGTGGTCGATAAAGGTAGCAAGAGAGGTAATGTTTCACGAAATATATGAATTATATGGACGGATCTTGAACCAACTTACCGATTACCGGTGAAGTGCTAGAAGACATAAGAAGAGATATACGGTATTGAAAAAAACAAGTTATAGAACCAACTGGCGTTGGTAACTCAAAGCAATCACAAAGGTTGGGAGCCAATGCGCAAGATGTTGGTCCTAGTAGCCGTGAAACTAATGTTCGGAAGCAAATGAATTGTCGTAAGACACTTAAACGATCAAGTCAACCATAAGTGAAAATAGTTTGCATGTTTCCTATGTTGTAAAAGTGATGTATTAATGAAAAGATAAATTAATATTTTAATAATTATATCAAGCTCAGTAGCACATTGTAAAGATAAGATAAGATTCTTTGCACACAATAAAAAGATTATTTTATTCTAAGTGAAGTACAACACAATGTAAAAGATAAGATTCTTATTCTTATACATATCCTACTACATAATATTTTCCTAGTTTACGGTCTCTTATTATCACAGATCTCACTTTCTTCTCTCTTATTCTCGCTCAAGAACAATGGCGACACCAAATGGAAACTTTCAAAATGATGAAGAAGTACGAGTTTGTCTTAAACAACGATTTGCTTTTGTGTGATGTTAGATGCTTTTGGTGAAGAACCAATGTCGAATATGGTTCATATAGGCAAGTGAGTGTGTGGATGAGGACAAATATCCTTACTTGGTTGCGTCGCCAAGACTTCTCTTGGGATGAGATTTATGGAGTTGATGAGGAAGAGGAGGAAGAATATGAAGATGAGGAAGATCTAGAGAATGAGGAGGAGGTGGCCGGTGAGTGCGCAAGGTCGAGATAGTGCATCAAATGAGGTAGAGGAAGAGTTTCAAAGTGAGGTGATCAAACAAAGGAGGTGGTGCAACAAAGCGGGAAGATGATAACAACCCAGTCGAGCAACATGTGAATAATCCTACATTATTTGAAGATATTTATAATTTGGAAAATAGGATTACTAGTCTTGAAATACTGTTTCAACGACTCAAAGCAATTAAGAAAAGCAAGGGAGAGAGCTCTGGAACTAAAATGTAGATTATGATGATGGTCATTTATGTATTTAGTATCATATTTGTTTTTTAGGTGTCGAAAACTGTTTTAATGTATGTTTATGTGCTATCTATGCAAATGTATTAATGTATATAGTAATCAAATGAAAAGCAGGGACTTGTTTGTTGGTAAGATAATTAAATGTACCTTGACAACATCCTGCCCATCCTCATCATCAATGCATATAACTTCAACAGGTTGTGTATGCGCCCTTCCATAACCGTTTCCTCGACATCCATATCGATGTGTCTAATTGTGGAGCAACTTGCGCGGGGGATCATAAACGTTGTCTGGGTAAAGCCCTGCTGCGGCCCGGGTCTAACAATGTAGCGTAAAGCGCACAAACCATTCCCACGAAAGGGTGGCCGCGAAACAACAATTTCTTTACCCTTAGCACTTGTCATTATCTTTTACCGCACCATTCACATCCATCGATTCCTAGATAAAGGGTATGTGGGTTTGATTTTGAAATAGAATAAAATAAAGAAGGAAAAAAAACAATATATATATATATCGTCGTCAGCGGAGTTGGATCAAACCCATCATAAGCAATATAGAACTCATCATTCAAATTTGGTAAAGACAAAATCAAATTTGTTATCCACTGCATTATCTTGTTGGAATGATGAGCATCGTCAAGACCTCCGATAAAGCGACTTTCATAAGTTGGGACATAGGCCGGTAAACTCATCGGAATCGGCATACAGCGACACGCTTGTCGCCGGATCTCGTTACTCTGATAGGGGTGTGTTCATCGGTGTAGCCAGCGGTTTGTTGCCATCAACGGTATCCACTGTAAAAGTTAACTTACTTAGGCAATCAAAGACACCATTTGGTGGAATGAAGTAACAAAAATTCAAATAACGGTTTTTACCTTAATCTACCAACATCATCTTGTGACTTTATTCCTAAAGCATCCTCGATTACCACAATTCTCTTTTATGCATACTGTAACTCACATAAGAATGTGATACACCAACTACTCTACGTGCTTCTATAGTACCAACCCGGGACTTAAAGGATTTAAGCTCGTACGAAAGTCATCTTTATCTAAGGTATGTGACGATTCCGCTTTGTCACATTTGATCCCATCTGCAACCTCGACATTCTGGCTACAACATCTTCAACCTTCTCGGGCTCATTCATATTCAACATTTCACCAAGCCCAACAACAATCTCTTCTTCAACGACTTTGTCATTGACACTAGGCGTTTGACCTTCTCTAACTACTTCATCGGCGTCACACAAGGGACATTTAAATCGGCTTCAATTCCACCGCATACATCCGGACCAGCCATACACCTCTTCTTCCACCATCGGTTGGTCGACCAACTCTTCTCTTCTTTCAACAAGTTGGGAATCTAGTTGGCGGATGTACTCCATCTGCGAATGTACCACGGACAACTCATTTCGGCATTTGTCGGTACAATCTTACGTAGTGGTGCAGCTGAATAACAAAGGAGATAGGCGATATGCTAAATGGAATAAAACATACAACGATTAACTAATTTTGAGTTTTTACTTACGGATCAAATAAAATTGTATAATGTTTTTTTCAAAGTTTTTACTTTGGACCAAGCTAGACAACGTGGGATCTTCTACGGGTCTTTGGTCCGGCGGGGGCTGTTTGGGAATGTCTCCATAATCGAATCTGAAAAAACAAATACATTGAATTAAGAGTTCTTGTTTGTGATTATAGTGGTTGTGATTATGGTTGCGATGGTTAGGATACCGATGGTTGTATATGTAATAACGGGGATACAATTACATAACGTGTTGTTGCGGTGATGGGTTCTTACGAACTAGCGGTGGATGAAGACACATTGTCGATGGTTTCAACCAGCTGTTTACAAATGAGTTCTATGTATTTATTCTTGCGAACCATCAACCATAACATCCTTAAATCTACACAAACACTTTGCGACTACGAGAACAATGCCTAGGGAACCAAGCCAATGGCTAATGAACAATGCCAACACATTATTAAGATTAACCATCGGAATATATACAAGCACAAATAATGTATGTTACAAGTAAAATATAACCTTCAACACCCGTGTAAATCCATACACTTTGTATGTTTGTTCTTTTTGGATCTTTTGAAGCGGGCTTCTTTGATTACGCCTCAAGATGCCTAGGAACAACATTCACCGTTCTTTTATCTGAGATGAGCCCACATGTATTAGCCCGTGGATACTCATTCCATACAAAAAATCCTCAACATTCCTTAGCAAATGGTGGGGAACATTAAACCTTCCTTCCCGGCCGATAAAGACAAATGTTGCGATCACCAACAAAGCAACCCTCGCACATCTTCATGGGATAACAATTCCCGCTTTCGCCGACTTTACCAGCGCCAAAGGTCATCACCAAACTTTTTGTTCTTAGTTTTCTTTTATCGGAAACAACCGATCAAAAAGGACTATATGTTAAACCATAACAACATGGCGTGGTCGCTTTCACTATTATCTTGGTCTAGCGAAACCCGGTTAGAAGACTAAATTGTTCACGGCCAAAATCAAAACATTATCACCTAGTACAAAAGTTAAAGGTGGACAACAATCGGTAACTTTTGACACCTCAATTGCATTTGATATAAATAATGGTATAAGTGGTTGTCGGGGAATACTTAGGAAAATCTAACCAAGGGCCAAAGGCAGTTTCTAAACAATTTGGTTCTATTAACATTCGATGCACCTTTAATAGTAGCAATATGTTCTAATCTAGATCGACCGTTAGCTTTGCATCGAACATGTTAGTGGTTGGATTCTTGAGATGTTGAAGAAGCTGCGATTGAGTGTAGGAATATCGTCGGATTGCTTTGAATGTCTCGAATATCGTCGTATGGAAGAAGAACTATTCGGGGGAGTAGGATTAGGGCGTTGGATTATTGAGTTTGAGAGGATATCTGTTTCACCAATCGGATGATTTTTGGCTTTGAGAGGAAGGTGTGTGTGGGGTAAAGGTGTGTGTTTGGGATGATTTGGGTATTTTGTGTTTTGTATTTAGGTGTATTAGGATAATAAATAATTTTTGAGGGTATGTAATTTGGTTTATTAAAGGTGTATTTGTATGGTATAGAGTGGTATTTATAGAGAGTTAGAAGAAAGTACATATGTGTGGGCCAAGTTGCTGACTTATTTGCGTTTAAAATTGGTTTTATAGATAGTTCTTAAAATACGTATTTGTGGGGCCCAGTTCTTGACTTATTTGTATTTATAAAGTTAAAAATATAAATTTTGATTTTTAACAAAGACAAAAATTGTCGATTCTTGCGATATAATATGTCAAGTTCTTGCGAATGACTTGTTAGTTTTGTCTTATGTAAGTACTGCGTGGGCCCAAATATTTGATAGAGTTGCCCATGGGAGAGTTCTTGTGGGGGCGTTTGAAAGTTAAAAAAGTGGGACGTTTGGGGTAATAAAGTTGGGCGGCATTTGGGCGTTTAGAATTTTCTCCGATTTTAATTGGTTCATATATGTACCATCATATATCCTTTTAATGGGGTGTTTGGCAACTCGGTCAGCGTGATTATTTGATTATCGCGTTTTGAAAGCGTGAATAATCAACTTTTAGTGTTTGGTAGAAGCGTGATAATTGGATTATTTGCTCAAAGCGTGGTTTACCAAGCGGACCCTATGAGTTACTTTTGCAAAGCCGTGTTTCTGGCATAATTTGGTGGTGATAATCAAACACAAACACCCCCTAAAATCTTATGTATTTAATGCAATCTTTGATTTAACATAAACTACCATCAATTAATTTGTTCAAACCAAAACATTCTAAAAAATCCCCACAACCTAGTAAATTACTAACAAAAATACTCTACAAGCAAAAAGCCGATAGTTTTGTTTGGTGAAAAAAAAAAGTCTTTTTAAGCAAATTACCCCGTAATTAACAAGTCATTGAAAAAAAGTCTATTCATTTAAAAACATAAAAGCTGTTTAAAAAAAGAAGCTTATTTGACATATAAAATCATCGTATATATTATTCTAGCATGACATTTGATATATGAGAAATTAGAAATATCAACTTTCGGTGTAAGTGTAATATATTATGAAAAGAAGACAAAAACATCAAAGACAAGAGGATTTTCAGGCTAGACCCTGGACGATCGAGTGGGTGTCGATCGTCCCACTGCCACCCTTGTCGATCGCCTCCTTATACTTACTTGATTAGATCGTCATAATGATCGGCATTTCCAACGTTTAAATCAAAACATTAAATCTAGTTTACGTTGCAATCCAAAAAAAAAAAAAAAAAAAAAAAAAAAAACATTACTATAAATACAACTAAAATCTTCACAAATCTCGCAGCGTATTCTGGCACTAAAAGCTCAAAAATCTCACAATCATCTACATCAAAATCTCACATCCTCTTTATAAAAATGTCTGAAAGCATATGAAACAAAGTAGAAAATCCGGTTTGTCATAAACGTCCGCGTATTTAACACGGATCAATTTCCGGTTAGCAGGTGTCTCACCAATAATCAATTTCAACCCACGGTTTGAATATCCATCCCAACAAGCTCATGACAACACACAACAATCCGTTTTAGTATGAGATAGGTCAGTTTGTTCCACATGACAAAACATCCACTACCAACAACAACAACAGAAGCTACTCCCGTTGAAGCAACCAATCTATGTATGGGTCGCACGAATCGTGTCCGTCCAACAATGGATTCATCAGCGTCTTCGTATTCAAATTATCAACAATATTCTCCGGTTAACCGTATCAATCTTGAGGGTTTTGATTTTGATGACCAATTGTACAACAATCCTAATTTTTATCTTTGGAGCAGGATCGGGTTATCTGCTCAAAGTATCGCGGTTCGGTGCAGTTCGGCTCATGGATCGTATCACGATTCGGTCGACCTTGATGGCGTGAAGAAGAAGAATGTCGAGAAGAGGCGTCACCGGTCAAACCAAAAAGCGAGCTACAAAGGCGAAGAAGAAGGTTGTCGAAAGAAGGCAAGAATGATTCGTTGCCTTGGACCAAAGAAGATGAGATCGCGCTTGCGGCGCTCGGTGTGATGTATCAGAGAATAGTGTAATCGAAACAACCAAAATGCTAAAGGATTTTGGCGAAAGTCATTCTTACTTTGAGAAGGAGGTTGGTCTGAAAGAGCGTACAACTCTATCGTTTCAAAGTGGAAAAATAGGGTTAATCCTAGAGTTGGTCAATTTTGTGCCATTTACAACAATCTTTGTCGGGAATTACGGAGTGGTGAGAATGACCTCATGGTTTATACATGAGCGTGTGATGAATACCAAGTAGTGTGTGGTCATCCGTTTGTTTTGGAGCATTGTTAGAAGATTTTGAGGACCGATTACCTTGGAAGGATAATGAGATCTGGCTTTTTAAGCCAGATGAGGACCATAAAAGCGAGGACTTAACCAGAGCTCGGATGTGCACTCGGATGTGCCTTCGTTTGTGCCTAATAGACCAGCTGGTCGTGATGCCACAAGAAGAATAAAAAGAAATATTGAGTCTTGAAGATAGGATTATGGAAGGTGTTGCAGAGAAGTGGGGCAAGATCAAGTCCGTGGCATTCAGGCGAGAAGAAGGAGGTGGCGGACTGCACTATGGTTTGAAGAAGAAAAGAGCTAGAACAATGCCGTCGAGTTGGAGCTACAACAACAAAGAGGCGGGAAGACAAAAATTGGCACTAGAAGAGCGAAAAGTTGAATTAGAGGCTCAAAAGAAATATGATCACGGATCTCGTATTCTATTGCACATGTCGGCCGATCTTTGCATGATAGAGCGGCAAACAATGAAAAACTGAAGAGGCGATCAAGGCACGCCACAACCTTGAATAAGTGTTGTAATGTTTTAATAAGTTTCGTAATGGTTTAATTTTATTTGAATTATTATGTAACGTTTTAATTATTAATGAAATTTTATTTTGTGTTAAAATTTGTTTAAAAAAAAAAAAAAAAAAAATTGAACTTGGTGCGCTTACTTGGGGCACTGTCAGCTTACGAAAGGTCATGGAGAGAGAAAAGTTGGCGTCGCAGGGAAAGAGGATTGAATCCCTCAGGTGAAATTAGCCTCGAGGATCCATCGAGTGTCGCATGACTTTTATTGACAAATGACAAAATATAATTACTTATAAGATTAGATCAAATAATTCTATGAAATTTGGTCCGGGTCGTGATGCAGAACAGCCTCGGTCGTCCGTCGTCGCGTCATTTCTCTCGTGACTGACACGACCACGGATGCCTGGGTCGATGACCGAGCTTTTTTTTTTTTTTTTTTTTTTTAAAGAGAAAAGAAAGAAAAAAAAAAAAAAGAAGCACGTGAATATCGGTCGAGAATCGAGCGATATTCTATTCTTGATGCCACAACCGATGTCTGGCGATCTCATCAAAAGCCTCGATTTCAACGGTCTTCCATTCAAAATGGTGGTGCTTGACCGATGTTGACCCGTCGATTGGGACCAGATGCGATAATATGATCTGATGGGTGTGTTTGGGGATGAGCTTATGAGAGAACATGATGTTTGAGAACACAAAATAAATTTGAACATATAAAATAAGTCTCGTTTGTTAAATGCGAGAACATGATCATCATAACTTTTAAAAGAGGCTTAAAACTTAACTTTCAATAAAGGATTAAAAACTTTAACTCTACTTTATGGTACATAAATTACATATTTATCTACAAAATATCTAACATATACTGTAACTCATTTAATTATATTTTTTTTTTTAGTAATTTTGCGATAATAATGCGCCACCCAACGTTATTCTTGAAACAATCTACAAAAATACTAATTTTAACGATTTATAATAAAATTTCAAGCTACTGCACTTTTCCTTCGCTAAACATACTGATATGTTTTGGTCTTAAAATCAAACATTGATTAATGACTTAAAGTACAAAGTTATCTTGATTTCTATTGATGCAAATTCTTGCGGTGAGTGTGCGACTCAGGCCTTCAAGGTCGATTGGACTCCTACATGCAAGTGGTAGAAATTAGGGGTGTCATTCGGCCGACCAGGCAGGCCGAGCCGGCCGAGTCGATTCGAGATCGGGTTACTGAGTCAAAATCTAATTCGGGTCAATCGGGTCACCCGTTTAACGATCTGAATTAGGGTCGGGTATCGGGTTCAATACTTCTTCGTCGGGTTGGAACCAACCCACTAACTAAGTTTTTTTTTTTTTTTTTTTTTTTTTTGTTTTTAATCTTTATTTAATTTTAATTGTTGAATGTATTCTTTAAAGTCTAATTAATGTTGTTTTATGTAGTATGTTGCGGTGGGAGGTTAGCGAGATATAGCGATCGGATCGTGATGTCATTAATTAAATCTTAGCGGTAAAACTTTGATCGTATAATTATATTTTCCAAGTAAATAAATATTGTTCTAGCATTAAAACATATAACTTGTAAATGAATATTTAGGCCAATATCGGGAGGATCGATGAACCCGTACGTCTGTTAGATCCATGGCCATGATTCAAATCCAATTATCTTGGATTAAACTTCATCCAAAAAACCGTACGCGTCTGCGAGAATCAATGACGATGGGTACAATGTGTATAATGAATTTCCAAACACCCTATTTAATTTTATTTTAAAGCAGTCATGTAAATCTGAAAATCAATACCTCGCTTTACATACGATTACTCATTTCAAATAGGGTCGAACCCGGCAGAAACATGACTAAAACCGACTTGGATGCGACACGGACCGAGAACTTACAGGAGTTCAAATAGGTCGGGTTCGTAGATATTATTACCTCGACCCGAAATACTTGGACCCAGCAGTTTAACTTGACGAACCCGGCCAACCCAGAATAAGCACCCCTTCAGCTGAAATATAACATAGAACCTTGAACAATGTTGTTTAAGTTTGTATAAATAAAATGTGAATAAATATCTTTCCGGTTCATCCCAAATGAATTTTTTAGAATAAATGAATTGATTAGCGCACTATTATTTTTATTGATATGCTTAACTTTACACATTATATCTATTAACCAAAAGCGCGAGCATTGTGTGCACGCCATTATGTCGCGATTTATTCTTAGGATTTAAGTAGCTTGGCGAGAATTCTCGCGTTTTAGGTGTCGTTCTGTTAAGTCCGACATTAAATCTGGTTTGTGACTTGGCAAAAGCAGTCTCGGGTTTAAGTATCGTTGAAGTTAATCAGAACATTAAATGCAAGTTTCACAACTTGGCAAAACAGCCTGAAGTTTAAGTGTCATTCTGAAATAAGTCCTGAAAGCCGTCCCATTGCGTCGCTTGAGTTCTGTTTAGTTCATCTATAATCTGTTTTATCTATTTTATTTGTACAATTGAAGTGAACAAATATATGACAGTGGCTTTAGATAGATTGGTTTTGAGCTTTTGGTCTTGCATACGCACCTCGATTTTGTTGCTACACTTGTTTTATATTCATACCTACCCACACATGGGATTATTATGGGAAAGTAATCGGATAGGATGACAGGAGTAATGATTTGTAACTTCGTGTAATACAAAATCCATAATAAAAATTTATGTATATATAGCACGATAATATCTCAATGATGTACCACATGGTTGTGGGATATGATTTACGTGCCTATAAGTTTAAATGGTTTCGGGTGGACAAATAAAGCTATAAGTTAGAACTAGTGGGACATAATAACTAACTTAATATGCATGGATAACTTTTTGGCTGGATGCAGTAGACGAAATCGTCTATCGATCGAGGCTCCAAACGATCGATTGCTTGTCGATCGTGCTGCTGTGGATGTTATCGATCGAGGCCAAAAAACAATACTGCTCGTGTGGACGATCGACGAAGAAAGCAAGCGCGAACTCCTCTTCTTCGTTTTGTTGTTTGATGTGGAGCCATATGTATACTTAAGATTGTTGAACACCTATTTAACAAGAGAAGGTTTCTTTTGCTCATGTATGTTGTAAAACAAATACAAGATATGATAAATGGTTTTGAGAAGCGTGTAAGTATATATAACTGGAAGCCATGATATACGAGTGTAAGATGGTCATATGACTTGAAACCATGCATGTATACAAGTGTAAGATGGTCATATGACTTGAAACCACGCATGTATACAACTGGAAACCATGCATATGACTTGAAAATCGATGTAAAGTATACATATGACTTGCATTTAAAAAAATAATAAAAAAAAACCAATCGCCTTATCGCAAGACCTAATCGCCGGTCGTTGGAGAGAAATGACGCTGGCGGGGAAAAAGTAGGGGGATTGAATCCCCCTACTGTGGGCAGCCTAAATGTAACATTTCACATTTTTCATGATTTTGAGACTTATCACTATTCATTAAGCTCCAATCTTGTGGTCCACGTCAGCCTATTTATTATTGTTGAGGGGCATAGATGTTAAATTGTTCAAAAACTTGGGCAGATGATTAAAGAATCCAAACGGGCCTACTGGGCCCCCACCCATTGTGTTTCTACAGGCTGGGGTGTCTGACCCGATTGACAGCTCCTTGAATGGTGTTATAGCCTTATAGGCATTTGTGTCTTTGATGGTATAGGCCTGTTAATACTGTTTAGTGGGCCCACTTCAAGCCCACTAGTTTTTTTTTTTCCAAAAATTGCAGTATCATTATTCGAAGTTGCTAAGTAACATGTTATCCAACAGAATTTAAAAAAAATAATAATAATAAATAAAAAAATTACGTAATTGTTATCTTTAATGCAATAATAGAAAATCAGTTGATCGTTCTAAAAGAGTCAATTGTAATTGATATAAAAGAGTCGATTGTTGTAGAATATTACCGAGCTCATCATATCACCTCTAACATGATTATTTCTTATAATATTAACACATCATCACCAAATGATTTAATCGTATCTAAATGGCCATTTTTATACTTTTAGAGAATATAAACATCATTTTAGTTATTAATATATGTTGCTACTTGTAACCAAAACTTAAGTATGATTACAAACATCATTTTTTTTTTTTTTAATAATTGTAGTGAATGATATTAATGTAGATACTCAAATTTTGTAACAATTATTCATTTGAGTCAAAGCATTATAATAAGAGAAAAAAATTAAACGGACACTTTATGAAACTAGATTATCAAAATAAACCACACACATCATTTTATCAAAATGAAGTTTCAAAAAACATTTGTTAGATTAATGACACATGACACATCCAATGACTAAAAACAAAAATACAAATTTTATGTGCCTGATGCATTTGCTTTGAGCATATGATGCATAGCAATATCTTGTGCACTTGATACATAGCAAATGTGCACCTAACATGAAATCACAAAACATTGTGTGCGGCTGTGCGCCATGATGCATAAGTGTTGTGCGCCGGGATGCACAAGCTCGTAAAATATCGTGTGTGCGCCTGGATGCGTTTTTATCACTCGGTGCAAATATTTTATAAATGGTGCGTGATGTTGGATCTTGGCCGATGGATGTTGTGGAGTAAATAAATCTTTTTGTGGTGGATCTTGGCCGATGGATGTGTTTGTATGGTCAAAGAGAAAATATAAGAGATGTTAGGCATTTAATGTGGAAGCAGATAAGGTAAGTAGTCAATGCTAAGTTAGGGGTGGCATTGTTCGGTTTCGGCTTTCGGTTTTGATAAATCAAAACCGAACCAAAAAATTCGTTTTGATTTTAGAAACCATTCGGTTCGGTTTTGTGTCAGTTTGATTTTTGGTTGTTGGTTTTTTTTCGTTTGGTTTTCGGGTTTTCGGTTTATATCGATTTATCGAACTTTCTTTTAAGTAGATTTGACATATATCTTAAAATAACCATATCTTAAACCTAGTCCAGTAGGACAACCATCTTAAACGGGTGAAGCACTCTTAAATCAAGTCCCAACATTCTCAAAGTTGCTCAAGTTCAAGGATTGTTAGAACTGAAATGCTGTTGAAACAATTGAAGGGTGTGTAAAAAAAAAAAGAATGATGTTGGAAAGATCTTCAATCTTTTGATGTAATTCACCATCTTGATAGGAACAACCATTAACATTCAAACTCGATGTGTTTCGCGACATTTGTGTACCCATTTTTTTACCTTAAAGACGTTTGTATTATGTATATTGTTATGAATAAAATATTAGCGAGTTATGACGATTTGAAATGCGTCGTTGACAACCCAATGTAAATGGAAGATATCAAGATCAAGATCTTATATTATTTATGAATAACAAGAAGATATATTATTTTGACTTTAAACGTTTGATTCGGTTTATTGGTGGTTTTAAAGTTAAACCAAACCGAACCAAAACTTCGGTTTTTCAAAATATAAAACCGAACTGTCGGTTTTCAATCGGTTTCGATTTTTTTGGTTTCGGTTCTTCGGTTTTTTCCGGTTTAGGTTCGGTTTTTCGGTTTCTTGCACACCCCTAATGCTAGTATTTAATTTATTCAAAATACTAAAAGAAAATTGGTTCCTTTTGGTAGAAGAAGTATAATATTAAGTTTTGTACTTACTAAATTTTAAGACAAATAAGTACAATCTTTATATAGGAGTAAGATTAAATGTTTTCTCATAAGTTTCAATAGAAAAAGAAAAATTGTTTACTCTTGTGAATTGCAAAACTATGTTTCCAACATGATCATATTCTTAGTTTATTAATCAAATACGAGTAGTACCAAACTACCAATAGTAGTGAATTGCAAGTAAAATAAAGAGTTAATTACGTTTCAAATAAGACTTCTAGCTCTTTCATTAATGGATGGATGAGTGTAGCCTTGCTTTTATGCTCTATGAGTCTGCTATTCATGCAGGCATGTACATGCAATAAAGACAAATTTAAGGCTTAAGTCCATGTTTAATTGTTTGGGGCAGAAAAAAGGTTTTTTTGATAGTGATGCAAATATATCAAAAATGTCTATGTAAAGTTATAGAGAATAAGGGCCCGTTTGGTTTGTAGATGAGTTTATGATTAGGATTTGGATTTTGATTTGAATTTGATTTAGGAATTGGATTTGGATTTGAGGTGGAGAGAGAAAATAATATTTAAAGATATATTATATATTAAAATATAAAATAAAAATTATTATATTAATATTGATGAGACAATAAAAAAAAGTATATGAGAGTGAGAATTGTTACCACACACATTTTGCTTTAAAACTCACAATTTTTAAATTTCTAGACATCCCTCAATATTCAGCCTGTGAATCCAAACCAAATTTCTATAATTGCAAACAAACATATTTTTTCAACTTCTTAAACCAAAACCCAATACAAGCCCCCAAACCAAACGGGCCCTAAAATTTATTGATGAAACCATTAAAATGTTATTCAATATTTTAAACTAAGGAAATATCACAATGCATTACACATTCAAATAGCTAGAGATGCATGTTAAGTAACTAAGAAACTTTAATTTTGTCGTTACAAAGATCGTGCAAATCAACTACTACCAAATAGCGTAATAGCGTAGTGTTAAGTAACATAACCTCTTCACAAAAGTTAAGCGTTCATACATCAGTATGTACACATTTGGTGATGGTAAGGGAAAAAGTCAGAAATGATCATGACTCACATGTATATCCTTGTTAAATCGCGTAAATCTAAGTCAAGTATTCATTTTTTTCGAATAATCTAAACAGAAAAACCACATCCGTTTAAGGATCTTGCAAATCAAATTGTTCAGCCATTTTGTTTGTCAGTTTAAAAAAAAAAAAAAAAAAAAAAAAATCTCTACCTAACTCCGAGCTACTTTGAAATGAGTACTTCTGATCAATCAGTTAGTCAACAACTGATAAATGACATATTTATGTTTTGTAACACTACCTCTTAAAATCAATAATTGAAGTGGAGACTTCACATAGCTCATAAGTCATAAGTATAGGTTTTATTTCATTTAATGTTATTGAATTTTTTATCCACAACTATTTTCATGAATGAGAGAAAAGTAATTGGCCTATATATGTCGTTACTAAGACTTCACTACAATGCAGATATATAATCCACGTGAGTTAAATCGCATACAAGATGATTGTAAGTTTTGTAACACATTTTGTTGTGTTTGCCTAACTAGTACACTCTAATACTCTATAAGTGATAATACTTACAAAGTTGCAATTAACCACATTTTGAGGTTTATATTGGGTTGCCGGTTACAAGAAAACTTGTTCTTGAATAAGCTCATGATCATTGGTTATTTGGTTATATTCATTTTCTGGTTTTGAGTAGACCATTAATGTATTGAAGCCTGAACAAAGGCCCTGGGATGAGCCCAAGACTATGGCCACATCACACATGAGAGTAAATACCAATATGGGGTGAGGAGGAACCACATCGCAAATTCCGCAAACCTTAAAAAGACCGCAAAATCTACACCGCAAAGTGATCCATAACAAAACCGATGATCGGTTTTGAAAATAGAATAATCGCATTTTACTGGTAGTGGGTTGGGTTTTACCCAAAATCGCACTAAAATAATAAAGACCACACCACTATATCATATTCAAATATTTATTTTTAAATGCTTTTATTTATACTTTTATAATTAATTATTTCAAACACAATTTAATGATTAATTATTATATGAGTTTCTAGGTAATATAACTTTATTTTCTTTTAATTTGTCATTGAAGTTTATAAAAATTTTCATCTCATTCGACTTTTACTATTGTATAGATTTATAAATTTATACTAATACATAACATTATGTATATATGTATCAACCAATCATGTAACCTTATGATATATTTATTCAATAATAAATATATACCAAAAATTATAATTTGAAAAAAATAACAAAATTAACCCAAAAAACCGCAAAAACCCGCAAAACCAAACCGCAAAAACCCGCAAAACCAAACCCCAAAAACCGAAATCGAAAAACCGCGCAGATGTGGATTCTCATATTTTAAAAACGGCAATTGCGGATGCGGATTGATTTTTACCATAAACACCACCAACCCGTATCATGCTCACCCCTAATACTAATACATGAAACAAGAAAATTTGAAAAGTAGTTAGAGGGTGTTTGGCTGTAAAACGGAATCACTATAGGCATGGATATGAGAATTGGTTTATAAACCCATCTTCTTTGATGGGTATAGAAAATGTTTGATTTTGTGAGTTTGATAATTGATAGCCATTATCAATAGCAAAACCCACTAACCAAATAATTGTATTTGGAATGAAAGTTATACCTTCATTCTCATACTCTAAAACCAAACACCCCCTTATTTCACATCAACTAGCTAGTGCAACGTTACCAAAAACAAAATATCCTATTGACCCGGATTCACTTAGAATCTAAATAAAAAGTTTCACAAATTGAAGACTGGTTGGGGCTTAAACTTGTTTGTGACCCGAAGTAAACTTTAGGCTAGTGAAAAAACCTATTTCAACTGGACGACTTGTTCATTCAAAAGCTCGGTTTGGATCAATTTAGACGAGTTGAAAGTGAGATTAGGAGAACATAAGTGAACAAGAATGGTAGTGCAAGCTTTGTAAAAGATGAATCCGATGAGGAATACGAGGGTTGACAGTTTTTGAATCTTTCGTGGGTGAAATGTCAACAGTTTCTGAAACCTTCGTAGGTGAAGTCTCGATAGTTTCGAGAATAACATTTTATGTTGATATATGGATTATGGATACCGAAGCCTTTATCACATGATATTTGTTGGTGTTTAATAATTTTACAAAACAATATATATATACTAGTTAAGTTACCAACGATGCTAGCATTTAATTTATAATTATTTGTTTGTTGTTTTGTTAACTAAAATACATTTTTAGATCACAAACAATATTATAAAACAATTGCTTTTTGGTTTTGGTTTTTGTTTTGTTTTTTTTTTTTTTTTAAAGAATTATAAATAGTTGTATGGTTTGTGTGGATGGTTAATAACATAACATATATAATTTTACAACATTATTAATTTTATGTATGTTTGTAAAGTTGTAGATAATGAAAATGTATTAAAGTGTATTTAGCGTTTTTTAGTTTTTAAAAACATGAGTTGTTTTTAAATGAGATATCGATCTGAGGTGCCATTATCTCATATGGAGGATCATGTTCTTTGTGATTATGTCTATTACTTTGGGTAAGGAGGTGGGTGTTTTAAACCGGAGAGTGATCTTTCCCTTTGATAACATATAAGTTAAAGACATATTTGCTAAAGGCATAAACACTCTTACATAAGCTAAAAGCATCTTTACTAAGAAGATCTCGACGCTTCAAGTCTTCAATGACTTGAAGATTTAATGCAAGAATGCATACTATACTTATAAACCAAAGCTTTTGAGAAAGACTTGGTGTATATGTGTAAAGCTTTTAAAAAGCTATTGTTGCAATGCTAAAAACACTACTAAAAGACTTCTTAGATGCTCTAATGGTATTATACAGGAGTTATCACATTATTTATTCAATAATAATGCCAAAGTATGTTTGTGGTCAATGGTTTATCACCTATGAATATGCATGTATGGATGGTTGAACATGTAAAAGGTTATCACCTATAACAAAGACCAATTGAGATAACTACATACACACAAAAAATGAAGATAATTTGTCTACCTAGGCCTCATGTAAAACAACTATCCAAAATCATACTGCATAAAAAGAACAAAAGACTACACTAATTCAAGAGCCAATCGGATGGATAGCAATTGAACGGAAGATTAGTAACATAGATACACTAATTCGATTGTTGGGACCATTCTTAAACGACAAACAAGAAGAACTCGCTATTGTTTTGCATGTAAAGGCACAACTTATCTCATCACACGCATAAAAGCTACAACAAATTTGATTACCATAAAACACTTGCCACAAAAGGAGAAAACATAGATACACTCATTATAGTCCGGAAAAGATCCTGCACCATGTTTAAACTCATAAAATAGTTTGACGGTGTACACGAGTTGAGGTATCACAAAAGAGCATTGCATCTATCCTCTTTAAATCATGAATGGTCACCGTATTTTGCCTCTTTGTTTTGTCATTATAACTGCAGTTTAAGACACAAATTAATATTCCATGTAGATACATATTGCAAGAATAAATGTCTCGATTGCACTTACTTTAAGGTTATAAGCTTGTCTTGAAGACAACATTATTAATGGGCCATGTGAATAGATATTGCAAGAAGAAATGCTAAAGATTTATGTTAAATCCTATATTTTCGAATATAATTCGTCTAAAATCTGATTATGTTAACATTTTAATTGGAAATGCCCAACTTGTTATATGTTAGCACTTATTTACTTTTAAAAAGCATAAAAGGCGCTTTATCCAAGACTTCATTTGTTGACCGATTTTGGAATAAGTCATAAGTACTTATATAAGCAATCCATAACACATTTTCTCCAACTCAAATGAAATTTCCGGTCATGACCAGTGCGTTTGACCCTTCACTCAATCCGTTGAATTTAGCAAGATTCATCGATTCACGGTCTTATGCTACGCTTGTATCTTGAAAAATCTAATTAATTACCCGATGTGGGAGAGGACTAAGGGTCAGGTAAGGCCATGGAAGATTCATAACGAATCATTGGATACGATTTGGACTACGATTGTAAGCATCCCGAGGATAAGAGCACATGTGGTCAATACTTTAGGCCATTTTAGGCATCATCGCGAGCCTCGACAAAGAACTCCAATAGTGTACACGTCCGCATAGCTCTTTGAAGTTAGTGAAGCATGCAATAGGATACCATTTAATCGTGAAAGACAAATATCACAACATATTATAAAGTTACGGTTAGTTATCAAGTATTTTATGTTGTATATTTAGGGGCATTGGATTACCTTATTTTATGGGTTTAGAAGGTTTTTAGGCTTAAAAGCTTATCCATTGAGCATAGAAACTTAAATTAGCGATAACATCGAACGGTTTGGTTAAGTTGGTTAATAATAAAAAGCATCAAATATGTTAGCTTAGAGCATCTCCAATGGTTGATTTCATATCAAATAGAGTTCTTTTAACTAATTCCAATGGTTTGTTCAAGATGTTATTACGAAACAATTTTTGTTGGGAATTATGTGAAGTAGGATTTCTCGTCATTCGCCGAAGGTTTCTGCAAGTAGAAGCGAATCAAGAAGTGATTCTCTTGAAGAGTACAAGCGCTGCCGTTATCTTGAAGGGTGAAAGTCGACTAGGATCGGCATGCGCTATATGAATTAAATGCTAACTCTCCATATTCTTGTAACGCCCAAGGTTGCATGGGTATAATTGTACCGCTCAATATAGTTTAGTGTATTAGTCATTAAATGCATGCTTGCATGTTTAGTCGATTGGGTAGTAATAGATTAGGGTTCCTTGTTTATAAAAGGAACCTCTTAGTTTGTAATAGATCAACTCATTCGAAACATAGAGTTTCAGTGAATAAAAGATCCATAGAGGATCTAAGTGTTCTTAGTTATAACAACTTGTATTTACTTTCCGCTATAGAATACGAGTGTTAGAGACCGTCTATTAGTTTGCTTATGATTACATAGGCAACACTAACGATCCACGAGTGCTAAAGATCCGCAAGGTCCGAGAGTTTTCAACAAGTGGTATCGAGCCTCGGGAGAGTCTCTACGATCATCGAGAACCTTATTTTCCTCACCCCATACAACCAAAACATATTCACCATGCTCGAACCGATGATGAATCAAGTCACCAACAACAACAAAACAACACCACCAGTATGCAACAACTTAGTCTCTCCAACAAGAATGGTAAGTTTCCTTACCTAAAGAAGGAAGAGTATGATCATGGACCATGAAGATGCGAATCGGATCTCCAATATTGATTGGAATCTGGGAGATTGTGAAGAATGGTAACAATCAAGAAGACCATCCCGCATCTTGATGGTAAGTTTACCATTGCTCCTCCCAAAACCGCAAGAGATTCTTGCAGACAAAGGAGCACAAAGTAAGAACCATCCTTCTTCAATCTATTCCTCGAAGATCACTTAGGTGATTTTCACCACATGGTTGATGCAAAGGACATCCGGATGGCTCGAAAGCAAGGTTTGGTGGGAATGAAGAGTCCAGGAGGATGAGGAAGTCTATGCCGAGACAACACTTCCAAGAGTTCAATATCTCGAAGAAGAAGGTATCCACAAGGGATACGACAGTTTCACAAGATTCGAGTCACCTAAACCACCGAATGCAAAGCCCGACAATGATGATTGCAACTCAAAGTTCCCGAGATCCTTGCCTCCATCATGGTTACATGTCAAGATAGCTCTTAAGGCTAAAGGTGGGTTGGACATGCTCACTTTTGATGAGCTATACAACAAACTCGCATCTCTTGAACTCGATGTCGATCTCCCTACCGCATCCTCTTCCGGTCATTCACCTTTGTTGGGACATCCCACTCCAATATGATGATGCATGCTTCAAGTCCATCTTACTTACCATCATCATCTTATCGTCCCACTCCATCACATCCTCAAGCCAAACCGGCAAGATATTGGAGGATGTTCTTCATTCATTTGTTGCCGATTATGATACTCAAGAAGATCTTGTATATGAAGACTTTGATCGGTGGACCCACTTGAGATGGAGGAGATGAAGCTAAAATGGCGGTGGCCATGCTATCGAGATATCAAGAGGTTTGAAGAGAAGGCGAAGGAAGTTTGGGTTCAAGGGAAAGGATCCACTGCTTTGACAGGAGAAAGGTCAAGTGTTTCTCTTGTCACCGATGGGTCATTTCTCAAGGAATGCAAAGACAGGAAGAGTGGAGAGGAGCTAGCTACACTTCATATCGCCAGAATCGGAAGGAGCTAGCACTTCAAGCCACTCTAGTCACCATGGATGAGCAGGTCAACTGGCCGCACATGAACTCGTGATCGAGGAAGCTCACCGATACAGAGAAGCTTGGATTGTCGCCGATGCACTTCAAGATAGGCATGATCAATTTGCCTTCATGGGACTTTCTCGTACACAACCAGATATTTGGTTGTAGTGAAAGATACAATGAACTTAAAGAAGCTTATGATACTATGAAACCTAGATACAATGAATGCTATGTTGATAATGAAGCTTATAAACTCTCGTTAAAAACATTAGAAAGACAAAAGGTTTGGTTTCGTAAGAATCGATAGCTTATGAAGAAAAGATTAAGGTGCTACAATTTGATCTAGATATTGCTAATATTAACATTAAACGACCGAAAAGAAAGAGTCGATACTATTATCGAGAATCTAGAGCTTAAAGAGAAAATTGCGAGGAAATAGCTAGAAATAAACAATGGTTGATATCCGTGACAATCTAGCTAGAGAACTCTATAATAGTCAATCTGAAACTCCGGAATAGGCTTAGGCTTTCGAAGTATGTAGGATTGGAAGCTAGGCAAGATGGGCGAAATCTACACCGCAGCTTTAGAACACTTTAGAAAGGAAGGTGATTTACATGTCGTCCCCGGACCTATTAGAGGTGAATTCATGCCCACCGACTTATCTATCACTTTTGACTTTGATGGATCACACCATCTGTATGGCAAAAGTCAAATGACTTACTGACAACGATGCTTCATCTTATGACTTTGTCTCTTTCTCCGACAAAGGACAATTCATCGGATCAAGGATCTACTTACAACCGTGATTCAAGTGATAAGTCGACCTTCCCAAGCCCTCACCGAGCCTACACCCAAGCCTCGCACCCAAGACTATCTATCTACAAGCCTTGCTTCTAGGATAGTCAATTCCTTTAGGAATCCTTCTACATGTAATCAAACATCTGAATACTTCTTCCAAAAGGAAGACTTGTTTGTCTTTCAATTGTGATTTTGAGCATAATTTGTTTGTGCTAATCGCCAGAAACCAAGACCGTGTGGACAATTCCTTTAATGCTTCTCCTTGGAGGAGATCACCAATAGACCTTGTGCAACCTAAGTACTTCTACATGGCAATCGAACATCTTCTTTGTTGAATACATCTTCCAAAAGGAAGACTTGTTTTGTTTGTGGAAGTAAAATTCATCTTATTAAGGATTGTGATTTTTATGAGCAAAGATTGGGTGTTTGTGCTAATCGCCAGAAACCAAGACCAGTGGACCAATGTTAACAATATTCCACCTTATGTCCCATTAGCTAGAACTCTCCTTGGAGGAGGTCACCAATAGACCTTATGTGCAACCTACTAGCCCATATTTTAATCATGGTTATTGGCCCGCATATGTTGACTCTAGGAAAAATGGGAAAGGATGTTGGGCACCATCGACAAATTTCAAGAAGTTGTTCTTGGAAGGATAAAGGACCAAAATTTTACCGAAACCCAAGAACAATGGTGGATCTTTCTTCCTTAACCGCAAGTTTAGGGAGGCATATGCCTCTGGGAGGCATATGCCTCGTGGAGGATTTCATAGTAAACTTTGTGTATATGTTGTTTGCTAACACCGTTTGTTCATAGTTTTAGTCTGCTTTGTCTCTTTTTGTCCTTGTGTTTCTCCGAGTTTGTTTTGCGAATGCCCTGCTCGCTTAAAATTCATCAAGTGTGGTCCTTTGGTATATGGTCTAGTAAGCTCAAAGCTTGTTTCCTCTCGAAAGCTAAGTAATGGAGTGAGCAATTGGTTTCACCAAGATAAAATATCAAGACAAGTATTGAAGTTAAAATTGTTCATTCATTCATTCAAATTACGACCACGACTTCGACTTACAATCAACTTCAATGCAACTACAAGAAAAGAGCTATTCTACTTATCCTAATCTAGTACATATCATCTATTCCAACATCTAACAGATGTTGGATATGCATGATCGCTCACATCTTTCACACTAGATGTCGGATATGCATTCGTGAAGTCTTGCATAACCACCCATTCGTTCTATCTCGATGGCTGGAGATGCATAACTTCTATAACGAGGATGCTAAGGATCAAAATGGAAAGGATGGATTGATTCAAATCGTGATGATGAAGAAAAATAATATGTCCTTTGTGCTTCATCTATTGATTTCAACCAAAATGCAATCAATCCACCATCTATAAGCATTTCCTCTATACGATGTGTGTTGATGCACCAAAACACAGTGCAGAAGACCGAGAACCACCCTCTATCCTTAGGGAGTGGTGGATTTCTGGCTCGTGGTCTTCGTGGAGGCTGAGGTGCTGGAGGTTGGAAGTAAGATGTTCTCTCCTTACAGGAGTCATCAGAATCATCAACGGGAAGGGAAGGCTCATTCACAACAGCAAGGGGAGGCTCCTTCACTCTCTTTGAAGTTGCTTCCTCATCTGAGTCTTCATAAGGTGATACATAAGAACTTAAGGATGAGTTGTCTTCTCCACCGCCTGGACTGCTTGCCAAATAATTCTTCTTCCACCTCTCAAGACTGCTTATGGAGGTTTCATTGTCATCTGATGAAAGAATGATTGGGTTGGAACTACTCATGGTTGATTGTGATTAATTTTGGGACATTGAAGAAACTAGGGTTTGTTATGATATTTGGGGATCTTTGTTGAAGTGTTATGTGTGCATTGGGATCATTTTATAGACGGATTCGAGGTTCAATGGGAATTAATGCAAGTGGTTGGCACAGTAACACTCTAGAATATTACCGAAGATATTTTTATCTTTGATGGTTGTTCAAAGTGTATAACTTCAGCAGATTGACCATCTGTTTCTCAAGCGCTACACTTTCTTTGGTCAAGTTGAAATACACGTAAGCTACGGTCAACCAAACGGTCTAATTCTTTTGACTATAACTTGGGCAACAACTACCACTCCACCATTCACATTCTTCCACTTCAAAACAAACCAATTCCCTCTCCTTCATCCAATAACACTTCAGTACGAGCATCATAACCCTAAGATCTCAAATCATCACATGGCACTTGAATTTAAGAAGGATCACAACAAAGTTGCTTTTCTGGGAAAAGCTAAAGATGATGAGTTGTATGAACCAATGGTGGAATTCTTAAAAAGGTCCAAGATTTGCTATGCTCTAACACATTCTCCGAATGCAATATATGAATCACTTATTACTCAGTTTTGGGCATCTGCTTCAAAACGAAGTGAAACAGAGATTGTGGCTACGATTGACGGAACAGAGCACGTGGTTACGGAAGAGATGATAAGGAGGAAGCTTCGCTTGGAAGATGCTGATGGAGTATATCACTCTAAACAGATGGAGGTGCTTACTGGGCTGAGAGCGGTTGGCTATCGGGGTACGAGGACTGACATGTGGCTGAAGAAGCATCTTTGCCCAATGTGGAGGTTCTTGATTCACACGTTGCTTCAAAGGCATTAGCAACAAGTCGAGGATGGGACCGCCTTCTACCCAACTGGATGTGGTATTGTGTGTCTTTCCCAAGGGGTAACTTATAATTTTTCTAAGTTTATTTTTGAAAACATGATTGAGAATATTCAAAGGAAAAAGAATAAGTTTTTAATGTACCCTAGGTTTCTGCAAATGATTTTAGACACCTCTACCCAAGTCCAATCCTTTTATGCCGTAGGAGCTCTGTCAGCCAAACTTTTTGCCTCTATGAGAACTAACTTTGAGGGGGCACATTATCCCTTGACAGAAGCTATGTTGCCTCAAGGCAATGTGGTCACGATGAGGAGAATGTTGCCAACATCCCACCCTCTTCACTGCTGCTACCGATGGCAATCCATCACCAATATTGATGAGGGCCCCTCCTTTCTCGCCGAAGCTTCTCATGTTGCTCCAGAGCAGCCTCCACCAACACCAACTCTAGCACATTGTCCTAGTCCTCCACCTACACATGATCCTCTTGATGATTTTGAGTCTGATCTAAACAGGATGACCACACCTAGTCCTCCAAGGGTACCTGTTGATGAGGTACCTCCTAATGTTGAGAATGACCATGTTTCCACTGAAAGGTCCAATGAAGCTCCCATTACCACAGAGCAATCTGGTGGTGGAGCTGAGGACCCCATTACTCTCACATCAAGTATGATCTTGTGAATGTATGCAATGAGGTGTCCATCCAAAAAGGAACTTGCAGTGACCAAGTCTACTTGGTAGTAAGATTGAAGATCTACTGAGTAAAGTTAAGGACCTTGAGAACAGACTTGAAAAGGAAACCAAAAGGAAGTTTGTGGTTTCTTCGAGGAGGAAGAAGATGAACCTCGCTTGGGTCTCTTGATATGTTAGCCGATGTGTCTCTTAATGATCCTTCATCGTAATTACGTAATCTTCAAAGGAGAAGGATCCCGTTCTTTACAAAAGGAGAAAGAGATCTTACTTGAATAAAGCAACCATCAAGTATCCAAGGAACTAGAGTATGTCAAAGCCGCATCTGCGATACCCCAATGGAGGATGTTGCTATCGAACTTGGTCGGTCTTCATCATACAAAACCTTCGTGTCCACTCCTCAAAGCACCTCACAACATGTTTCTTCTGAAAGAGACTTGGGTGTTTCTACTGAGATTCCTGTTATCGATATTGCTGATGATGATTGTGCTAAGGAGACTGCTGATAAAGGAAAAGGTTTACTGGTAGAAGATGAGCTTGGTCCAGACTTGGTAAGTGAAGAGGAAAGGCGAGAACAAGACATAATACTTGCTGAGTGTAATGAGAGAAAGAAAGATGAACAAATGGCTAAACAGCTTGCAGCTCTTCCTACGTCTGATTTACCTCCTGAAAGAAAAAGGGAGCTAGATGAAATGCGTACTAAGCTTCCTGACACTCATTGGGATGCTTACACTCAGCAAGTCATAGCAAACCCTTCACTTGCTCAGAGTATCTTAGGTACAGACTTCAACAGTGGAAGTTTTGTGGATTTGATGATGGCTCGTGGAAGAAAATTGAAGCAAGAAGCAGCTGAAAAGAGGAGAGCCATCACAGCTCAAAGGAATAAAGATAGACCTCCTACTAAAGCTGAAATGAGGCTTGTGGTGAAAACCGAGCTCATCTCAGTATAACTCTGGGTTGTCAATGAAGCAAGTCAAGGCTTTCCCCGATCATATTTTGATTCGCAAATATAATCAAATCATGAAGCTTTATTCTTCGCACACTTCAAGCTTAAAGAGGATTGCTGGTATTTCAGGTGCCCCTAAGGCCAAGAGGACAAAGACAACTGAGATTGTGGACAATTTTGATGATATGTCATGTTCCTCCAAAGTCTCTACTGAAGCTACCATAGAGACTACACACTCATCCAAGCAAATCAATCTCGAACCTCATGGGATTTCCATCAAGCAATAGTCATGTCCTCTTCCACCACAACTATAGAATCACGAGGCGTAAGAAGATATTTTGGATAGGAAAGATAACAAGGTTCTTTCACGAACCATCTAAGGTTTCTCACTAAACTCCTCAGAGATTGCTAGCTCACCGACAAAACTTCATCTCTGAACCAGCTTACCATTTCTTCTGAAGCACCTAATGTACCAGCTCCCACTCCATCTGTGGCATCTGTTTGCTCAGAAGCTGATATAGCAAGTATAAAAACAAGGAAGGCTAGAAACATGCTAGTAAGAATGAATGCCATTCGTGAAGATACACCATCTTTAGGAATCTATAAGCCGGGAAGAAGGAAGAAGAGGATGGCCAAAATCACTACCCTGGATCTTGAGGCTGATGACGCAACATTCATTATAGAAGGTTCTGCTTCTGATTTTCCTGAGGGAGATCAAAATGTGCTGGTCAATTGGACTCTGAAGCATAATGAGATGAATGTCATTCATCGAAAGGATGAAACTTCAATGGAATTCACCTTTTTGAAGGAAATACTCCATTTGGTAGACAGGGCAGATTTGCTTACTCTGTACTCTCTCGTTACCAGCCATTACTGCAACATTGCACCACAAGGTTCTGGGATGTTCTTACTAGGAGATCTTCAAGTCCTGTTTAACTCTCATTCTCCCGATAGTAGATGACATTCCATTTGGGAGAACTCACATTTATGGCGAATTGTGTCCTAGAGACTCTATCCTCTCCCTCGTGTGCATGTGCTTGAGACTAAGGGTGGAATCACACCGCATGTTTTTGAAAGAAAGTATCCATTGCCCAAGAGACTTATGGAAAGGATGTTGTGTCGGTTGGAAATTCCTCCGCATCCAGTGGGAAATGAAAGACCGATGTTGAACGATCGGTTGGATTGATCAAGACTCAACTTCGCAAGCACAAGTCGCATCTTCATCATGAATGTGGTAATATATATTGTCTTTTGTAATTTGTACCGATTTTGTTGTGTCATGTTGTTTGTTTTCTTTGTTTGTTTGTTAGTTTCTTAGTTAAAAAAAAAAAAAAAAAAAAAAAAAAAAAACTAACTTTCATTTGCAGTTTTGTTGCATTTTTGATGGTTTTTAACTCACCAGATATACCTTGTGTGTATCAAAGAGTTAGCTAGTCCAAAGGGTACAGCTTTGGTAAAGACATGTCAAATCTGTTGATAGCTGTAATGATTTGCTCAAAATCATAGGGTCTGCAACCACCCATGCTTAATTGTTGAGTGTTGTATGGTCATCAATTCACCATGGTCTATTCCTTGTTGGAATCCAAGAATTGGCTAGCCCACAAGTATATGGCTTGTGGTAAAGGCAACTATCTCCATATTTGGTTATCAATTCACCAATTCTAAGAATTGACTAGTCCTGAGCAAACGGCTACGTAAAGACAAGTCAAACCGTTTATATGGTTTCCGATTTGCTATAAATCGATGGTTATCGATGTACCATAGTTTTCGAACTTAAACATTTGGCTACTCCAGAGTAATGGCTATTGGTAAAGAGACATCAAATCCATTATTTTCAATGATTCACCTCTCACGGGAGTTAACACACCGGAAGTGATGAGAATAGTATGCAACTAATAAGTATTGATGTACATTATGTCATTTGTTGTCGCAAAGACCGAGTTTCAAAGTTGATCATCATAGAGATGAGTTTATCATTGGTTCTTTGCTATCGATATGTGAAAACAATCCTCTAGTATCAAGTCTCAAAAGATCTTTCAAGGTCGAAACCGAACTTAACCAAGTCAAATTCCGGTTTAGGGAGGATTGTTGGGAATTATGTGAAGTAGGATTTCTGTCATTACTCGCCAAAGGTTTCTTGAAGTAGAAGCGAATCTCATCAAGAAGTGATTCTCTCAAGAGTACAAGCGTTGCCGTGTTATCACAAGGGTGAAAGTGACTAGGATCAAGATGCGCTATATGAATTAAATGCTAACTCTCCATATTCTTGTACTGCCCAAGGTTGCATGGGTTTTATTGTACTGCTCAATATAGTTTAGTGTATTAGTCATTAAATGCATGCTTGCATGTTTAGTCGATTGGGTAGTATTAGATTAGGGTTCCTTGTTTATAAAAGGAACCATATAGTTTGTAATAGACAACCAACTCATCTGGAACATAGAGTTCCAGTTAAATAAAAAGATCCATAGAGGATCTAAGTGTTCTTAGTTATAACAACTTGTATTTACTTTCCGCTATAGAATACGAGTGTTAGAGACTGTCTATTAGTTTGCTTATGATTACATATGCAACACTAACGATCCACGAGTGCTAAAGATCCGCAAGGTCCGAGAGTTTTCAACAGCCATCATATTACAAATATGATACTACTATAACAATCTAAACCTTTAAGGAAAATGATTTGAAGAAAGTATGCTTTAGAATTGTAATTGACTCATGCAAGCAGTTTTAAACAACAATACAACCCATATTGACACGTTGATAAATAAGTGAGTAAAAAAAGTCACATCTAGCGAGGGTCATTAGAATGCTTACTTTCCATGTTGTATGATGTCGTTATAACAATCACGGTGCATAGTATGCCCACATTTCATAATAGCAGTGTCTTTCATTGAGGAACATATACTATAAACACAGTGATAAATAAGTGTAAACATAGTCGAACATATACCAGCCACAACATCCATATTTATTAAAGTTAAGATTAGGGGGATTGACAAACCTAAGTTTCATTTAGATACATATTAAAATTTCAAAATTCTTAAAGATATTTGATGCCAAAATTGCAAAATGTTTCTATTCAGTGAGTGAAGAAGGCAATAGTAATAATTCATATTTGAAAGATGGTCGATATTATTTAGATTATCTAAAGAAGATAAATATTTTAACTCAAATGTATCTTTCCTAACATAGATATCTTCACAACCATTTTCGAGCACACAAAATGTATATCTAATAAGGTTTGAATCCTAAAACCCTCAAAAGAGAGTCATATGCTTCACGAATACCGTTGTTTGTTAGAATGTTACTTATCATTAACGTTATTTCATTTGTCTCTAAAAATTAAATTTTTAAATGAAAACTCATCACGTGAGTTTAAATTGTTTGTTAGAATGTTACTTTAAATTGGTTTAGTAAACAAAAAGAACTATACATAGTACTAAAATAATTAAACAGCCAACCTTTAAAACTTATTTGTCATAATTCGTCAAACCACTTTGTCCCCTATTCTATACACAAAAGTAAACAAACCGATGGCCATTTCATATACCTTTTCTAAAAATAAACAATTTCCTTGATTAAAACTAAATTTTCTTCTGATAAAATATTTAGTTCTTGCAATCTTCTCTATACATCGAGTGGTTATAGTGTTAAGACTCTTTTAACTATTTTTCATTTTTGAAAAATCAAGAACTGGACTGGTTCCTTGAACATGGAGTAATGGTATTTATATATGTGCATAAATAGAGATTTAAACTCATTAGTTATTGAGCTCAACATATTTTCATCCCAAAACATTGAAAAATTGAAGCACCCAATGTGGGTCCAATTTACTCCAAAAAACAAAGACTTTATTGTGCATCTCAGTTCACTACATTAGTCTATCTGATAAACTTGGCAGCCTTCTAAAGAAATTTAGGCTAGCAGGTGGCATTGGTTCCCTGAACATCGGGTGTCGCAAAAAGTAAAACCCGAGAGCCACTGCTGCCATCTTCGGTGGCACCACGTACAACACAATCGTGATCATAAGACAAATGCCAATGAACAGTTTCGTGGCCCGTGGATCCCTCCAGCTCACTAAGGCTTGTATCCTTTCCCCTTGTGTTGCAAAATCACCCAATACAGTTTGGACCCGAGCATCCAACATTTAAAACCGGTCATATCTGGCACGAATTAGCTCAGGAGGTCTTGAACTTGGAAATTTGTCGAATTCCTCATCTAAATCCTCGGGGTCAACACTTTCAGCTTGAGATAAACGAATGTCCTACCTGCAGGTGTTTTGGGTCGGAATCTGTAATACCAATTCCAATCAAACACACGTATAAAAATGCAGTCGGGACTATTAAATCGGGGTACCAAATAAGTAGCAAATATAATAAATGAACCAAAACCATTGTAACCGGGTTCTTCCATCTCCTAATATTGTCTAACCATTTCGCTAACCCAACAGCCCACGCGAGTACACCCACAATCCGGAACCAATTTGATTTACTCTTTTTCATACTCCAATTATGTGAATCCGCATCTAACATGTATCTAACAACTTCTGCACCTAGTGGTGGCTCTGACCTTGCATGAATGCTATGTCGCATGGCCAAAGTCAAATCCAGGTTTCTGCTTCCAACAGTATGCAGTTACCGAGACATACAACTGGGATATCTAATACTCTTCTTCTGAATTCTATTTTACAGCGTCAAAGTCAAATGTCTGCTTCAAACAATATGCAGCTACCGACACATTCAGTTTTCAATGCTGTCATGGATGCTGTTTCACAGGGTCCAAGTCAAACTTATGTTTCTAATGACATGCAGTTTCAACAGCATAACTTGAACACCATGCGTAATGATCACTGTGGGAGGTACCCAACATCTGCTAGGCATATATCAATAATTCCAACGGCCTCCACTGGAACTGTCATTGATGATAGACAACAACAATTTTATAATTATCACACAGATCAGCATCAGAAAATGCGTATGATGTCAAGTCCGCCGTCCCACGTGGGTAATTAAGAGAGATTCGTTATGTACCGGCTGTGGTTGACCAGTCTTTTTTAAACAGAGTTCCACTTCTAGCTGTGAGGATGATAGTGAGACAACAGAAACAAAATGATTTAATTTTCAGAGTTCATTCTGTTTATTACCAAATAAAATTTGGAATAGGCATTATTTTAAAAGTTTCTGTATGGTTGATTTGGAGACAAATAGTTAATTGGAATCAACCTACAAAAACGAAAAACCAAGATAACAATTAATAAATATCCATGTATAGAAAGCATCATAGCCAGATGAAAAATAATTCACATCATGTTTATTGAAGACAGGGAACTGGTCCATTTTCTGTCGATGTGGGTTATGCAGGAATTCAGCACCATATCAGTAAACTGAATGATAGAACTATGAAGCCTATGTGTTTATTATATGTGAAGGATCATGACGGCTAGGATGGTCATCAACCAATATATACGAACACAGAAAGAAACTTTCTAACATTTGTGAAATGCGTTTGCTTGTTATCCGACTTCCAATCTGTATTGAGAAGATAAATTCATTAAAAAGATGAACAAATGAAGTTGACCAGCATACTCACTAAGATATACCTAAAGAATAACATCTGCTTTCATCCATTCTTTGACTTCAGCAGAGAGTAGAGAGTGATCAAGGTGTTCAACAAAAAGAATGCCTTCATTTAGTTTGGAAATAGAATTCTTGTATTTTCTCAACCGTAAACCCGATAAAATGTCAGCTGCAACTGGCCAGTGAAGGTGTTTAGACGCAATGCCTCTTGTTGGGCCACTCCAAGTGGACGCAAATAATGCATTCGTGGAAGCAAAGGTTGCCCATAAACCGCACACGAGTCAGGTAGCATTGATGGACATGCGAACCTAACTGCCACCTCAATTTCCCCCATTTTCTTCAACCCGGTTCGCTGTAAAACTAATAATGGAAAAGAATTTGTGTATACCTTGTTACTCTCCAATGTAGATATTTGTATACGGACTTTACCTATCCGAAAGTCCGGTTTCTCCTCCACCATGTCAGCAAACATATGCCAATTGTCAAACACACCAATAGTCAAAACCGTGCACGGGTCATAAACCTGCCACGTGTACTGCTCGTTCCACCGTGGATCAAAACTATCAGTAATAGTTCGAGTCCTCACCCATTTCTTCATATGAAACAGATGAGTCCTCACCGTGGATCAAAACTATCCGTAATATCGAGGCAGAACATGAAGGGCAAAGGAAGCTTTGATGTTGTCAAGTGCACTGTGTTTTAGCATATGGTAAGCTCCAGCGAAACCCTCTTCGCCTGGCTAGAAAACCAGCTTTATTGTAACCTTATAAGAGTCAAAAGCAGAATCGTAAGTTTCATGTTCCAAAGGTTGTACCTGTTAAATTAGGTGAAGTACGGAAGTTACCTTGAGTTCATGTCACTTGGCTTGCAGCAGCTTAGCGGCTCCAAGTAGCATTGCTACATGAGAATCGTGACCACAACTATTGGCTTAGATATGATTTAAACTTAGTCTATATAATACGAATGGTAACGATAATCACCACTGTGACAATAAGGTTTCATAAAGATTTATTCAGCAAATGACTGTCATTTCAAGATGTTACACCCATGTTTTTAAGAATTGTTAATACATCCCAAGTGATTTATTCCTGTTTCCATTTGTTAGCCAATTCATCAGCATTGTCCTAGTTGACGGCTTGTAGAATAGCGTAGCTATTAAGATTCCTAAGCATACAAAAGCAAGAATCAAGAAATATACATTTTATTCATGTATAAATAACACTTATGACCCACTGACTTCTAAGTGAGTAAGTAATGATATAATGACTTAATTATTTAATAATTATAACAAAGCTATTCAATTATTAAAGGATTGTATAAACTAAATCTTTTACAATGGAATAAATGCTAATGATTAAGATTTTCACATGTAATGCAGTTCTTTCACGAAGCTTAACTCATCGGTTGCATAAACTTTAGCATGATAGCTTGAATCCTTTTCTCTAACCTATATATACAACAGACATCTAACATTTAACCTTATAAAATGTAAAATCAATTTAAAAAAATCAATTTTCAACCAACATAATTGACAATTTACCGTTGCCAATATCAGCTTGTTGGTCGTCGGATCTATGAATAACGAAGAAGGATAGGAAAAAAATTAAACGCAAACCTTCGATTATATCAGAGGCACAAGCCAGTCCAAGTGGGTAAAACAGGTGTTTGTGTACTGATTTGAATGGAAGATGCAAGAACACACTTGTGTGCATTCTGTTGACTTTCGCATTCACCCAATTCAGAAGTCACATCGTTTCAGGTGTTCACGGCTACTGATGTAATACAAAAGAATCCGTAAGAGGTCTGTGATAACAGCTAACATTTAATCATAGTTAATAAAAGATAAGAGTGACCATGATTATAAGGTGAAGCAAGTCTCAGCTCAGACAACAAATGTTTTATTTAAAACCTAAAACACGCACCATTTTTCATACCACATGATGATTCCGCAGCTTCAGCATTGATAACATGAAACCCCAGAGGTGGATGTGTTGTAACTTTTCACAACTTTTAACAGTTTTGACCAATTTACTTACTAAACACCAAAATGAGAAACCATCATAAATCCAATATTAAGCGAATGGATTAGCATGGGCATGGAATTTCAGTAAGTCAATGATATTCAAAAAACGAAATACACTAATTTAATAAAGTGATTGATGCACTTAAAACACTTACCTGTATATTAGGAGAAAACCAACAATATATAGTGGCATCCTCATCATATCAACTTTCCTTGCGGGCTGTAAGAAAAAAATATAGTCACATGGTGATTGGATTTTTGAGACCTTCAGTTAGATGAATAATATCATATTCAAGTGATTATTAAGTCCTTCTATCGCTTATCTTCTCATGTAGACCGGTCCTCCTAGATATTGCCTGCAAACATGACAATATCAGTCATTAAAAACAAATAATAGTATCCAATAGCCGTATGGATGCTTCTATTCTATAAAATTCTGAAAAATAGAAGATACCTTCATGTAGTCTCATCAACAGCTATGCCAAGATTGCAAGGCATCAATAATGTTGCCCAAAGATTGGTGTACAACAACACAATTTCATAAATAGATAGTTGCGAAAGGTTTTGATTCTATAGTCCACAATGATTTTCATATTACCCTGAAGAATCAGTACATGAAAGTATTTAACTATTTCAACTATATAAAAGAATTCAAAAAAAAAAAAAAGATGCTGGTATTGGTAATATAAAAGAATTCAACTATATGAAAGTGTTATATAGATGCTGACGTGGATATGAAGATTACTTATTTTAGTAATAGTTACGTCTTGGGATTGATTCTTGTTGCTGGTATTGGTGGTCTTCTTTTATTATGATACAGAAGTCATATCTGGTGCGCTTCTATACATCCGTGATGATTTTGAGGCAGTAAAAAAAAGTAGTCTCTTACAGGAGACGATTGTTAGGATGGATTTAGTGGGAGCAATGATAGCTGGTGGGTGGATAAATGATGCATATGGGCATAAAAAAGCCACTCTTATTGCAGATGTAGTTTTTGCAATTGGGTCCTTAGTCATGGCTGGTGCACCGGACCCATATGTACTTATACTTGGTCGGCTATTGGTTGGGTTGGGTGTTGGTGTAGCATCTGTTTTGCTCCAATGTATATTGCAGAAGAAACCACATCTGAAATACGTGGTGACTTTGTAAGCACCAATGTGCTTATGAACACTGGTGGACAGTTTCTTTCTTATCTCGTTAATCTCACTTTTACTAAGGTTCCCGGGACATGGCGTTGGATGCTTGGAGTAGCTGCGGTCCTGGTTATTTTTCAATTTTTTTTAATGTTGTTGTTACCTGAGTCTCCACGTTGGCTTTACATGAAGAAGAGAAAATATGAGGCCATTGTTGTGTTGTCAAAAATTTATGATCCGTATCAGTTAGAAGTGGAACTTGACCAGCTTTCCAATGCCTTGGAGGAAGAAAGACAATGTAAGATTTCCATCAGTTACTTGGATTTTTTGAGAATCAAAGAAATAACACTTGCATTTTTTGCTAGATCCGGCTTTAAGGAATTTCCACAATTCACAGGGATCAACACTGTATGTACTACAGTCCAACCATAGTTCAAATGGCCGGTGTCACTTCAAACCAGTTAGCCCTTATCCTATCCCTCATAGTAGCGCTAATGATTAAGCAGTTTATCCGGTGCCATCCTATCCTTGATCCTTTTATCATTGCATTCTTCCTTGAATCATCAGGTTTCACCAACGTGGGCTGGCTCGATGTTCTTGGGCTAGCCCTTTACATTGCATTCTTTGCACCGCGTATGAGCCCGGTTCCATGGACCGTAAACTCAGAAATATATCCCAAATCTTATAGAGGTATCTGTGCGGGAATGTCAGCTACTATGAACTGGATACGGAATTTAATAGTAGCTCAAATGGACAAAAAATGATAATGAGTCAACCCTTCTAACTTAGCCTGTTTCATTGGTGTGGTAAGTTTTTTTTATTACTTAGTATGCTAAAATTCTTAAAAAGCTCCAAATATGTTACAGAACAATGCTAGCCCAAACCCTTTTTGCAGCCCTCTTTTTGGCCTTAGATTAGCTCCTTTATTAGTTCATATTTTGTTTTATAGGATCTTTGTAGTATGAATTAGATATGTTTCAGCTTATTAGGTTCTTTTGTGCTTATTAGTTAGCTTTTAATTGCCCTCCTTAGTTGCCATTCTGTCCATTTAGCTTATTGGGGCTTTTGGATGCTTGTTGGATAGCTTATTCATAAGCTAAATATTGCCTCAGTAGGCTGTTTTTGGGTCTGACAGCAGACTTGGTGTTTTACAATAGCTTATTCTTATCTTCTTTTACCTTATTCTAGTTCCCAATTAGTGCTTTAGGTTTATTAAACTTGTTTTCATTAGTTTTAGCATCTTTATAAGCTTTTTGTATCCTATTATAGCTTTTAGTTATCCTTAGACAATCATCAAACCAAACAGATCCTTACTTTATAATATAAAAGATACCAAAAAAAACTCAACTTATCAACTGAATGCCCTTTGGCCTTTGCATACATACAATGATCTAGTAATTAAAAAATATTTAACTAAAATGGTAAGAACTTACATAAGTTCCCATTAGAAAGTAGATCACATATGCTGTAATGTCTCGTCAAATCTTACGTGCATCACTTCTCCAAGCCATATTCTTGCTTGAAATTAAGAAATATAAAGAGAGAGATATAGTTATCACATATCAAAGTATAAAAAATATGGATGCTTGATATCTTACTATTGTCAAAATACATCTCTTCAATGTGCTCATTTTACCAAAATAACGTGAGCTACTGAAATATCACGCACAATGCTATAATAATAATAAGCCAAAAACATTTGAGTATATCTGATTATTCTTGGGCGTATTCCTTTTTAAATCATTGAGGTCAACTGAATATTGGAATGTAAAATGTATATTAACCTCACAAGTATATATATTCTGATTTAATAATAAAGAGGTTGCTATTGAATCTAAATCAACCTTAATTCTGATAAGTTATATACTCTTATATTGGTTTGAATATCCTACTACACATATGCCTATTCATGGTTTCACTTACTTTAAAACGGGTTATGGTGCAGTAGTGCACCAGTTTCATCGAAAGTGTTGCTCTCTTGTGCACAAAACAAGTTACAAAAATGGGTTATTGGTTCTCTTAAGCAAAGACTGATGACTAATCAAGACATAAATATACCTCATGTAGTTGAAAGACCGCGGCTGCTACTTCATACACAAAATGTAGCGGATCTAATACTCGGGGTAGTTGGCATACGCAATTAGACATCTTTCATATTACTTGAAAACCTGTTCCAAAAAACTAACATCACGTATCTGTAAAAAGTGACTCTTCCTAGTATATGAATAGAAGAAATCACAAAATAGTAAGGGCATAGAAGAAACACATAAGAGATACTCCAATGGCAGAACATGGAGTCCCCTCAAAAATGATTAGAGGGAGCCTCCTTGCATCACAGACAGAAGATTAAGTAAGAACACACCTGCATACATAACATTGCAACTTTTAGCAAATGGTACTTATCCATACAACACATGTTGAACCCAGAATCTCGACTCACAAAATGAAAGTTTGAAGTACTTAGCCTTATAGCAACCAAATGGGAGACCCATGCTCTAAACGCACAAACCAAATATAAAAATACAAACATTTGATAATGAACACTCAATTTACCTTATTGAAGTCGCCGCTTCCTTCTATAAAATCAAGATAGTTATGCCAATTTTCGAGTTCTGCTACATTAAGTGGTCGAACATGAAAGTAAGGCCTCCTGATAGCAGTTTCAAAATCAATGATCTTAGAATCAAACTCTTTAGCCTTCTTATACAGCTCTTCTCTAACGGTAAACTTTTCATTAGTATAAAAAAAGAATATAGTGTGCATATTTGTGCGTTTGAGGAGTGGCCAAACACAGCTTGTTTACCGTTCCACAAATCGTGTACCACTGATTGAAATAACCCAAATGAAGAGCATGTGAAACCCTCCCAAATAATGAAGAATTTGTGAATTGATTCACATGTAAATAACATTTACATAACACCTACAGAGTATCAGTTGCAAATTGATGCCTAGTCCATAGTGCCATGTTAAAAAGATCAACTAATGAAGAGCATGTAATGTAAAACATAATATAGTCTGGTTGACATATACTCATGAGCTGATATGATCTTATAATAAACATATAAATGGAAGTCCCCAATAAACGCAATGACAATTAAACCAATGATAGATTTCAACATATGGAGTAGAAAACCAATTAGACAACCAGCTCTTGACAATAGAAATTCTATATTTAGACATCGCACATACCATCCAATGTGCGTATAGCATCTAACACATCCCTCCTATCGTAAAACTCCATAAACGGATGAAGAACCTGTTGAATCAAGTTGGCCTTCTTTGTTTCTAACGTCATCTCCAATCTGGTATTTATCAAGAGCCTGATATAACATGTCAAACTAAAAAGTAACATACTACATGCAAGCGTAAAAGATTTATAATGATCATGTATATATTAAATACATGCCTGGTAAACTGAAATAATCTACTAACGTCATTAATAAATTACTCACCATTATCTTTAGCATGTTGGCCCCGCGTGACATAAAAGAAATCAGCATCCATACGCATTAGCCATCCTATACGGAAACAATCGGATTATGGATAAATTTGTACAACGATACACATTTACACCCTGAAACAAAAACATGGCAAATAATTTGCATACCTTGACGAACCTCAACAATTTATGATCGAGGTTTGAAACTGCATGGGGTTTTAAGAACACATATATATCGAATACAATAACTTTAACATTAAATCTAAAGGAAAAAGCATACCTTTGTGTAGAATAAGAATGAACATAGGTTAAAGGATCAAAACCTGCAACAAAAAATATTCAAACATTAGTGGACTAAGCTACATGCATACATATCATGATGGAGATGGCTGATTAAAAGATGAAATTAGGGTTTCAAGAAAAAGTATATTATGAATAAGCTGAGATTTTTTTATCGTGATATTAGGGTTTGTAAGATATTGGATTTCACATACACATCAAACCATAACATAAAGTAGGCGTACAAGAGTTTTTAGAGAGAGAAAGTTAGAGGTTTAGGAAACTTTAGTGAGAGAAAGAAAAATCTTATTATGAGCTCCAACTCTACCTTGGAAGGTAGAGAGTATTTATAGTCTTACAATAAACGCCACACAAAGGGCATGGATCGTGCATACAGGTGGGTAAAGACCCGTCCGTCCTCCACGATGTTACTTAACTAAATACTACATAGCTTAAAAGAACTACGACTACGAGCTTTCTAACGATTACATATACTAGAGGTGACCGACTCTTTAATACCGGAATTTCTAATTCCTAACAATCTCCCCAAGGAGGTCACCAAACATATTCTAAAATTACATTGAATACAAACAGATATTACATTAACAATTGTTCTTGCATTCTTGATGTAGTACTTTGATCCAAGCTCGTAGTCATTGATTCTTCTCATTGCATGTTTGGTTAATCCAAGTGGAAGTCTTTTATTGATCCACGTGATAATAATTTTGAGCCACTTTTGAGATCATCACCAACAAAATCTCAAAGACATCTATTGTGGTGTTGGTATTATGTGATGTTGTGACTTTCGGACCGACATGCTCACATTCGGATCATGATATCTTCATCGAGTAGCGGCTTTCGTTGATTCATGATATTGGCGGCGTGGGAGGTTTGATCTATTCTCGCCTATGGTAATCTATGTACTAGGACCGTTAATAAGTGTTTATCTTCCATTTCCTATTTGTTATATTTCATATATACACCGAGAGATGTGAGTATCCAAACACCCCATGTGAGGTGCTAGTATGTAATTTCGTGCTTGTTATGACTTTCTTGGGCTTATATGTGTTGTGGACCGTTTTGAATTAATGCTTCATGACCCTAACTTATAAATTAATTGGTTAAAGCACATTTGCTTGAGGACAAGCAAATAACAAGTGTAGGGATATTTGATAAGGTTTTAAAAGGTACCATTTGAGGGTCGTTTAAGTCCTTATTTGATCACTTTGTATCCGTTATTGCTTAATATCGTTCCTTTTCACTTTTAGGTCTCTTGAAGGCAAAATGCTGGAATGTCACTTATTTGGACGAAAAGGCGAATATATGAAGAAAATGGCCAAAGTCAAAATCGAGACACTCAAAGTCGTTGAAAATAGAAGGCGACGGCGTCGGTGTTAATGCGACGCCGTCCGAGGATTTTGTGACGGACGTAACCCAAAACTCTTATTTTCAAGTGACGACGCCCGGTTGTAAAGAGTAGGCCGTCGCTACTCGGGCGGCCTAGATGCAATCCGACGACGCCGGTCAAGAGGACGGCGTCACGGACATAAGGTGACGCCGTCGCAAGGTTAACGTGGCCAAGACGAAACCCTAATGGCGGCGACACGACGCGTCACGAAACATAAGGTGACGCCGTCGCATATGTAATCTTATATATAGAATCCGAATTTTTCGGTTTTAGGGAGAGTCTTTTGGAGTAAAACCTAAAACCGAACCTAAGGTGTCTTGTACAAGATTTTAGGGTTTTAAACCCTATCTTACATCAAGATAAGTATTTACTTCATTAATTCAATTATGTCTTTGATTATTTGTGTGTATGCTTGCATGTTCTCCATGTCCGCTAATTTATTTGTGTGTTTGCTTAGGAAGTATGAAACTTAATTATTAAATATTGATTGGTTGTTTCTTATCTTAGTTGATCAATGATCTAGTAATGCGATAGGTCATTCGTTGTGTACTTAATGCTTGATTCATCTTTGTGAACCTTAGAATATGATTACCGAGTAGTTGTAGGCTAAATTATCCAAAGAGTGCCTTAGAGTAAGAGTTTATCATCCCTAGTGGGTTTTGTAGACGAGACCCTTTGGTAAGTTCAAAGAGTTGGGAGAAACGCATACCCTACAACTTTAGACACACAACGCAACTAAGAATAAGACGTGACAATTCAACCATCAATAGGAGATAATTAAGGAGTAGTACAACCTAAGTAAACACATTTTTAAACTATCATACGAGCACACATTAATTAGACATAGACTCCCACAACCTTAGTTTAGATAATTAGATAATAGTAGAGTAATCAGTAGAAATACCAAAAACCCCCAAATCCAATACCCGAGATTCGTACCTTTCCATTTCATAAAATATAAAAATACAAAAATAATCTTCCTCAACCTTAACCTTAGCGTAGTAACTCCTTACTAGCATTCCTATTCCCTAGAGAACGATATCAATACCGTGGCTTACCCTAATTACTACACTACAACGATTAGGTTCATCGCCTAGGGTGTTATAAAACTTGCTCAAGAAAAGGAAGTTTCCTTGACCCCGAACGACGCGTGTAGCGTTATCAAGTTTTAGGCGCCGCTACGGGAATAGAATAGCTAGTTAGTAGTCCACCTCGCTTAGGTTTCTTTGCTTGATTCCTATCAAGTAAACTTTTTCTCATTTTTAGCTTTCTTTAGTCTATCCCCTTTTTCGTGACCCTCGTTCGTAAAACCATCACTCACCATGATCCGTATCTTCCATCGAAGATTCTTCACTCTACCCGCTCCCAATCCCGAGATTGAGAACGCAATCCCACAAAACCCTTCACCTACTCACCATTTTGTAATCACCTAGGGCATAATGAGATAAATTGGCAACAACAAAGTCCTTTCTATTACTCGATTCGATGAGGAATTTGATTATGGTAAGGCACTTGATTGCGGGAGGTCATTAATGAAATTGAAGACCCTCCCAATGTTTTGACCCTAGGTGTAGGATTGAGAAAGATGGCCCTTTAACATGCAATTCCATTGCAAAATAGGACTAGAAGGATTCGATGCTTATTTGAATTCATTCTTACCTTTAAACTTAATCTCGCGGACCTATACAACAAAATCAAGGTCAATGAGTTAACTTATCAAGGAACAATGTTGTTGAAGCGGTCATTTATTTGCACGTGTTTGTCGGAAGTTTTGCTTATTTGGTAGAATTCATGGTCTTAGAAGACTTAGGAGAATTTATAGATAAGGACCTCACTCAAGTAATTTTGGAAAACCTTTCAAAAATTGACTAGGTTGAATGAACGGATGATTGATGGTCTAATTACATTCTCCGATGAAGTTGAAGATTTCATCTACCAAATGCCACGCTCATCCTAGGTTTAAACATAAGGACATCGAGGTTTGTAATAGAATGAACCCTATTCCATTGCTTAGTGAAAGGGATAAGCAGAGTGGGCTTAGGTACCCATATGAGAAAACTAAGCGGTATTACAAAAAATGCCTTGAATTAGGAGATGATTACAAGAAGAATGAAAGAGCGTTGGAATGGCTTAAGTATGAGCACGAGAGGATAGGTGAGGAAACGTAGGAGCACGACTATGAGTCTAGCTACAAGACTCTTTAATAAAGAAAAGCGCTTCGTGGAGGCAACCCATGCTTAATTGTTTGCTTGTTAGTGTCATATATCTTTTATTAATTGTTTATCCTCATGTTTAAATTTGTAAAATGCTTTATTTTATTTTTAACCTCGTCTTAATTGCATATAAAGGTATTTTACATAAGAGATAAGTGTAGGAGGATTACACACGTTTTCAAAAGAAACGTAAACATGAGAATAACAATTAACTAAAAGATATTTATGTTTGTTTGTTCGAGTCAAATGCTTGTATCGAGTCATAATGGATGTTTTACGTAAATTTTCCGAATCTAAAGATGTAAATTTTCCGAATTTTTCCGAAAATCGCACCGCTTTTTGTCGGGATAACCGACGGCGTCAGATTGCAACTTGACGGCCGTGAAGGAGTAAAACATCGATTATTTTTTCTCGTTTTCGAGCTACTTATAAATTTTGGAATTTTCCGGTCTTAATTTTCTTAGAAATTCAGTAAACATCCATTCCACAAGCATTATATCCTAGTTTAAATCGAGTCTTATATATATTATTACCGCCGATTTTACGCGAAGGTTTCGTTTGTTTTCTTCAAGTGTGCGGTTTTAGTTTGTCAAGAAGAAGTTACATAAGATTGGAAGGAGCTTTTCACGCAATAATTCTTCTTGAAAAGGATTTAACCACCACTTTACACGGATCCTACCGAGCTAATCGGGAGTACTAGTTTCTTTCGCTTTTAATTACCTTCTTTTATCATAACTTTGATACTTTCGGGAACATTGGGGACAATGTTCGGTTTAAGTGTAGGGAGGAAAATAAACGGAACTTTGAAACTATGCTTATCCTTGACTATTTGCTTTGTCCAATTGTGATTGTGTAATAAACCATGAGAAAATGTCGGTTAGGGTAATTTTGGCACCAAATTTAAAATTTTTCATGACATATAGGAGTGGGCCATTAGTCTTAACAAAAGCGTCTCATGGATAGGAAGTTGCATGACTAGCACAAAACCCTTTACCACCCAAATTCCACCAAAATGTGAGGATCGCCTTAGATTAGTAGAAATTAAAAGCATTCATCTTCAATGCTTAGAGTGTGAACCGTAGTATATTAGATTCTAGAACTTGTTTTGTGATGCATTCCGAGATCGCAAGTGAGACTACACTTGTGTAGTTAGGAATAACTAAATGATAAGAGGCATTAGGATAAACCCTTGTTTGATACCCGTAATATAATTACTTCTTCCATATCGGTTGAGTAATTCCCCACACCCTTTGCGTTGTACTCATCTTTAGTACACGATACCCTAGTTAACCCCTCGAGCCTATCCTTTTCGCGGTTCTCGTAATGTTTCGGTTTTTCCGAATATCAATGAAGAGCATTGTTTACACCCCACCCCCAAATATACACCCAAATCGCCTTAGCCTACCCCTTATGCACTCACTTTTAGTGCAAATGTTTGTTATCACCCTAAACCCTTAGTTCAATTATCTAGTTGCTTGCATAAGTTGCTAAGTCGAGTCATATCCTTTGTATACGCTTTGGGACGATTGGGATTCATGGGAAAAGTTAAAGTTTATGAAATGACGGAAGGGAACGTTAAATTCAAATTCCCTTTGTTTGCATAATAATGTACCCCAAGTGTTTTGATCTTTTCAATTCGGGTCAAATTAGTATTAGAGTAATAAAACTCAAGTGTAGGATATGCCTATAAATCCTATTATTTTGATGTTATCATAGAGGATAGTAGAGTAAAAGTGTATGAAAAAAAAAAAAATTCAAAAAAAAATAGAAAAGGAGAAAAAGAAAAAAAAAATATATAGAGTAAAAAAAATAAAAAATAAATAAAATACGGGCTACCATCCTACATCTATCCTTTAAAGTTATGTTTGTTTATTTCTGTTACCTAGAGTTTTAGAGTGTCGAGTCTTGGCTTAGCAACGCCATTCTTCGTATGCATTTAACATAGAGATTTTTGACTTACCACCACTAAATAGCCTATCCCACCAAACCCTTGTTTCCTACCGTAAGCCTAACATTACAACCCTTTAAAAGACCTCTTTGATAGTCTTTCCTAGGTGCTTACGCCAAAGCGATGGAGGTTTGATCTATTCTCAAGCCTATGGTAATCTATGTACTAGGACCGGTTAATAAGTGTTTATCTTCCATTTCCTATTTGTTATATTTCATATATACACCGAGAGATGCGAGTATCCAAACACCCCATGTGAGGTGCTAGTATGTAATTTCCGTGCTTGTTATGACTTTTATGGGCTTATATGTGTTGTGGACCGCTTTGAATTAATGCTTCATGACCCCTAACTTATAAATTAATTGGTTAAAAGCACATTTGCTTGAGGACAAGCAAATAACAAGTGTAGGGATATTTGATAAGGTTTTAAAAGGTACCATTTTGAGGGTTGTTTAAGTCCTTATTTGATCACTTTGTATCCGTTATTGCTTAATATCGCTCCTTTTCACTTTTTAGGTCTCTTGAAGGCAAAATGCTGGAATGTCACTTATTTGGACGAAAAGGCGCGAATATATGAAGAAAATGGCCAAAGTCAAAATCGAGACACTCAAAGTCAAAAATAGAAGGCGACGGCGTCAGTGTTAATTGCGACGCCGTCCGAGGATTTTGTGACGGACAACCCAAAACTCTTATTTTCAAGTGACGACGCCCGCTTGTAAAAGAGTAGGCCGTCGCTACTCGACGGCCTAGATGCAATCCGACGACGCCGAAAGTCAAGAGGACGGCGTCACGGACATAAGGTGACGCCGCCGCAAGGTTAACGTGGCCAAGACGAAACCCTAATGGTGGCGACACGACGGCCATTTAAACATAAGGTGACGCCGTCGCATATGTAATCTTATATATAGAATCCGAATTTTTCGCTTTTAGGGAGAGTCTTTTGGAGTAAAACCTAAAACCGAACCTAAGGTGTCTTGTACAAGATTTTAGGGTTTTAAACCCTATCTTACATCAAGATAAGTATTTACTTCATTAATTCAATTATGTCTTTGATTATTTGTGTGTATGCTTGCATGTTCTCCATGTCCCGCTAATTTATTTGTGTGTTTGCTTAGGAAGTATGAAACTTAATTATTAAATATTGATTGGTTGTTTCTTATCTTAGTTGATCAATGATCTAGTAATGCGATAGGTCATTCGTTGTGTACTTAATGCTTGATTCATCTTTGTGAACCTTAGAATATGATTACCGAGTAGTTGTAGGCTAAATTATCCAAAGAGTGCCTTAGAGTAAGAGTTTATCATCCCTAGTGGGTTTTGTAGACGAGACCCTTTGGTAAGTTCAAAGAGTTAGGGAGAAACGATACCCTACAACTTTAGACACACAACGCAACTAAGAATAAGGACGTGACAATTCAACCATCAATAGGAGATAATTAAGGAGTAGTACAACCTAAGTAAACACATCTTTAAACTATCATACGAGCACACATTAATTAGACATAGACTCCACAACCTTAGTTTAGATAATTAGATAATAGTAGAGTAATCGGTAGAAATACCAAAACCCCCAAATCCAATACCGAGATTCGTACCTTTCCATTTCATAAAATATAAAAATACAAAAATAATCTTCCTCAACCTTAACCTTAGCGTAGTAACTTCTTACTAGCATTCCTATTCCCCAGAGAACGATATCAATACCCGTGGCTTACCCTAATTACTACACTACAACGATTAGGTTCATCGCCTGGGGTGTTATAAAACTTGCTCAAGAAAAGGAAGTTTCCTTGACCCCGAACGACGCGTGTAGCGTTATCGATTGTTCATCCGCCATTTGAACCAATTGAAAACCATTTGAAAATCAATCCGGATACTTGTGATATATTATCAAAGCATTTTGTACCGAATTGTTTTTGATATTTTTAGAACAAGAGCTCCCTCAACATGTGCATCAAATTTGAAAATGTTTTGCACATATTAGGAAAAGACGCACATTGAGATAAATTGATCACGCTTTCAACTATTTGTGGTTTAAAATAGATGCTCCCTCAACATGTGCATGGAAAATTTGAAAACGTTTGGCACATGTGGGAAGGAGAGCTTGTACATCCTTATAAAACCATGTAAATCAATTATCGATTAAATCCAATATAAATCAAAATTCTCCCCGATCACAATTATCAAATCCTTTGAGATTTGTGATCTCTTGTAGATTTAAATTGATTTTGAAAGCTTTTAAGGAGAATTGTGACTTGATTATGAAAGCGTTTTAATCGATAAGGATCGGATTTTAAGACTTTAAACTCCATTGATTAAACATGCATGAATATCTTTTGAAAACAATTGAATGACAAATAACTTTTAATTTAATTGAAATCATTCTCCCCTCAATCAATGACAAAGGTTGTTGATTGAGAGATAGATATTTTAACAAATAAGTTGAGATGATTATCAAAAATAGAGTACTAGTTATTTTTCAAAGCAGTTAGTTTTCAGCAGATAAATGTTTATAGAATCAGAGCATGGAATTTTGAAAACATTATAAAGTGTAGCTCTGTTCTTTCTTTAAAAAGCGGGTTACTGCCTGAGATGACAATAAACCATTGTTTCTCTTTCTCTCATAATTTTATTTTATTTTATTTTTATTTTTATTTTTTTTTAAGAATTCGAACAACATCTAAAGTCCCGTGTCATTCTTTGAATGACAGCACAAAGACCGTAGATATTATCGAACCGAGAAAAACATGACAAATTGACAATATTTTTTGAAGATTTTTCTAATTTTTCGATTTTATGGATTTTGAAAGTTTTATAATTTTCTATTTGATTTTTGAGAGTTTTATAATTTTGTATTTTGTTTTTCGAATAAATATTTACAAGAGATAGATGAAGATAGACCTTTACTCCTCGCCTTCCTCCCGAAGACGTTTGAGTGTTTCGTTGAAGGCTTTTCAAGCCAAGACGTGGAAGAATAAACTCAAACGTTCTCTTGGAAGAGCTTTGGTGAAGATGTCTCTAACGATAATCGATCCTCACAAAATAGAGTTCCACCACACCTTTTTCCACTTGTTCCCGATGAAATGATGTCGAATGTCGATATGCTTAGCTCTTGAGTGTTGAACGTTATTGCATGAAAGAGCAATAGCACTTTTATTATCACAAGATGTAGGATTTTGTTGAATACAAAGCCATAGTCGATTAATCGAGATCTCATCAAAAGGATTTGAGCACAACAAGATGACATGGCTATGTATTCTCGCCTCAGAGGAAATAGAAGTACTCATTTGCTTCTTTGAAGACCACTCACAAGCTTATCACCCAAAAATCGAGCACCTCTAGACGTATTTCGACGAGTATCTTGACATCCCGCATGATCGGATCTGATAGGTCGTTAGTGACATACCGGTGTCCTTCGGTACCAAAGTCCCATATTGATGGTTCCTGGAGATACCGAAGACCCGCTTAACCGCTTCAAGGTGCTTTTTAGTAGGCTTAGCTCGGTATATAGCACACATGCAAACAAATGAACAAGATGTCTCGGTCTACTAGTCGTGAGGTACATCGTGATCCAATCATACTACGATATTTTGTTTGGTCTACCATGATCCCCGAGTGGTCCTCATCTAGTTTAGTTCGCTCAATCATGGAGTGTCAATGAGGTCACTTGAATCAAATCCAAATTTCTTTAAAATCTCATTTGCATATTTAGATTGATTTATGAAGATGCCTCCGGACTTTGTGAAATTTGTAATCCCAAGAAAATGACATTTGTCCCATCATTGACATTTGAAATTTTGAACCCATTTCATTTGAAAAACGGTCACACTCATTGGGGTCACGAGGCAAAGATGATATCATCAACATAAATTTGAACATGAATTAAATGTTTGCTCGACTTCGGTGAACAATGTTGGATCAACTCGCCTTTGCTAAATCCGTAGATAGAAGAAACTTTGATAGTGTATCATACCATGCCCTCGGAGCTTGCTTTAAACCGTAAAGAGCCTTCTTCAAACGATAAACGTGAGAAGGATGCTCTTGATTCACAAATCCTTCATGTTGGTCGACGAGACGACTTCTTTAAGATCTCCGCTCGTAAATGCCGCCTTTACATCCATTTGATAGACTACCATGTTCTTACTAGCAAGATTAGCCAAAAGATTCTCGATTGCCTCGATTCGAGCAACAGAGCAAAAGATTCTTCAAAGTCAATACCCTCCTCTTGACGGTATCCTTTAGCAACTAATCGAGCCTTGTTCTTCAACACATCACCATGCTCATCAAGTTTCACTTTGAAGATCCATTTTAGAGCAATAATCATAGCACAACGGAGTAGGTACTAAATCCCATACATCAAGTCGATCAAACTCATGAATTTCTTCTTGCATGGCATTGAACCGCCTATCTTCATTCATGGCGGTTTTAACATCTTTTGGTTCGATCTTAGAGAGTACGGAGTTGAAGAAGCACCATAAGGAATCGGTTGCAAGTTGTTTCCGTGTGGATACTTGGACGAGAGGGATTTCAATGATGTTGTCTAAGGGATGATCGTGAGTCCATTTTCTAAGGTGTTCATGTGGAAGTTGTTGAGGAACCGAGGTAGCAGAGTCGATGTCTCCTCAAGAAGATGGTTCGATGATGATTCAGAGCAAATATGTTTTCAAATGGAGCATCTTCGGAGTAGCAAAGGGATTAACTTCATCATTGAAGCCGTAAATAGTTCCATGATGTACATTCAAGATTGATGATTTGTTGATGAGATCGAGTTATCGCAGCAGTGCTTCTTGACTTAATGATATTGAGACCAAGGATTGACTTCATTCTCGTGGATATGAGCGACCTACTGTTGTGGGAATTGTCATTCAATAGCACTTGGCTCATAGAGTTCATCAAACATCGGATCAAACAATTTCTTTAAATCATCTTCACCGGAGGTACATATGGAATAATTGGAGAGGAATTTGGTACAAGGATGAACCAATGAGACTGTTTTGAATCATGGGTCCCGAACTTGATTGTCCAGAGCCATTTGACCGATCACCATCAAATGTGACGTGAATTGTTTCCATGATATTTCGGGTTCTCTTGTTGTAGATTCGGTATCCTTTTCTCGCTTGGTGCATAACCTACAAATACTCCAATGTCTCGCTTTAGCTTTAAGTTTGCCTAAATCTTGCCCTCATTAGTTGGATAACACAATGCACCGAACACAAGAAGGAATGAAAGATTAGGTTTTCTGCTGGACAAGTTCATATGGAGTTTTTCCATGAGCAAGGTGAATCGTGGATCGATTTTGGGTGTAGCATGCAAGCGATTGCTTCACCCCGAGAAACATTGAACTTTTGAGTAAATCAAGATTGTCCTTGCGGCTTCCACAAGAGTTCGATTTAGTCTTTCAACTACACCGCTCGTTGAGGAGTTCGAGGAACACTTCTTTGATGACCGATTCCAATACTTTCATAAAACTCACTAAGTTGTTTGTTAACAAACTCGCCCATTGTCTGTTCGGATGATTTTGACCGCTTTGTTAAGACGAACTCGCAATGTTTGATGAATTTGATGATGATATCCTGAGTTTCATCCTTTGTCTTTAAGAACTTTACCTAGGTGAATCTAGAGAAATCATCAACCACAACTAACACATATTTCTTCCCAAAGATATTCTCACTCTCATGGGTCCACATAAGTCCATGTGAATTGTATGAAGAACTTCGTGACGAGTTAGTAGGTTTGGGTTTATAGGCATACTTCTGCTTTTTCCCAATTGGCATGTCGAACAAAGATGATCCTTTTCGTACTTAAGTCTAGGTAAACCTACAACTAAGTCCTTTCGAGAGATCATTGATGGTGCCAAGTTCAAGTGATTGAGACGACAATGCCATAACCATGACATTGTTTTAGAAGCCTTTGACAACAAGCAAATTGGAGAAGACTTCATCATATCTTCGATAGAGATGGTGTATAGATTTGAACCACGTGAACCTCTCAAAAGTTCCTTACCATCAAGTTCTCTAACGAAACAAGTATGTTTTCTCAAGGCTACTTCTAGATCGAATCGCAGAATTGACCAACAGAGAACAAAGTTATGACCAAGACCTTCTACATAATATACCCCGGAGATAACACTTTTACCAATAACATAATCTCCATAACCCATAATTGCACCGAAATGATCATTCCCGAACCTAATCAGTCCCCGATGAATTTGCTCACGGTTCATGAGCGCGACCGTCGCCAATCATATGCTTGGAACAACTCGAGTCCGTACCACGTAACGATTTGAACGATCCGGTTGAACATGATAAGAATGGATAATCGATAATTGGGATCCCCATGCAAGAATGGGTTCCATTTGGTTAGTAACAATGGTTGGAACACCCACATCGTAAATAGAGGCATTCATATCGTAAATTGATGCAATGGGATCATTATGAATAGATGCAAGACTAGTGTATGTATTTGCCCTATTCAAAGTGTGCTCTCTTCTTAAGGGAATAGTTCTACCAGTAGGCATCCATTTTCTAGTGGGCGTTGCCTGATTAACCTTATGGCTCACAGGTTTCCATTGATAACCTATCTTACTAAATGTTCTTCCTATGGGTTTCCATTGTTTTCTAACTCTCTTTTGCCTTTGCCTTTTAGCCTTTTTAACATGATTGTTTTCAATAGTAATGTTAACTGGGGGTATGACAGCATTAGACAAAACATTCACACCACATTCATGATTAGAAATGTAATTCAAGCGAGACATCATTACAAGGAATGCAAATAGTATCGAATTGAATTAATTACAAGACGCCTATGGCTAATACTAGAATCAACACGATTCGCTTTATTCGACTCAATCTTAAAGTTCCTAGGTTGGTCTTCTACTCTTCCAATGCACATTCTTAGCTTGCGAGGTCCTATCATTCCTTGTATTGTCTTGAGACTTTGACCGCTCGCTTTAATGTCACCGACACTCTGTAGAGGAATGGGAACATTAGTTGGTTTTGCTACTTTTGCATCTCCTGCTTAGATGTTCGGGATCCGAATTACATGCAGGGACACTAAGGTTCACTTTCTTAACACTAGAAGTGCTGGATTTGTACTCCTAGAAGGCACACTAGAGTTCGCTTTCTTAGCATTAATGATCTAGAATCAACTACTTAAAGGCACACTAAGGTTCACATTAAAACATTGGGCATCGAATGAATATCATACTTGGCACTAGGAATCGAACATGGAATCAAAGGATTAAATCTCTTACCTAAGGACTTTGGGCATATTGTGATTAAGCATTCTAGAATTTCTTGAGATCGTTTGGCATATAAGCATGCATGCCCAATTGCATTGTCAAGTGGTTTCTCTAATTTATCCTCTTCAACAATCTCAATGAGACATTCTAGACAATCCTTAAGGGATGAGAAATATGTTTGAATAGCAAGTTTGTTATTCACGAGATGAGGGGAACATATTTCATGCACAAAGCATATTTATTACAAGAGTGTACCTTTGATACACCATTCTCCCCATGGGTCATTGGCATTTTTCCTTTTACCGGCTCTTCGATTCTCAATTTCCTTTGCAATGAAGCTATTTGTTCGTTGTTTTGTTACGAGTGACCTTTATTGATTCAAATAACTCATTGAAATGACGTTTAACCTTTTCATTTTCTTCTAGAAAACTTTCGCTTTCCTTTTGTAATGCATTTACTAAGTTTTGAAGATGAAACGTTTGAGAATTCGAGAATCTAAAGGAGGAGGCATTTGGGAGCTGTCACATTGTTCTTTTGACCCTTTAATTGAGAGATTTGGGCTTTCAATTTTCCGATCGTGTTACAATGAGCTTGAATCTGCTCATCACGCTTATTTATTTGAAAAATTGCATTAAACTCGAGCATCCGAGGATGTCTTGATATTTGAAGTTTTGACATTTTCTTTAAGATGTTGATATTTTAGTTGTAAATTAAAATGCTCAACCTCTAGTTTAGAGAAATGTTTAACCAAATTGTCGTGATCATCCTGCTCAATTTTCTCATTTAGTTTAGAATTATTCTTTTCAAGCTCAATGACACGATCATGGGAGACTTTCGGGAAATGATAATTCATGAAATTGAGAAGCATTAATGGAACAGTTTGTAGCGATGAAAACACATCTTGAGTAATACATTCGAAATAAGAGTCTCATTTAATGTATGCAAGTTCTTCCTCTCAATCTCATTATATTTTAGTGCTCGCTCATAGTCACTAACCTCAATTATCATTGCATCAAACTCCTTTTCCATTTCTTTAATGTCTAAGTTCATTCCTTTTAAGACTTTCAAAATGATATTTTAGTTGTTTAAAGAAAGGCATGACTTCATTAAATAACATTCTTTTGTTTGCTCAAACCCCTTTCCCTTCGCTTATACCAATGGTGTGATCCTTTTCTTACAAGTTTTCTCAAAATCAACAAATAGTTGAAAAATAACATATTGACCGATTAAGGTCTTGCTTTTCGTGGCAATAGTCCTCGGTACTAAATGAATTGGTGTATTTGGAGGATACACAATGTCAAGGCATTTTCCTAAAGGGAGGGTTCATTACAACAAGATTCTCTCGCTTTTGCTTATCTAAATCCTTTTCCGAACACTTGTTCGGGTGTTAACAACGTCTCGAGGCTTAAACATGTTCAAGGAAATCCAATTCTCCTTCTTGTAATCATGGGGTGTGATCTTTATTTTCTTCTCTTTACATTTAGGATCATCTAATTTCTTGTTCATCTTTTCCCTAGTGACTTCATCCGATTTCTTATCTTCCTCAATTGCACTCAACGCAACTAGGTTTCTGCTCTAGGTTTAAGGATTTCATTGCCATCATAAAGAACCTTATGAGCATTTATGATGATACTAACATGTCTAATGCTATAGCCACAACTCTATGATCAACTTTCTTTATAAATGATGGTAACCGTGTATACGGTTATGGGCATTGGTTCTCACTTTATAAACCGACATGGATGTCTTTTTACAATAGTGTCTTACTCATGAAGTCTTCACAATGATCTTGCGTGGATTATCTTGTACAAAGACCACTAGGCCAAGTTCTATAGTTGTCAGGATAGTTACGCTGTGAAGTCTGTGGTGTATCCATTAGAAAAGACCTTTTTCTTTTTGCCAAAACCTCCCAACACCCGTTCTTCATGATGAGGTATGTTGTTTCTTTTAATTGGTCCATGCTATACATTTAAGATTTAGTTGAATTTGTATTGATTCATTTACTATATAGATTGATTATGTGGAATTTGAGAGGCATGCTACTGGAGGATCAAACATGCATTACTTCGATCTGGTTATCAGACTCAAGACGGAGCAAGAGCATATTTTTCGTAACATTCAGAGAAATGAATACCATAACATGTTTGATTTTATTACGTGAGTACAAGTAGGGGTGTTATCGGGTCGGGTTATCGGGTTTGTCGGGTCGGGTTGAGTCGGGTTTTATATTTTTAAAAAGTCACCCGCAACCCGACCCGATAAGTAATCGGGTTATCGGGTTCGGGTGTTATCGGGTCGGGTTAAGTCTGGTCGGGTTAAGTCGGGTTGTCGGGTTAAGTTATGCACACTGTTCACATAATAAAAGCGTATTACTTACATATATTTGCTGTACAGTTACAACATTTAATAATTGAATATATATGGTGACAAACTTACAACAACAAAAGCATATCTGTTATTGTACAATTGCAAGTTAACATCATTTAATGTATACGACTCGTATCTGTTGTACGTTTATAATTGAATATAAATGTTGCATGTTCATTACTAAGTGGAGTATTGCACAATTGCAAGTTTGCAACATAACAGCACTTATAACAGATATGAAGTCAGCATTAACAGATATGAAGTCAACATATACTAAAAACTAATAAATAAAAAATGGAAAATTGATTTTCGGGTGTTATCGGGTTGACCCGATAACCCGATAGTATTATTTTTTTAACCCTAACCCGACCCGATAACACTATCGGTTAATCGGGTTCGGGTCAAAACAACCCGACTAGATTTTTTGACCCGACCCGATAAGGCTTATCGGGTTCGGGTTCGGGTCGGGTCAACCCGACCCTACTGACACCCATAAGTACAAGTCTTGTTTAGCTTTAAGTTACCTATATGGGTTACTACTAATGTTTTACCATACAATTAATGGCTAAATGCGCTTCAAAGGGTCTAAAGATTATGAACACGGGAGTCGGTCTCCAAGTGCGAGATGGTGTTGCATTGTGTCTTTGCCGACCAACGAATCGGTGAAGAAAGTGATGAGGAGGTTAGCTTTTCATAAATCGTAGTTATTTTAGCAGTTTTATATGTGCTTTAATAAGCCTTACACTACCAGTGGCAGACGGGTCGGGTTGGGTCATGGGTCAAATGGGTTATGGGTCAAATGTAGAGGTGGCAAAATGGTTGGGTTGGGTTGGGTTGGGTCTTGGGTCTTAGATGGGTATGGGTCTATATGGGTATGGGTCTAGATGAGTCACTTGCATATTTTACGCTTTTGCACGCCGTCGATTTTTCCGTTTTTACGCTTTTGTCCGTTTACACGCTTTCTCCGGTTTTACGTTTCGTCCGTTCTTTTACGTTTTTGTCCGCTTTACATTTTGTCCATTTTTTACTTTTTACACGCTGTTTGTTTTGTTACGTTTTGCCCTTTTGACGTTTTCGTCGTTTTACGTTTTCTCGTTTTACCGTTTCATTTGTTTTTACGCCGCCCGTATTTTAATATTTTTACGTTTTGTCCGTTTTCGTGCAGGTTTTCGTTTTGCCGTTTACGTTTTGTCGGTTTTACGTTTTACGTTTTGTCCGTTTTACGTTTCGTCCGCTTTTTACGTTTTGTCGGTTTTACGCTTCGTCGTTTTTTTTTACACGTTTTTTAGCTACATTTTTATGCGTTTTCGTCGTTTTTAAATGCAAAACGGATAAAACGCAAGAAGATGTTAAAAATGGACGAAATCGAAAAACAGATTTAAAACGATAAAACGAACAAAATCGTAAACTAGGGAACGAAACGTGAAAACGAGCGGCGTAAAAGGGACAAAACGTAAAACGGACAAAGACATAAAAACGTAAAAATGGACAAAACGCGTAAAACGGATAAAACGTAAAACTCGACAAAACGTAAACGATAAAACGTAAAAACCCGACGAAAACGCAAAACGGACAAAACGTAAAATTTTTTAAAATACGGCGAAAACGTAAAAAGACGAAACGAGTAAAACGAGAAAACGTAAAACGGACGAAACGTGTGAAAACAAGCAAAATGTAACAAAACAGACGAAAACGTAAAACGGACAAAACGTAAAAAGCAGATGAAACGTAAAACGGACAAAAGCGTTAAAAACAAACGAAACGTAAAACCGACGAAAACGTTAAAAGCCAAGCGGCGTGTAAAACGGACAAAAAGTAAAAAAAACGACGAAAACGCAAAAGCGTAAAAAGCACAAAATGGACGAAAACATAAAAAGAAGACGAAAACTTGAAAAACGGGCGAAAATGTAAAAAATAGACAAAATCGTAAAAACGGACGAAACGTGCAAAAGCGGACAAAACGTAAAAAGCGGACGAAAACGTAAAACCGACAAAAGCGTAAAAACCGGACGAAACGTAAAATGGACAAAACGTAAAACAATCGACGAAAACGCAAAACGCACAAAATTGTCAAAAGGGACAAAACGTAAAAAGCGACGAAATCGTAAAACGGACAAAATCGTAAAAAGCAGGCGAAAATGTAAAAAATGTATTTAAAACGGACAAAACGTAAAAAGCGTGGAAAACGTGTAAAGCGGACAAAACGTAAAAAACATAATGAAACGTAAAAGCGGTCAAAAACCGTTAAAAAGCGGAAAAAAGCGATTTAAAATGATAAAATTAGATTGTGAGTGATTTGTATAATTTTAGTTAACAATCAATTTAAACCATGTAAATATTGTACTAGACCCATGTGGGTATATTATTAGACCCAACTAGACCCATCAATATTAATTAATTAAAATAAATTATACCCAACTAGACCTATCTATTAAAATAAACTAAACCCATTTAGACTCATCTCATTAAAAAAATTTACCCAAATAGACCCAAATTTAACCATTGGGTCTTAAATTGCCACCTCTAGTCAAATGCATCATGCGTAAAAGAGGTCATCTTTTAGAATTTGGTCAAAAGGGTCGTAGGTCAAACGGGTTGATGAAAAAACTAAATGACCCAAATGACCTGTTATGTGTTTTTGATCTTACCGTTCAACCCATGATGATGAAAATCTTACCCACCGACAAAATGTTTGCTAATCGGATGTGTTTTCCAACACGCTTATGTAGTTTTTATATGCAAGCCTTTGAGCAAGATTTGTACGTGCAATATTTACATGAAACAATTAAGCGATGTGAGGATTGCAAAGACCAAGCATGGCTATTTTCTTCTTTTTTTAGCTCAGTTATAGTTAGTTGGATTGGGATAATCATTGTACTCGCATTTCATACTTGAGAAAATGTTCGTTTCTTGTTTGTGGTTAGGCAAAATACTTTGTCTATATCGATTTATGGTTTGAAATAATAAATAGTTTTGAATCTCGCTTTTTGTCATTAATTACTAGTTTTCATGTGTTAATTTGGAATAAATATACGAATATGGGTACCGGCAAAGAAGAGAACAATATTAAGAGTAGCCTATAGTGACACATGTATGTGTCGAAAAGTCTCAACCTATTATGACACTATTAAGTGTCAGGAAACTTTGTCAGTATATACTTTTACCGCCTGACTTTTCAATGACACTTTTTATAAGTGAAGGTGAAAGAAAAAATGATTTAGTAACACTTTTTTTTACATTTGCTGATACCTTTTGTGTGTCACTTAGAAGACACTTTTCTTGTAGTGTGTATGATATGACAATGATTGCTACCGAACATATGGAGTCGATTTCATGTGTTGACACGTGTGTGGAACATAATGAGACAATACAAGTTGATGTACCATTTGGCACTGGCTCTTCTAATACATCTTTTGATGTTGCTTTTAATAGTGATATGAATGTTGCTAGTGGTATATCACAAAATTTTGGTACAAATGAGGTTGCTTGTACTATGGATCCGATTACCAAAGCTACGTGTACGAGTTTTGAAGAGGCAATGACAATTTGGATAAGACACCCGCGACTAATTTTAGTGTGGATGCCCCGTCTATTTATGCTTCTAAAATCAACCATTCGTCTTCTAAAATGGTGCACTTTTGGAAATGAATGAGAATGTACCTAAGGATGCTGATTATGATGTTAGTTTACCTATTGATTCGGATCATGTCACAATTCTCAATTTCCGGTCATTTTGCAAACTCTAAAATTTTTACTATTTATCTCGAGAATTTACTATTCATCATTTTACTATTCATCGTTTTTGAAGTCAGTTTATGACTTTGAGAGGTTATTTTAAAATTTTACTATTCACGAAACACTATTCATTACCGGAGAAAAATTTATATTCATGATTTTTATTCATCATTTTTCGTAAACTAGATTTACGAGCATCAAATTCGCGTAACCGTAAGGGTTTAGCTGCGTATTCATGAAACATCATTGAGAACACTTCATACAGACTAGAATTAGTCTACATATCATCAGTATCGTCATTTTCATATTAGTTCATGCATGAGTTTGTATATTTCATTTACGTATATTTTTTCTATTAAATAAATGCTATCGTACGATCATTTATTTTGAATAATTGATCCGACACTTCCAACAATTGTCCTAAAATATTTTTATACTCATTTTAAGACTATAAAAATTATATTATTAGTTTACCCGAGGTTTTAAATTTATTTTGTATATAAATTGTTATATATAAATATTTACGACGGTTTTCGTAAATTCAACTCGATAATTATTTATTCACTCAATTCTTGCGAGAAATGTATTTTTATAATTTTTATGACTTGATATATTTTATTCATTCGTTAAAATCTATTTCTAACTAACGCTACACTAAATACTTAATTATACTTACAAACTATACTTAACAAATAATACATTTACTTATCAAAATTACCCAAACCCTCCCCAAATACACCCCTTGGCCGACCCTCCCCCATGACTCATCAAGTTTTATAAAAGATCTTGCAAGTCTAATGTACACCTACACATTTTCTTATAGATATTTACATCATACCAATTATTATCCTAAACTAATAACACATACAATACACTTATCTAAGGTGAAAAAAGAAATAAACCTCTCCATTTCCATCTCTACCAATCGGCCAAGCATAGAAACACAAGGAGGAAGCATAAATTTTTCAAGTTCAAGTGCTTATATTAACTCTAGATTACTTCTATTTAAGGTTTTGCAATAAACACCTATGAGTATTTAGGAAACCTAGTTACTTAAACCTCATCACATAACTAGTAAGCATTTCATGATCTTTACTAATCTTTCATAATCTTACTTGAGTTATTTTTATCATCCTAGTACAAATCATGCAAGTATTATGTGATTCATACAACTTTTATTTGTTTTTATTACTTATTTTGAGTTATAATCATCCTATAATTAATCCCTTGAAACATATCATTGTTGATGATGTTTAGGAACCCATGACACCCTAAGAAGGTGTATGGTAGGTTTAGAATAGATTTGGTGTTGATTTGAAGTGATTGAAACATGTACTACGCAAGAAAAATCATTTTCGACAACTTAAGAATTAGGTCTAATCGTTTTTGTAAAATCTGGAAATTTTGACAGGTCATGGATTATTTTGGGCTAGATATTCAGAAAATATACTTTAAAACGAAACCGTGGTCGCTTGAACGGGTTAAAACGGATTTCTAATGAAGAAGTTACGATATTTTCAAGTTTAACAACGAAAACTATTTTTCTGAAAATTTGCAGGCTGTCAAGGTTTATTTAAAGGGAAAAAATGAGTTTTGAACATTGTCTAAATGATTCGATTTGTCAAAAATATATTAGTATACATTAATACGAATTTAAGGATATATAAAACGTAAAAAACGGACTTATAACGACTAAGTTATACGCGTTTTAAATAAGGATATCGTAACTATTTTACACAAGTATAACACTTATATATTTTTACTAGGCCAAAATGGTTATCGCTAGTGACCATGGTTGGAGCCATTTTTCATATCGATAGAATATTTTTGAGAAAACGATGTCTTCTAGTAAAAGGGAGTTCGCCTATTCTATTTTCCAAAATATTCAACCGTTTGTCAAGCGAAGCTATAATGAATAATTTACGATCACTCAAAATTAGTCTTTTCATGAATTGTCCAAGTGTATTATTTTACTGACGAAAACTATAATTTCATAATAAATCACTAAACGACTATCGTAAGATATCATTTCAACGTAAGTACTTGTAAAGTAAATTATAACTTGAAAAGACGTTATAAACTTATTTTTCGACGATAAACTTTATTTTCAAAATGCACAAGTGGTATGGATATCATATGAGTTTGCATGCACGACATTATTTCATGACTTATATTAGAGCATATCATTCATATTAGGTTGCGGATAGAGATTGCACCTCATATCGGTGTGTCCACTTTGTCATCTTAATTATTGCATCGGTGAGTATTCACAATCCCCTTTTACCGCTTTTACTATATTTTGGGGCTAAATGCATGAACCATACTTGAACTAAATTGATTTCTATTTTATGAACTCTTTTGACTTGAACCTTTGAACTAGAATCAAACCCTTGAACTTAATTACGAAATTATGACTTGTTTGAACTTATTGAACCATGTGCTATGACCGACTTAGAGCCTCCCTGTCGGGAGCAAAGTGCAAATTCTCCCATGTTCGGAGTGTTCTTAATTGTATATTAATAGTTGTATTATGTAATCGTTCGTACATTCGCATTGTTAGTCTCCTATCACTAGGTAGTATGGATAGCGCTATTAGAGGTCGGCCAATCTCTCGCTCACTATGTTACGGGCGCATATTATTTATTCTAGGGCTTTGCTCGGCATACATTATTATATACGTGGTGCTATATTGTGAACTATTATGACAACGATACTTGACTACTAGACACACTATATTTTGTGCAATGGGTTGTGAACACACAGGTTGCAAGTTTTGTATGGGCGAAACTTGGGCCGAGTGGATTTACAATGCCTTTGCTTTGTGAACTATTCTCGATGACCAAACCTTTGACTCTCTCTTAAGAGTTTTCATATTATATAAAGCGTGTGTACTCACCAACTATTTTCATAGTTGACCGGTTTTCTCTCATGCATTTCAGGTGATCGTCAGTAAGCTTTTCTTCAAGGTCTTTGCATAATGAAGTTTTCACATGTAACTACTAATCATTATGTATTAAATCGAAGTCTTTTGGGATCTAAACTTTATACTTTAATTGCCGATGTCGGCTAAACTAGTATTGTAATAATGTATCTTTTCTTTTAATCTTAAACGTTGGTATGTTCTATTATCTTTTGCTTGTGTTCCTTTCTAGTTACACCTCGTGTTTCCGCCTTCGGTGGGGTGTGACAGATTGGTATCAGAGCCAAAGGTTATAGAGAATGCCGATTTTTCAAAAATAAAAATCGCAACTATAACCATAATAAAGTTTTATTAAACATCGAACATCATACGAGTCAACTAGTCCTATCGTTGCATCGTTAATCCTAAATTATACATAGCCTGATCACCTATGTCTAATTCATGAAGAACCATGCAATGATAAGAGTGGTAGTTTTGAATCATGTTTAGTCGAGTCTTAAGAGTCTGGTCACCTGAAACTGCATTGGTCGGGTGGGTATGCATAGCATGTTTTTATATTCACGTTTACGTTACCGTACCTTGTTTATACCTTCTCTTTTCCATCTTTCGACTTGTTAGACATAGCATGTCTCTGTTCCTGTCATATTTCGATCACTATAACACATATTACAACCGTTCTGCACCTCATCTGCCTTCGTTCGAGTGTCATTTACTCAACCCGATGTTTTGGTCCACTGCAGGATCATGGCTGCAAGAAACACACGATCAGGAGTCAACAACCACGTCGACCCAAACAACAATGCCAACCCGAACAACAATGATAATCCAAACAACAACGCTGCCAGAATAGCGGACCTACTCGCCCAAATTGTGACGCACCTTGATGCTAGATGAACCAACGTTGGAGAAGGTACTTCAAACACTGGTCATGGATGCAGCTACAAGACTTTCATGACATGCAAGCCAATGGAATTTTATGGTACCGAGGGTGCCATTGATCGCTAACATGGTTCGAGAATGTTGAGTCGAAACTTAGTATCACGAAATGTCTTTGAAGGAAACAAGGTTGAGTTCTCTCACGGTCTACTATAGGGTCGAGCATTGACACGGTGGAACAACCAACTACTGCACTGCAGGAAGAGGGGCGCAAATGCGATATCTTGGGAAGCATTCAAGAAACTACTAACCGATGAGTACCGAGAAAGATGAAGTGCGTGTCGGAAGTAGAATTTTGGAACCACTTGATGGTAGGAGTAGAAGTCGACAAGTACGATCCGGTTCCACGAGTTAACTAGAATGGTTCCTCACATGGTTTCTACTGTGGAGAAGTTGATCGACCGATATATATATGGGGATTGATACCGGAAATTAGGAGGGATTTCACTTCATCAAACCCAACCACTCTGCAAGCCGCTGTGGGTATGGCGTACCGCTTGACAAATGATGTGATCAGGTCGGGTGGACTAACGGAAGGAAATGACGGTGGACGAAAGAGACAGGAAGATCAACAAAGAAACCGTGACCAAAATCAAAAGGACAAGAGGCAACGAGTAGTTGGGAACTACGGAGCAATAACTCAAGAGCACAGAAGATACGCAGGTCCACATCCTATGTGCACTCGATGTAACTATCACCACTCAGGAGACTGCCCAAGGTGCAACATATGTGGACAGACGGGCCACTTCGTGTGGAATTGCTCAAACAGGACTAGGAACCAAGGACAAAGAAAAGCATGTTACGAGTGTAGAAGTCTAGATCACCTTCGGAATACCTGTCCAAAGTTGAAAAGAACTCCCAACCAAGGAGGAAATCGTCCAAACCTGGCGTTAGCAATAGAAGGTCCACCAAAATGTAACATTGATGTTTCCCCACGGTGGAGCATTCTATTCTATCCGAGGAAGCCCGCAGCGCGTAACGGGTACATTCTTTTGAACAACCACCTTCTTTCACATACAACATGATTTTGAGTGCATAACTTCCTTCCAATTTTACCACGTTCACGACATTGATTAATTTAAGACCTAACGATATCGACCTTAGTTGTAATTTATTTTGTTGATTTGATTTGATTTGTGTAAGCAATTCCAATATCGAGCGAATATTTCAAAAGACTTCATTCAAAAGACTTGTTTCCTAGCTTGATCTAGTGACAGTTCTTGTTTGATGAGTTGCAAAAATCAAGCTAAGAGTCAAGTTTACTCAAGTCGATTTAGTTTAATCTTATGACAGTTCTTGTTTGATGAGTTGTGAGATTAAATTAGAATCGACTACCTAAAGGTCTTTTGAGGGCTACGTTCGATATTGGGTAAGTTTACCCCATCAAATCTGATCACGAGAACGTACTTAGTTGGATGAGGAACCCATATGCATGAGCATTGACATAATCATTTAAACCATTCACGAGCATGAACTTTTAGAACCCTTGTCGCGGTTCGGACCATAGTATCAATAATTGAATCACGAGGACGTGATTCCTCTGACAGAGGAAAAATTTCACAATTCCCAATTTCCGGTCATTTTGCAAACTCTAATAATTTTTACTATTCATCTCAGGAATTTACTATTCATCTCGGGAATTTACTATTCATCATTTTACTATTCATCATTTTTGAAGTCGATTTGATATTTTGAGAGGTTATTTTAAAATTTTACTATTCACGAAACACTATTCATTCCCGGAGAAAAATTTATATTCATGATTTTTATTCATCATTTTTCGTAAACTAGATTTACGAGCATCAAATTCGCGTAACCGTAAGGGTTTAGCTACGTATTCATGAAACATCATTGAGAACACTTCATATAGACTAGAGTTAGTCTACATATCATCAGTAACGTCATTTTCATATTAGTTCATGCATGGGTTTGCATATTTCATTTACGTATATTTTTTCTATTAAATAAATGCTATCGTACGATCATTTATTTTGAATAATTGATCCGACACTTCCAACAATTGTCCTAAAATATTTTTATACTCATTTTAAGACTATAAAAATTATATTATTAGTTTACCCGAGGTTTTAAATTTATTTTGTATATAAATTGTTATATATAAATATTTATATTACGGTTTCAGTAAATTCAACTCGATAATTATTTATTCACTCAATTCTTGCGAGAAATGTATTTTTATAATTTTATGACTTGATATATTTTATTTTGTTCCGTTAAAATCTATTTCTAACTAACGCTACACTAAATACTTAATTATACTTACAAACTATACTTAACAAATAATACATTTACTTATCAAAATTACCCAAACCCTCCCCAAATACCCCCCTTGGCCGACCCTCCCCCATGACTCATCAAGTTTTATAAAAGATCTTGCAAGTCTAATGTACACCTACACATTTCCTTATAGATATTTACATCTTACAAATTATTATCCTAAACTAATAACACATACAATACACTTATCTAAGGTGAAAAAAAAGAAACCTCTCCATTTCCATCTCTACCAATCGGCCAAGCATAGAAACACAAGGAGGAAGCATAAAATTTTCAAGTTCAAGTGCTTATATTAACTCTAGATTACTTCTATTTAAGGTTTTGCAATAAAAACCTAGGAGTATTTAGGAAACCTAGTTACTTAAACCTCATCACATAACTAGTAAGCATTTCATGATCTTTACTAATCTTTCATAATCTTACTTGAGTTATTTTTATCATCCTAGTACAAATCATGCAAGTATTATGTGATTCATACCACTTTTATTTGTTTTTATTACTTATTTTGAGCTATAATCATCCTATTATTAATCCCTTGAAACATATCAGTGTTGATGATGTTTAGGAACCCATGACACCCTAAGAAGGTGTATGGTAGGTTTAGAATAGATTTGGTGTTGATTTGAAGTGATTGAAACAAGTACTACGCAAGAAAAATCATTTTCGACAACTTAAGAATGAGGTCTGATCGATTTTGTAAAATCTGGAAATTTCGACAGGTCATGGATTATTTTGGGCTAGATATTCAGAAAATATACTTTAAAACGAAACCGTGGTCGCTTGAACGGGTTAAAACGGATTTATAACGAAGAAGTTACGATATTTTCAAGTTTAACGACGAAAACTATTTTTCTGAAAATTTGCAAGCTGTCAAGGTTTATTTAAAGGGCAAAAATGAGTTTTAAACATTGTCTAAATGATTCGATTTGTCAAAAATATATTAGTATACATTAATACGAAACTAAGGATATATAAAACGTAGAAAACGGACTTATAACGACTAAGTTATACGCGTTTTAAATAAGGATATCGTAACTATTTTACACAAGTATAACACTTATATATTTTTACTAGGCCAAAATGGTTATCGCAAGTGACCATGGTTGGAGCCATTTTTCATATCGATAGAATATTTTTGAGAAAACGATGTCTTCTAGTAAAAGGGAGTTCGCCTATTCTATTTTCCAAAATGTTTAACCGTTTGTCAAGCGAAGCTATAATGAATAATTTACGATCACTCAAAATTAGTCTTTTTCATGAATTGTCCAAGTGTATTATTTTACGACGAAAAACTATAATTTCATAATAAATCACTAAACGACTATCGTAAGATATCATTTCAACGTAAGTACTTGTAAAGTAAATTATAACTTGAAAAGACGTTATAAACTTATTTTTCGACGATAAACTTTATTTTCAAAATGCACAAGTGATATGGATATCATATGAGTTTGCATGCATGACATTATTTTATAACTTATATTAGAGCATATCATTCATATTAGGTTGTGGATAGAGATTGCACCTCATATCAGTGTGTCCACTTTTGTCATCTTAAGTATTGCATCAGGTGAGTATTCACAATCCCCTTTTTACTATATTTTGGGGCGAAATGCATGAACCATACTTGAACTAAATTGATTTCTATTTTATGAACTCTTTTGACTTGAACCTTTGAACTTGAATCAAACCCTTGAACTTAATTACGAAATTATGACTTGTTTGAACTTATTGAACCGTATGTGCTATGACCCTGACTTAGAGCCTCCCCTGTTCGGAGCAGTGCAAATTCTCTCATGTTCGGAGTGTTCTTAATTGTATATTAATAGTTGTATGATGTACTGTTCGTACATTCGCATTGTTAGTCTCCTATCACTAGGTAGTATGGATAGCGCTATTAGAGGTCGGCCAACCTCTCGTTCACTATGTTACGGAACGCATATTATTTATTCTAGGGGCTTTGCCTGGCATACATTATTATATACGTGGTGCTATATTGTGAACTATTATGACAACGTATACTTGACTACTGGACACACCATATTTTGTGCAATGGGTTGTGAACACACAGGTTGCAAGTTTTGTATGGGCGGAACTTGGAACTGAGTGGATTTACAATGCCTTTGCTTTGTGAACTATTCTCGATGACCGAAACCTTTGACTCCCTCTCTTAAGAGTTTTCATATTATATAAAACGTGTGTACTCACCAACTATTTTCATAGTTGACCCGTTTTCTCTCATGCATTTCAGGTGATCGTCAGTAAGCTTTTCTTCAAGGTCTTTGCATAATGAAGTTTTCACATGTCACTACTAATCATTATGTATTAAATCGAAGTCTTTTGGGATCTAAACTTTATACTTTAATTGCCGATGTCGGCTAAACTAGTATTGTAATAATGTATCTTTTCTTTTAATCTTAAACGTTGGTATGTTCTATTATCTTTTGCTTGTGTTCCTTTCGATTACACCTAGTGTTTCGCCTTGGTGGTGTGACAGATCAGGAGGTGAATGAGAGGTTGAAAAGTTCATTATATGGGTACTTTATTGGTAAAAGACTTACATTTTCTGTTGTTGATTGGTTTGTGCGCAACAATTGGGAAATGTATGGTATTGAGAAAGTTACGATGATCGCGAATGATTCCTTTTTCTTTAAGTTCTCGTCTATTCAGGTTGCGGAATCTGTTCTTCATGATGGTCCATGGATGATTCGTAGTATTCCAATATTCCTCAATAAGTGTTCTTCCGAGAGAAACCTTTTGAAAGAGGATTTGTCTTGTGTTCCTGTTTGGGTGAAATTCCATGATGTCCCATTGGTTGCTTATCCTTTGGATGGGTTGAGCTTGATTGCTTTTCAGATTGGTACTCTTATGCTTCTTGAGTCGTATACTAATAATATGTGTTCGGAATCATGGGGCAGGAGTAGTTATGCGAGAGCTTTTATTGAAATCAATGCGTCTAATGAGTTTCACGATAATTTGGTGTTGGTTGTTCCTAAACTCAAGGGAAGCGGATATCTGAAAGTAAATATTCATATCGAATATGAATGGGAACCCCTCGATGTAGTGCATGTTGGTTATATGGTCACCTTCTTGATGAGTATCCTAAAGCTACACCTAAACATGTAGTTAATGCAATTGAAAAAAGCAAAGGTTCGATGTCGGCTGCTACTAAAAAGGCGTCAAATGATGGATTTACCACTGTCAAGCGAAATTTTCCCAATTATAAGCGGGTTTTTAGGGTATCTAAGACCAAGAAAATGAAATATCGGTTGGTTGCTCCTAAGAATGCCAAGGCTTCTCGATCCTTCCAAAAACAATACAAAAGAGGTGTCTACATCCAAACAATCAATTAAGGATTTTAATGCTTTTGGTGTTCTTATGCTAGTTTAATTTAGGTATAAACACAGTAGGTATTTTTTTGAGTTGAAGTGTAGGATTAACCAACATATGTTGTACTTAATTATTTTTTAAAGTAATAATGTATTATCGGAGATAACCTTTTGTTAAAAGAAAAGATTATATTCATGCAGAAAAGATTATATTCATGCCGTGTAGACTATTTTCTCCATTGACTACGGGAATGTACTCCATTTTATCTAGAATGTTGAAAATGAATAGAAGCCACTCAATATACGAAAACAACGTTATGCGTAGTTTTATTGAATATTCATCGCTACGGTTTAAAACTTTAACGAATCAGAACAACATCTTTATTCTTTACAAATTTACAACGTACTAAAAAAATTGGTGACACTTTATTCGTCCATAACAAACGGCTCTGACCAATCATATAGATACAAATATTTTATATTGGAAACTTTTCGAAAGCTTGACCAAGTAGGCGATTGACCTATACAAGTCATTACTCATTAGTCAATCAAAAGTAGTTTAAAAACTAACAAGACTAATAACGAACCCATCATTTCCTAAAAACGAAATTCACAACATTCTTATTTCATTTGAACAATCCAAGTTCCAAAGAGTCACATTTATGCAACATCATATTGATGGTTACCCAAAATCTGAATCTAATTTTCCTTCTAATTACTATCATAAGTCTATTTACTATTTCGGTGGCGCAAAATAGACTTATGTGTGATAATAACGCAAATTTCACTATAAACGGTACGTACCAAAGAAATCTTAATGATGCTTTGTCGTCGCTTACCTCTGATACGAGCATCATGTATGGTTTCTATAACCGGTCTGCTGGTCAAGCCCCTGATCAAGTTAACGCGATTGCACTATGTAGAGGTGACGTTCAGCCAGACAGTTGTAGGAGGTGCATAAACACAGCTAGTACAAGAGTAAGGAAGGCATGTCCTAATCAAATGGCTGCAATAGGTTGGTATGATGATTGCATGCTAAGGTATTCCAATGTGACATTTTTGGGAACTTTAGACACTAGGATTGGTGGGGCCATAGCCAACGGTAGTAATGTGAAGAGTGTGCCTCAGTTTAACCAAGCGCTTGACCAGCTACTGGATCAACTTAGAAGTGATGCTTCGCTAGGTGGATCTCTACGTAAATATGCTGCAAACAGTACAAGTGGCCCTAATTTTACCACCATATATGCACTCATGCAATGCACACCAGATTTATCTAAAGATGACTGTGACCATTGTTTGGATCGTGCAATTAGGTATATACCAACATGTTGTGATAGTAAACGTGGAGCACAAATTTATTTTCCTAGTTGCAAGATAAGATATGAAGATTACCGCTTCTTTAGAGCTACCGTGGATATTGCACCACCATCGCCACCACCATCACAGTCATGTCCACCACCACCATCACAGTCATGTCCACCACCACCACCGCCTCCAGGTATCTACTTTTGCTACTATCATTTAGACACGTGATATCAGGGACAAAGCTAGGATATGCTATTACCAGTATCCACTAAAGGGCCTTTGGCCGCTAGTGTATGTGACTATGTGAGTAGTCCATCAAACATGAGGTTATGGGTTTAAGTCTTGATTCACATATCTATAAGTTATTATATGAGATAGTAGGTGGTTTACGTTGTGAATAAAGTCTCTTCCTAAATAATACTACGTACTAATTAGTAACTTGCACAACATATGCCGAAAAACCCTTCAGACTAACTTGCTTTGCCTTCTTGATATTATGCTACAAGAATTTGTATAATGTCACTAACGTTTTGTGAACTTTTCAGGCAAAAGTAGCAACACAACGACAATAGTCATTGCCATTGTTGCAAGCATTAGTCATATATTATTCATAGTGACTTTTGTTATCGTCTTCATGAGAAGACAAAGAAAGATACAAGGGCGTCCGCCAGAGAACTTATGTGTGTTTTTATTTTTGCTTCTTTTCATTCTTGTTGCTTAATTTATTAAGATAATATTAGCTTGAAATTACAATTCTTATTGTGATGAATATTCTAGTTTACGAGGATGAAGGTGCTGAGGAAATTATTACGGTCGAATCTTTGCATTATAAATTTGGAATCATTAGAGAAGCAACTGATGACTTTTCAGAGAACAATAAGCTTGGCCAAGGTGGATTTGGTTTGGTTTATAAGGTAGACATTACATAACAAGAAAATAATTGTACGTGAAAAACCGTTTCAGGAATTTTAACACCATTGATATCTATCCTACTATATGTTTTAGGGTAAGTTACAAAACGGGCAAGTAATAGCAGTGAAGAGACTGTCAAGGGATTCGGGGCAAGGGGAACTAGAATTCAAGAACGAGGTCTTGTTACTTGCAAGGCTGCAACACCGGAATTTGGTTCGGCTCCTTGGGTTTAGCATAGAAGGGTCCGAACGACTTTTGATGTATGAGTTTGTACAAAATGCAAGTTTGGATCAATTTATATTTGGTAAGGTGACTCTTCTTGAAGTTATGAATTGTACATTTTTAGTCTATTGATAATATTCTTAATTCTTACTTGATTAAATACTTTATTAGATCCTGCAAAACGTGCAACTCTTGATTGGGAAAGAAGATTCAAAATAATTGGGGGTGTTGCGAGGGGACTATTGTATCTACATGAAGATTCTCGAATAAAGATAATTCATCGAGATCTAAAAGCTAGTAATGTTTTGTTAGATGCCCAAATGAATGCAAAAATTGCAGATTTTGGTATGGCAAGGTTGTGTACACCCGAAGAAACCCAAGTCAACACTAGCCGAATTGTCGGAACCTAGTAAGTCTCGCTACTAACCGTTGTTGTAAAGGCGGCTAGGCGGACGCCTAGGCGCTAGTCGGTCCTCTTCCACGCCGATTTGCAAGAATCGGTCAAATTAGGTGTTTTGGTCAAAAGGCGGTCAACAAACCGCCTAGGCAGGACAAATAGGCCAAATCAGCCTGGGCGGTGGGTCGATGGCCGGTCGGTTATGGTCAACGCCGATCAAACGTTAGGGTTGAAGAATGTGGAGGAGACCGAGTGTAAAGTGGGTATATGTTTAATGTTGTGTAACTCTTACCATAATAATATATGATTTATTGGCTCATTAAAAGGAACATACAATAAGCCCAACAACTAAGTGAGCTTTAATAAAATCGACAAACTTTATCAAAATTGAAAATCACATATAATATAAATTTTACAACATATACAAAAATATATAATTAAAATAATAAAACATTAATAGATTTATTATAAAATATATATAAATTATGCATGTTTTATACCAAACACATAATTTTTTATTTTTTATATAAAAAAGTTCAATCCGCCTAGGCCGCGCCTAGGCAGTCTAGGCACTAGGCGGTGGCGACCGCCCGACTAGCGTCTAGCGCTATTTGCAACCTTGCTACTAATAACAGAGTTATTTATGCTTGTATTTGACCGTCATGTTGAGTTAATCTCAATATGTGAGTGTCTTACAGCGTGTCCCGTGGTATCCGTGAGATTGTTATGTCCCCTACCAAAGAGGTTGAGGGTTCAAGTCCCGCCGGGGACAAAGACTGTTATGGTCTTGCGAGATTGTATAAATAGCGTGTGTAAGTTTGCCTTTCAGAGAAAGTAATACATAAATAACAAGTGTTCTTCTTGCGCTAGTGGATACATGGCACCGGAGTATGTGATGACTGGACAATTTTCAGTTAAATCGGACGTCTTTAGTTTTGGTGTACTATTACTAGAAATTGTGACGGGTCACAAGAACCATAGTTTTCAAAATGGGGTGATGATGGAGGGTCTTCTTAGCTATGTAAGTTGTGAAATAAAATTACTGTATATATATATTTTTTTTAGCAAATAGTTCTCTGTTTTACATTGACTTCCAATTCGTTTTTGTTCAGGCATGGAAAAGTTGGAGAGATGGAACTGCATCAACTTTAATTGATCCGACATTGTCTTCTACATATATACGTGATATGATGAGATGCATACACATTGGTCTATTATGTGTTCAAGAAGACCTTAATGATAGGCCAACTATGGCTTCAGTTGTTCTCATGCTTAGTAGTGCTAATATAACGCTCGCGGTCCCTTCGGAACCTGCTTTTTTCATGCCCACAACTAAAACTGAAGAACAACCACTTTTTGTAGAGTACACTTCAAGCACGAATAATTCTAGCCATTTGTAATGTAATTCAAGAACTTCACATTAATGTGTAGGCAACCACTTTTTGTAGATTACACTTCAAGCACAAATGCTTCTGTGAACAACTTGTACAAGTCCCGATAGATGAATATTTGTTTGCTGTATAATATTTGTTGGCTAAAGTAAATTTAATTATAATGGAAGCTGTTGATGAGATTCACATTCATCATATGAACCGAATCAAACCAATAACCACTCTCAAGATCCATCTAGGAGCTTTCGATAGGGTAACATAACTTTTGATCGTCAGAGCTAACAATAAATAATATTCTTACATAGACTATAGATCACATCGGTCACAACATATATATAACAAAGATAGTAATAAAAAAAATAAGTATATGTTAATGATCCTCGTTTTAAACAATTTTATAAACCATCTTCAAAGAGTGGTCTAAGATTTACAAAAATCTAGTCTAAACCCAAAACATCACAACCAAGAAAAACAAACCATTTTCAACCAAGAAGCAAACCTAGAAGTCAAACAAACCCAAACTACTACCCAATGACTTGAAAAAACAAATTTTCAAAAACTATGTACCATGAGATGTTTGCCGACCATTCCAATACATGAACCAAACACCCCCAATGCATAGGATGCTTGATACTAGCTCTTATGGACCCATGAGATATTTTCATATTAGGGACCGAATGTTTGAATGTTGTAATTATTGAATTAGGTATGCTTGAAGATTGGTTTGGCGCAGGATGAATGAATAAAGGATAACGGCTGCTCCAAGCACATGACCGGGAACAAAGCCTATTTTCAACATACAAGGCATGCGATGGAAGTCATGTGGTATTCAGTAGTAATTTAAAGGGCAAAGTCATCGGAAAAGGTACAATCCATCACGATTCTCTTACTATTACTAATGTTGAACATGTAGATAACTTATCTTTTAAATTGTTTATTGTAGGATAAATTTGTGATAAAAAGTGTAGGGTACTCTTTACCGAATTTGATAGTGAGATAACTAAAGATGGCGTAACCATATGAAGAGTTAGGAAAAACATATTGTATGTTAAGAAAATTGGAAGTAAGTCCCAAGATAAACTTTGCCTTGCGTCTATAGATAAGAACTTCACTTTGTGGCATAGGAGATTAGAACATGCCGATACGCGTTCAATCCAATTAGTGTCATCTAAAGAACTTGTTAGGAATTTTCCTAAGCGAAAATTTGATCAACACTTCTGTGATGCATACAAAATAGGAAAACAAGTCCACCCTAGTCATAAAGCTAAAACATGGTCTCAACTACTCGATGTTTAAAACTTTTGCATATGGTCTTGTTTGATCCACCGCTATTCGGAGTTATGGAGGCAACTTCTACACTTTGGTAATAGTGGATGACTACTCAAGATATACTTGGACAAAATTTTGAAAACTAAAATGAAGCCTTTGAAAATCTAAAATCTTAAGCAATAAAATTCAAAACCAACAAGGGTGTTCGATCATTTATATTCAAACGGTTCATTATCGAGAATTTAATAATTAAGTGCAATTCTGTTAGGAATTGGAAATTCCATAAGGAAGTGTCGGTCACCCCAATTATAGTCTAGCATAAGTTAGCTCGTAGACATATTGTTATTTACGTTATTTACTAGTTATTTAGTTAGTTAGCTAGTTAGTTATTAGTTTAGAGCAACACCGTAGAGGAAGGACGGGTCTTTACCCACTGTATACCTGATCTACAGTCCAACATGAGGACGTTTAGGTTGTAACTATAAATACCCCTTCCATCCTTGGAAGGGGTGGAGCTTCTAATCTAACATTTCATTCTTTTTGTTTAACTTTCTCTCTCAAGAACTCCCTCTCATCTCTTTCACTCTCTAACCATGGCTTTCTTGTTATTTCACCATCCTAGACCACCCGAATCATCAAACAACATAATATGTATGATCCTACAAATGGCATCAGAGCCCAGGTTGTATTGTTTTTGATGATTTGAATGGTTTTGAGCATTGATTGAGGGGTAGAATGTTTTCAAATTTATATCATCTAACGTGCTTATATAATCATCCTACGTGCTTAACTGAAAAAGATTTTTGCCTATGTTGAAGGACTAGGATTCTAGGATATGATTGTTAGGATTAGATGATTATAAATTTGATAAATACATTATTCCCATGCCATATATGAACTGATTGATATGTTTGATTGACTTTTATTAGTCGATTGATGTTTGGGTGATGTCGACCACCATATATCTGTTTGTGTCCACTAACATATGCAGATGTCATGGTATAAAAGAATGTTCCCGATCCGGATCCCACAAATGAAGATGATTGGATGCCAAAAGGAAAGGGTAACTATATCTTGGGTCGACAAAAGAAGAAACAAAGCTTAATTGGATCTCTAAGAAGAGTTGGCATGATAGATGCAACGTCAGAGGTCTCACTGCATCAGCAGATGGTTTTCTTTCATCCTTTCAGCAACAACAGAAGCAGCTTATGATTCTCTCCACCTAACGTATCTTTGTGCAGATAAGTAGTGATGATACCATTTTTTAAACAATTTTAAAATTATTGTTTTTGAAAATGGAAAAATATTTGTTTGAAAATAAATTGAACTAAATTTTGGAAATCAACTGGACTTCACTTTTTCAAAACTTAAGCCACTCAATCAACGACAACGGTCATTGATTGAGGGGGAGAGTGATTTCAAATTGAATAGTTTCAAACAAAATTTCTTCATAAAAGTTCGGTTTGTACAAAATTAGTGGTGATTTAAAGATTTAATGTTATGTCATGGTATGATTTTCTTTAAAACTCAACTATCTTTCAAAATGAAATTTTTTCTGTTCTTGTTTGATTGTGAAATTGCTTTATTTTCCTAAAAGATCTCTTAAAAACTATCATACCTGACACTAACAATCTTTAATGTCTAAAATTGATCCTTATCAGTCATTTTTCAAAAAATTAAATCAAGCCACGTCTTTCCCCAAAATTTTCTAAATGATTTAAATCAATTGGGATCACAAATCTCAAGTGGTTTGAAATTTTTGATCGAGGGAGAGATCGTGATTTAAATCTCAAATCAGTTTTAAAAGGGTGATTGTTTCAAAAGCACTCCTTCCTTCATGTGCCAAACGAGTTCAATAAATGATGCACATGATTGAGGAGGGGCATTTAACCAAAAAACCTGAAGAGTATTTAAACAATGCCACATTTTCTCCCATGTTTTCCAAACCTTATTAAATCACTTGGGATCCAAAATCTCAAAGGGTTTGATATTTTTGATCGGGGGAGAATTTGTGATTTAATTATGAAATCTGATAAATGATGATCGATTTGATTCAAAAGTGCAGGTTGCTCTCCCATATGTGCTAAAACGCTTTCGAATCTCGAAGCACATATTGAGGGGGAGCATTTCAAAAGAAAACAAACTTTCAATGTACAAAGATTTTTATGTTTAAACATAAGTACCTTGATTGATTTTATAATAGTTTCTATTGGCAATCGTGGAAGTACTTCAAAAACCTCCTTCCTCTATGTGTAAAATGATTTCTAATAACCAACGCACATTTTGAGGGGGATAAATTTACCAAGAAAATCAAATGGCTTTTTCCACGGAAATTGTGATCAAGAAATTATTTCAAAAAACTCTTGCCTCCATGTGCTAAACAATTTCAAAATCATATGCACATGTTGAGGAGGGGCATTTAACCAAATGATCAAAACAATTAGGGTACAAAATACTTTGATTTTATATCACAAGTACCTTGATTGATTTTCCAAATGATTTTTCAATTGGTTTCAAGAAGGAAAGAACAATACCAAAAGATGCACCAATTTACTTTATGCATGGTGTTATAAGGATGGTTAGGTTAGGTATTCGTTCCCATGATCCCGCCAGAGTCGGAGGATCTACCCAGGACAATCCACTAGATAGTGTAAAAGTCCTTAGGTATGATGAAAAAGGAGAAAAATGAGAATACGGGAAGAGTGCGGATGAGACGGATCTAGTCTTGGAATAAAACCAACAAGGTTCTAGTTATGAAGTCTCGGTAAGCAGAAGGGGTTGAAGAATGAAAAAGAATTGAATGTGAAAAGGGTGAAAAGAAATAGCCTCCATTAATTCAACCTTAGGGCAGAAATCGGGTTCAATACATATGCTACTGGTGTCTACTAAGGTAACACTGGTATTGAAGACAAGACGTCATGGACCCAGTAACGCACTGCACTAAACTTCCCAAGCTACACAAGTTTCTCTTAAAAGGACTTGTTTCATTCTCACGGGGAACCTACATAATCTATCGACTTTCTCTTAGAGATTGTTGATATTGAAGAAGGAAACCCTTTCCCTAGTCTCTGGCATAGGAAACCAAAGTGCATTATTGAGTCTAGAGCCAAGAGATCATCCACAAAATCTCATTAGGACACAAAATTAATGAAGACTTGCTGTTTCACACAATGTGGAAAGTAAGTATATATTGAGAGTCCTACGCATTATCCTTGTGATATTGCCAGAACATCCGAGTGATATGTAAAAGTATTCACGATGAAGATGAAAATCCTTCTAAAGCCAACATCAAACAAGCTCTTGGTGGGTGACATGTGAGATCTTTTCTAAAGATCAAGCTTGTGACAACTGGATAGAAATGATGGGGCGATTCAATCTTGAATCAACCTTGGTCAAGGATATGAATTGACGAATACTTTTGGAAAAACCATTCGATGTGCAAATATTCTTTTCTCTAGCACATCGAATGTGTATTCATGTTTTCAAACACAGAAAGTATCTCTGATTGAAAAAATACTTTTGGAAAAACCGTTCGTTGTGCAAATCTCTTCTTTTCTCTAGCACATCGAATGTGTATTCATTTTCAAATATAAAAAGTATTTCTGATTGAAAATTGATTTCTTCTTCTAAACCTTCGTCGTATTGCAAAACTCTTTCTTCTAAGCAATACATGATTGTTTTCAAATCATTTTTAATCAATAAGTGAATCTCAATTTGTTTGGTTCACTCACTCCGTGTTGTCTACTTTGGGACACTCCGGTTTGAGAACGGCTAGATCAGTCGCGAAACCCCATCAAGGAGATTCTTAGAATTCTACATGATCACGGCGGTTTTATCTTGATCAACGAGGAACCGTGGTTCTTGAAACTATATTCAACGAAAGTGAACAAAGACACTTTCGTGTGTTTTAGTGCTAACTATTGTTTGCAGGAACATTGGACGGTTGCAGCTGAGCGATATTGAGGAGTCAATTCACAACCGCATGCTCACAACATTCACACTTAATTGAAGAAAATCATGACCATAAAAGACATACAACAAAGATGCTTCCGCTACTCTGATGAAAAGATGTCATGAATCAGAAAGTGTGAGCATGTTGGTCCAAAAGTCACAACATCACATGAAGGCAACACAATAAAGGGTGATCCGAGATTTCATCAAACCTTAAAATCTCAATCGCGTGAAATGACAATTTTGCCTCAAACTTAAAATTATACAAACTCGGAAACACTTCAACATCGTTTAACAAGTTATATCATTAATAATATATACACATTATGAAAATAATTAACTTATGTTATAGATTAAAAGAACATAAATGATTAAAGTCTAAGTAACATTTAAACATACCAAAATGTACACAATTAACTTGGTCTACAAACAAGACTATATACATTTGGAAGAGATAAGATTGGAAAGTCATAAAACTTGGTCTTTCCCCCCCTAAGTGGCCGGCCCCCTTTACTCCCTCATTTAATCACATAATCAATTTTATTAATCTCTCATTTATCATTTCCCTTCTCATTTCAAAATACACAAGAAACCCTAAGTTCCTTTCACTCTCATAAGTGGCGGCATCCAATTTATTTCTTCATCTCCATCCGAAAATCCAACAAAACAAAGGTTCCTAGGAGGCTTGTGATCGTGTGTGATCGATTGGTGGACGTGGGGATTGTGTTTGGTTCGAAAATAAGCTTGTACGTGGGGTTGGTTTGTAGCCGTGGGGTTTGATTAAGCCAAGGAGGCTTGGTTTTGATCGTGTTGCTTTGATTCTTGTTCCTTTGTCACGTACACGCTACTAGGGTAACGTATCATCATCTCTCGTATCTTTCTCTTTGTTTCTTATTCAATTCGTGACCATGGAGCTTTTGCTAGGGCTTGTTATTTCGACATATATCACATAAAATCATGATTTTGATTGTCACATAAAATGATAAAACAAGAATACATAAAACCTTGATTCTTAGCCTATGAAATTCGAATGATATATGATGTGTAACATGAATACAAAACTGATTTTGGGATCTCTTTATGTCGACATATGTATATTTGGTTAAAGGGTTTAATGAGCTTACGAAACTATACGAATACGTATGTGATTAATGGATTTGATAACGAATGATTTACTGGATTGGTTTGATATAAACATGGGCGTATATATATTGTTTTGGAAGGATGTTTGAATTAAAATGATATCACATAAGGAGTATTATAATCTTGTAATAATCGAGCTAAAATGGTTTAGAACGGATACGTAATCATAATCTAAAACTAGGGTTTGTAATTACATGATTTAATAAAGTTAAGGGGTTATTTTGTAAATTATGAAACTTGATGGATTAACTTGTTAATATAGTAACTAAATGGACTTAATGAGTAAAATGAGTAAACTTGCTATATTTACACTTTTAACCCTATACTTTACATTATTGACATTTTAAACCCTAAACTTTTGTAACTTGTCATAAATGATCCTTAAATTATAATAATACTCATTTTCATTATTTAACTATTGATAAGTGACTAAAGTTACTAAATATGGAAACAATTATGGAAAGTTACTAAAGTAAAATGAAAGTTACCTAAAATAGAAAGTACTTAAAATGGAAAGATTACAAAAAAAAATGGAAAGCCGTCTTAAACGAGTAATCTGATTCTTATAGAACGTTATTTAATTCATATAGGTTCCGGGCGACGGGATTGATCTCTTTCTTGATTTTACTTTCATTGTGATTTGCTTCGAATAAGGTACAGATATTCTGACCTTACCTCTTAAGGTTTCTCATGATTCGTATTCATCTTTCGATTCTAGCTTGATATGTTATGCGTTACTCTAAGCCTCTTTATTAGGGCTTCCCTATGACTCTGCTATGCTCCCTTTGATGTGAAACTATATGAATCTTTGATATGGAAACTTAGATATGAATTTGATATGAACTCTGATATGACTTTGATATAAACCCTTATGATATGAATATGCTTTGACCCTTCGTTTGATACCCGAGCCAAATATGTTTCCTAGTCGGAAGGTAACTGACCGTGTCATTGATGCACCAATGGCATGACTCAAGTGTGGTTGAGTGATGATACACACCGTCCCCATTCGATATGATTATGAGCTCACTATATGTATATGATTTGGCCACTATGTTTCCGGGGCGTATGGATGCATCCTAGATATGATATGTTTCGAGGATTTGATCGATTGGAGCTTTGTCGGTGAATGATGTCGGTGCAATCCGCGTCTTCACAATTCGGGAGCTAGCTACTCCATTTGTTCTTGAGGTCTCCTCCTATTATGTATGGTATTCCGAGGTCACCCTCCGAATACAATGGCTACTTATGATATGATATGATATGATATGTTTCGGGCTCGGGTAGATTTACGATAACCCTTACACTTTTGATAAACCTATATTGTACCTTCCGTATTCCCCAACGCACCAATAATCATTACTTGTTCATTACTCAATACCCTTATATGATTTACTTGTACCAAGATATAGATACTCCATTACTTTGATCATCACACTTTCATTCCGTTACTTGGACTATGGTTCCATTCACGTCTCGGGTTATTATATGTTATTGGATTTGATTATGATATTCATGTTTATATGACTACGATTACTCTGTATGATATGTATGTATGCGATATAAGATTTACTGTTGTCATCGATGATATGCTATCTTACCGTTATGTGATCCTTTGAATTGTCTGGTAACCGTGCTTGTGTGAAATCGATTGTTGATCTGTTTATCTTTTGTACCTCGTTCGATTAATCTCGTGGACTATGACTATCCGTGGTGTCCTTATCTCGCTTGTTGTTGACCGCCATGTTTGCATTTCGCTTATGCTCTGTTTGATTTGGTGGATGGTTCAACTTATGACGTCTAGCTTGTTAACTTGTTTAATTGCCTGCTATGTATTTAATTCATTTAATTATAGTGTTCATACCGTATTCCTACTTGTTACTTGTATCGCCATGTTTTGACTACCGTTGTGATATCGATTATGTTTTCAACTAAGGGTTTTGACTGTGTGAATTGCCATGCTCACTTATTAATTAATTGCTTCCGCTTTCTGTAGATATCTGTTTGGCTTGTATGTCTTCGATTTCTGAATTGATTGTATGACATATATGTTGTGTGGATGCTACGCTGCTATGTTTGCTTATGTTTCAGTTCTTGTATGTCCGGTTTGTATGTGCTTGTTTATATGTCATCGATGCTTTGCTTTGCTTCGTTCTCCTTGTTATCTGTTTGTTTTGGATATCTCGTATAATTGTGTTCTGCAGGATCCTCATTGACTCATTGTTCTCATTTCATTTGCGACTTTGTTATCCGTTTCCTTTGTTTCATTTCGCATTTGATTTTATTTAGCTTTCGTTTTGTTATATCATTCACTTGGGCTTTTAAGCTCACCGCATTTCTTTTCTGCGGCGGTGTTAGGTTGAAGATGGGCTTTGATGGGTGAGAGTTGGATTATTTGAGTGGACCAACCCTAGATACCTTATTATTTGGATTTATTTTGTTGGGCTATTGTTTGGAGATTTCATTTTATTTTAGACATATTGGATTTTGTATTTTCCTTGTAAGTCATTCGTCTATATGACTTGGTACTTTATTCTTTAAGGCTTTCGCTTGTAAAATTTTATTTGTATGTTCTGATATGACACCAGAATGTGACACTTCTACCCTTGTCGGGTTGGGGTGTTACAATTATGGTATCAGAGAGCCAGTTTCGTCTTGTTGACCTTAGGATTGACTGTGAGGACTTGGGTAGACACTAGGCTTCCGTGCATTATGATCTCTTCGATTCCTTTTGATTGTCGTTCGATTTGGCTTGATATTCTTTTGTCTTCACCGATTTGACCTTCTCCTTTTCGCATTCGATTTTGTTTGGTTACCTTCGCGCATTTGTTTGTCGATCATTTAGATGAAGACTACTCGTGGAACCGAAGATGATGTGCCGAACTGCCTTCTTTGCAACAATTTCTTGGAGAGGTTCGTGAAGCGAAGCCGCACCCGATCGTGATCTTTGCGGAGACATCAAGATCTTTGTTGGAGGAAGTCGGACGGATGAACCAAAGGCAAGACGGAGACAAGATTCAAATGGTGGTGAGAAGATTCATCTACTTCACAAGATTGGGCGCGATCTGTGTTACTCCGATTTGTTTGTCATGCGTTTGTGGCGGTTTGATATTTTGCTATGTGATTTTGATCGGCATTGCTCTTCTTCGATTTGTTCAGAACTCGATTTGAATCGTGAAGTTTTATCGTTTAGCATTCTGGTATATCTCAGCTTTTCTTTTGGACCGACAGTAATGAGTCATGAGGAACCGTTTCATGCAAGTTGGTGGCATTCTTTCATTATGGTAAGTTGTTTGATGTGTTATATACTGTATGTACGCGATTCTGATCTGCTCTGGTATGTTACTTGATATCTGTACGTGATATGTTTTGTGTGATATTGGCTATGTGGTTTGTCATGAACCGGGACAGAATATGGTGACAATAAGGGCTTGTTATGTGATGCAAGTATTATGACGCCTGATCAACGTGATAATACCGAGATCATATAATTTGAACTTATTGGAATCATACGACATCCTGGGAAATGCCTGGGGTTGGTACGTGAATGGACTAGGACTTATATCCGTTATCCTGTGATCCTCATGTTTGTTGAAATTCTGTACCTCCTTACGAGATTTTCACCGACATCTGTTATGAATAAGTTTTGTACACTATGGGACCGATATCATTATGATCTGTGTGAGACTATGGATTGCTACGTCTGCCTTAAACTCGTACGTCTCTGTGTACCTCTACGACTTCAATTTTCGAGGACGAAAATTTTCTTTTAGAGGGGAAGAGTTGTAAAACCCTAAAATCTCAATCGCGTGAATGACAATTTTGCCCTCAAACTTAAAATTATACAAACTCGGGAAACACTTCAACATCATTTAACAAGTTATATCATTAATAATATATACACATTATGAAAATAATTAACTTATGTTATAGATTAAAAGAACATAAATGATTAGAGTCTAAGTAACATTTAAACATACCAAAATGTACACAATTAACTTGGTCTACAAACAAGACTATATACATTTGGAAGAGATAAGATGGAAAGTCTAAAACTTGGTCTTCCCCCCCCCCCTAAGTGGCCGGCCCTCTTTACTCCCACATTTATCACCCTATCAATTTTATTAAAGTCTCATTTATCACTTCCCTTCTCATTTCAAAATACACAAGAAACCCTAAGTTTCTTTCACTCTCAAAAGTGGCGGCCATCATTTTTATTTCATCATTTCCATCCGAAATTCATACAAACAAAGGTTCCTAGGAGGCTTGTGATCGTGTGTGATCGATTGGTGGACGTGGGGATTGTGTTTGGTTCGAAAATAAGCTTGTACGTGGGGTTGGTTTGTGGCAGTGGGGTTTGATTAAGCCAATGAGGCTTGGTTTTGATCGTGTTGCTTTGATTCTTGTTCCTTTGTCACGTACACGCTACTAGGGTAACGTATCATCATCTCTCGTATCTTTCTCTTTGTTTCTTATTCAATTCGTGACCATGGAGCTTTTGCTAGGGCTTGTTATTTCGACATATATCACATAAAATCATGATTTTGATTGTCACATAAAATGATAAAACAAGAATACATAAAACCTTGATTCTTAGCCTATGAAATTCGAATGGTATATGATGTGTAACATGAATACAAAACTGATTTTTGGGATCTCTTTATGTCGACATATGTATATTTGGTTAAAGGGTTTAATGAGCTTACGAAACTATACGAATACGTATGTGATTAATGGATTTGATAACGAATGATTTACGGATTTGTTTGATATAAACATGGGGCGTATATATATTGTTTTGGAAGGGATGTTTCGAATTAAAATGATATCACATAAGGAGTATTATAATCTTGTAATAATCGAGCTAAAATGGTTTAGAACGGATACGTAATCATAATCTAAAACTAGGGTTTGTAATTACATGATTTAATAAAGTTAAGGGGTTATTTTGTAAATTATGAAACTTGATGGATTAACTTGTTAATATAGTAACTAAATGGACTTAATGAGTAAAATGAGTAAACTTGCTATATTTACACTTTTAACCCTATACTTTACATTATTGACATTTTAAACCCTAAACTTTTGTAACTTGTCATAAATGATCCTTAAATTATAATAATACTCATTTTCATTATTTAACTATTGATAAGTGACTAAAGTTACTAAATATGGAAACCTGCCTAAAGTAGAAAGTTACCTAAAATAGAAAGTACTTAAAATGAAAAGATTACTAAAAATGGAAAGCCGTCTTAAACGAGTAATCTGATTCTTATAGAACGTTATTTAATTCATATAGGTTCCGGGCGACGGGATTGATCTCTTTCTTGATTTTACTTTCATTGTGATTTGCTTCGAATAAGGTACAGATAATCTGACCTTACCTCTTAAGGTTTCTCATGATTCGTATTCATCTTTCGATTCTAGCTTGATATGTTATGCGTTACTCTAAGCCTCTTTATTAGGGCTTCCCATGACTCGCTATGCTCCTTTGATATGAAACTATATGAATCTTTGATATGGAAACTTTGATATGAACTTTGATATGAACTTTATGATTTGATATGAACTTTGATATGAACTTCGATATGAACTTGATATGAACCCTTATGATATGAATATGCTTTGACCCTTCCGGTTTGATACCCGAGCCAAATATGTTTCCTAGTCGGAAGGTAACTGACCGTGTCATTGATGCACCAATGGCATGACTTTAGTGTGTCTGAGTGATGATACACACCGTCCCCATTCGATATGATTATGAGCTCACTATATGTATATGATTTGGCCACTATGTTTCGGGGCGTATGGATGCATCCTAGATATGATATGTTTCGAGGATTTGATCCGATTGGAGCTTTGTCGGTGAATGATGTCGGTGCAATCCGCGTCTTCACAATTCGGGAGCTAGCTACTCCATTTGTTCTTGAGGTCTCCTCCTATTATGTATGGTATTCCGAGGTCACCCTCCGAATACAATGGCTACTTATGATATGATATGATATGATATGTTTCCGGGCTCGGGTAGATTTACGATAACCCTTACACTTTTGATAAACCTATATTGTACCTTCCGTATTCCCCAACGCACCATAATCTATATTACTTGTTCATTACTCAATACCCTTATATGATTTACTTGTACCAAGATATAGATACTCCATTACATTGATCATCACACTTTCATTCCGTTACTTGGACTATGGTTCCATTCACGTCATCGGGTTATTATATGTTATTGGATTTGATTATGATATTCATGTTTATATGACTCACGATTACTCTGTATGATATGTATGTATGCGATATAAGATTTACTGTTGTCATCGATGATATGCTATCTTACCGTTATGTGATCCTTTGAATTGTCTGGTAACCATGCTTGTGTGAAATCGATTGTTGATCTGTTTATCTTTTGTACCTCGTTCGATTAATCTCGTGGACTATGACTATCCGTGGTGTCCTTATCTCGCTTGTTGTTGACCGCCATGTTTGCATTTACATTTATGCTACGGTTTGATTTGGTAAATGGTTCAACTTATGACGTCTAGCTTGTTAACTTGTTTAATTGCCTGCTATGTATTTAATTCATTTAATTATAGTGTTCATCTTGTATTCCTACTTGTTACGTGTGATTGCCATGTTTTGACTACCGTTATGATATCGATTATGTTTTCAACTAAGGTTTTGACTGTGTGAATTGCCATGCTCACTTATTAATTAATTGCTTCCGCTTTCCTGTAGATATCTGTTTGGCTTGTATGTCTTCTGATTTCCTGAATTGATTGTATGACATATACGTTGTGTGGACGCTACGCCTGCTATGTTTGCTTATGTTTCAGTTCTTGTATGTCCGGTTTGTATGTGCTTGTTTATATGTCATCGATGCTTTGCTTTGCTTCGTTCTCCTTGTTATCTGTTTGTTTTGGATATCTGTATAATTGTGTTCTGCAGGATCCTCATTGACTCATTGTTCTCATTTCGTTGCAACTTTGTTATCCGTTTCCTTTGTTTCATTTTGCATTTCAGATTTTATTTAGCTTTCGTTTTGTTATATCATTCCTTTGGGCTTTTAAGCTCACCGCATTTCTTTTCTGCGGCGGTGTTAGGTTGAAGATGGGCTTTGATGGGTGAGAGTTGGATTATTTGAGTGGACCAACCCTAGATACCTTATTATTTGGATTTATTTTGTTGGGCTATTGTTTGGAGATTTCATTTTATTTTAGACATATTGGATTTTGTATTTTCCTTGTAAGTCATTCGTCTATATGACTTGGTACTTTATTCTTTAAGGCTTTCGCTTGTAAAATTTTATTTGTATGTTACGATATGACACCGAATGTGACACTTCTACCCTTGTCGGGTTGGGGTGTTACACGAAAACTATAAGCGTAAACCGGAACTAGACTAAGTTTATCTACATCAGCTAAGTACTATATGACTTTTACAAGCATGTTTTATAAGTTGATACATTTTGTTTTAGAAGTTTTACTTAAAACGTTTACGTTTTACATTTACGTTCATGCATACAAGCCATATTCACCACCTTTCTTAATAATACTTACTTACACATATACTTATACACTTAAACTCATAATTCAAATATTCCCCCCCCCCCCCCCACACACACACAATGCCGCCACCTAACACCCTTCTATAAGAAGAAAACCCAACATCTTATTAAGCATGCATTTCTCAGGTGCGTAAGTTGCTTGGTTTGGCATACATGGAGTCCTTTCATAGAGTCGTCGTTGGTGGTCAAATTCACGAAGATTTTTTTGCATGGACTTTATATCATTTGACTATGTTTTTTTATTCTTTCAAAAACTATCTTTATGTTGTTGTGAAACTTGAGAACTTTTGTATTGAAAACCTTATGTTGTTTTAATTAATCAAATGATGTATCTTTTAAAACATCTCATATAGAGGTCGTTCTTTATAGCTTGTATTTGTGCTATGAACGTCACGCCCCGGCTACCTTTTCGTTGAAAACATTTTATTGATGTAATTTGTATTTTTATTTTAATGAATAAAAATTAGTTGGTTTAAAAAAAAAAATTATGGTGAGTTTCAAAAAAGATATTTTAACTTGAGCCATGAAGGAGAGAATTTTTTAGTATATGAGTCAAAAAATAATGTTTTGCCGAGTTTACATGACATGACATCCAAGGTCATGGCTTCGGTGCTCTTAGACTAAACGTAATGGAGCATTTCCACACTCGTTAGGGTCCACGATTGAGAAGAAAAGTCACGCGTGAAGCGAGGTAAAAAAAGGTCTGGGAGGTGAGGTGAGTGACTACTCGACATTTGTGCAAAGTTTTTGTGTTTTATTATTTATTATTTGGTTTATGATTGTGTGTGGGGTATTTAGTGGGTATATTTGTATGAAGTGTGCATTTTAAGAAAACGTGAGAGAGTGATAGAACACTACGGGTGAAAGGTGAAAAGGTGTGAAAAAAGAAAGAAAACTAATGTGACACTGATGTGAAAAATAAACCGGTGTGACCATTAGTTCTAGTTTTAAAGAAACATTGATTGACAATTTGACATGCCTTTTGGGCTTGTCCAAGTGGTATGAAGATCCATGTCAACGGTTATACCTGAATCCAAACTAAACCAAACCAAAAAAACAAAACAAGATCCGAAACAACACAACCAAAAAACAAGAACACCAAACAACATTATCATTTCATCATCACAGCTATCCTTAAAAACCATCACTCACTCACCAACCACAAGTGAATGCAAGCATCACTTGCAGTAATGGCGGCACACACAATCCTCTTCTCATCCTCAGCAGCCATAGCCGCAACACACTCTCTCATATTCCCATCCTCAAATCCTAACACAATCACATTTCAGTCATCTTTTACCGGTGTGTCACTAAAACCCACCATCAGCTGCCACTCCTTAACCCTCTCAGCTGTCTCAGCCGCCACAACACCTAAGCCTTTGATAGTTGTGGCTGCTACTAAGAAAGTTGTTGTTGTGCTTAAAGGGACTTCTAGTGTTGGGGGTTGTTACCCTCACTCAAGAAGATGATGGTATTAATATATAATAATCACTTTTGTTTTAGTATTAATATATAATAATCACTTTTGTTTTAGTATATATAATTTTATTGGATTATGAGATAAGGGGGTGTTTGGAATTTGATTGTTTGAAGAGATTGCATAAGCTTATTGCAAGGGGTAGCTGTATTGTGTATATGAATGAGCTTATTGAGGTGTTAAGCTAATAAGCACAAACTGGTTTGAATAAGCTAACCGAGATGTGCATGTTTTTTTTCTCCCTATTGAATATCTTTCCACTTTTTATTTGCTTTCAGTTTTATTTCATTTCATTAGTTAATTAATCAAATTAAAAAAACTCCTTTTAAAACCAGTGACACTAGAACTTAAATTATATCCACACGCATAGCTCTTGGGACGACCTCGGATTTACCGATTACTACACTATACACGATCGGGTACACTGCCCGTTAATGCATTAGGTAGACCATAGGTAGACAAGACTTTATAAATATTAAAACCTGGTCGTAAATCCTGCATCAGGGAACGACGGACCATTTGCTAGAGCTCCCACTCGCTCTCACATTGATCACCTTATGCTTCCCTCGTTGGCACCTTTAACAGCATGGAACTCGTGCCTCCCAAGAAAGGTAAACATATTCCTTTGAAGATTCAGTTTGGATAAGCTCATGCATCGGTTTAAAGCATGGTATTGATATCGAGTTCATTTTTATTTATTATATGACCGGTTTAAAGCATGGTCTTCTTCTCTTGTGAAGTGGCATCCCAGGTATGGCGTATGGTTCGTATATGGTGCAACATTACAGAACCTTCTATGCCATCTTATTCCGATTGGTCTTCGTGGATCGAGATTGTGACAGGTTTGAGTATGATGCAGGTTTTAATGACCAGGTTTTAATATTTATATAGTCTCGTTATACCTATGGTCTACCCTAATGCACTAACGGGTAGTGTACCCGGTCGTGTGTAGTGTAGTATTTGGCAAAACCATGGTCGTCCCAAGAGTTATGTGTGTTGGATTATTACTAAGTCTAGGTGTCACAGATTTTAATAATGATTTCGATAAGAAATTAATTAATTAACTACTAAAGCAGATAAAAGCAGATAAAAGGCAAAGGTTAAATTAATAGAGGAGAGTGGTGCTAACCTAGTTATTCCTCCTAGCTAATAATGTCTATGTCTACTTACTTCCATATACTTCAGGTGGAGTCAAATTCGAGAGGAAGGCATTTGGTCAATTCGCCCTAACCTATCAGCAAAGATGCCACCACTAGAGAAGTCAGGTGTCCCTTCATAAATCTGATTGTTCCTGGTCCCTAAGCCAAGTCATTAAGTACCTCTACATGCTAGATTTATAATAGTGAGTTCGGGCGTTAGCAACAAACACTCACCCCTAATTCTTAAGTTCATCCAAATGGTAGGTGATCGGTTGGTCAAATCGCACAAGTAGAAAGGGTCGTCGGTTGGTCATATCTTACCCTTCCGTCTCGATCTACTTACTTAGGGTCATTGGTCATATCTCCTAAGCAACTAGCCTCTACCGCCATTCAAAACTACCTCAAACAAGGGTAGCTACCAATAAACTATGCATGCATACACTTAGATATAATTATACGGAAGTAATGTAAACGAAACAAAACAATTAAGGAATCATAACTAGGCCAGCACCAAGAGGTGCTTAGCTCATATTAACCATACAAATCAATTCAATATTCAAAGTTCTGAAATACATGAATCGAAAGTAAAGAAAAGATAAAATGCTAATGCTTATCGTGGGGGTGATTTCTCCTTGGAGCGACTCAGTATGCTCCTCTAGACCTGCTTTGGCTTCTTCCCACGTTCTTTGGTTGTGGTGTGTGGAATGGAATGCCTTGAAATCTTTGTAAATTGTGGGGTATTTATAGGCGGATCCGGGTTCTGGCGTAACTAATATAAGAGTTACGCCGTAATCTTCAATTCCTTCGTAATTTTCACTAGATCTACTGGTTACGGCGTAACTTTATGAGTGGTTACGCCGTATCTTCAATATTACTTGGTTATGTCGTAGTTGATGAAATAGTTATGGCGTAGTTATCAGCGGCGTGGAATCTCATTTGACCTAATATAGTTACGTCGTAGTCTTTGGGGAGAGTTACGCCGTAACCTTCTGATGAGTTGGTTTTCTGAGTCACGCTTTAGAGTTACGCCGTAACTTCTTCAAAGTCAGCATACTATGATAAATCTTTGATATTTCTCCAATTTCGGGTCTCCAATACTCGTAATTTACCTGAAAGTGAAAAACAAGCGTAAATCTATATAAATGATATAAATTACAAGCATTATCGGGGGCAATTGACACTTAATATTCAGGATTATTTTATGTTATCAAATATCCCCGCACTTGAACTCTACTTGCCCTCAAGTAGACCTTATTAGAAAGATTCCTAAAAAGATATCTCCCATAACCTGGAAAATATAAGTTCACAAATCCCTTATGCTAGAATAAAACAAAGCCGAACACCTCACGAAATGGGGACGAAACACTCAAATCTCTCAACTATTCTAAGTGTCAATTTCGGGGTGATCACTCAATCGCGCAGTCATAGCATGTATTTTATCATAAGCTTGGCGGTTACACAAATCTCCACTACTAGAGTTAAGGGCTAAACAATTCTCAAAGGCAATGTGGGTAGACACGACAAAGGTTAAGGGGTGACTCGTCATTAATAACATGTCACGGCGAAGTGGACAAAATCAATGATACATGACCAAATCAATGGCCAAGACACCAAAGATTGTTTGCTGCATCACCTAGACACGCTTCATGAATAAAGGGTAGGATAAGACATGGGATATATAAATGGTGTAAAATAAAAATCAAGCGGGTAGTCTAAATCTATAACCAAGTCATTACCACTTACCGTCCGCCCAAAGTTCAAGCTTTGAAGTCAAGAAACCGAATCATGAAATACTATGTAGATGTGTCATTCGAGGATGTCGCGATGGGCACACTACCTTTTCTCCAACTGTTGACCTAATTACCAACTCCAATCTTCGAATGTGATCAAGGTGGCCTCCCCGATACTAAATCTATTAAGCTCATAACATAGTGGTTATAACAATGCACTTTTACAATAACTAAATAACATAACAATTTTTTTTCAACATAACAATAATCAACTAAACATAATATCCCTCCACTTGAGATGAACAACGGGGAATTCGGGGGGTCTTCAATGATCTTCAAAAAAATGTCATCGACGAAAGTGTGATTTCCCAACCTTTCCACTTGAACCTTGAACTTAGGCAAATGATGACTTCCCAATCACAAATAAAGACTACAGGGTAGGCTAAGGTGTTGATAACGCTCAAATTGTGCATGTTTTTAGTAGCGTTATCCATGATTTTATGTGTGTTATTTGGCTATAATCATATGCTTTTGATGATTAATCGTACAAAAGCGCGTTTGCTAGTTCATTTGTAGCCAAGTACAGGAAAATGGAGAAAAAGAAGTAAAATATGAAGATTTCTCCATATACGAAGAATTCCCGACAAAAGCAAGACTTGTGGAGTATATTCGAGAAGATAAAGTCATCAAGTTAGTGGTCCAAAGACTCAAGAATAAAGTTCAAGAAGGAAAACGAGAAAGAAATGAAGAAAAGAAGCTTAAACGAAGAAATATTGGAAGACTCGTTGTTCCCGACACACCTTCACCATTTTGGCCATAACTTTTGCATACGGACTCCGTTTGACCCCCGGTTCGTGGCCACGGAAAGCTAAGAGAAAGATCTACAACTTTGGTGTTTATGGTTTTTTTGTCAACTTGCTCCAACCATTCAGTCGTGCCCTGCAACCGTTTCGGTTGGAGAGTAGTCATGAAGACCAACCGAAACGGTTGGAGCCCAACCGATTCGGTTGGGAGGCCTGGTTCTGCAATTTCTTCATCACTAAGACTCCAAACTTGTCCCAAACGATTCTAGGTCCTTCCCACTCAGTTTCTAGTCCCTTCCAAGCTCCTTGGAGGCCAATTTCAGCATTGAATACCCCTAGCCTTGAGAGTAGTATAAATAGACCTCATTTGTGTATGTTTTCATCATCCCTTCTCCATCCTTCTCATCCCTTTCACCCACCACTCCATCTCTAGGTGTGAAATTCGATCCTCCACCCTTAAGGATGAATTTCCACCTAAAACAACATCCCTCTCTCAACTCACCTTCACCAAAGGTGTGAAATTCGATCCTCCACCCTTAAGGACGAATTTCCACCAACTATCCTATCCCAACTTGTGTGAAATTCAAGCCTCCACACTTAAGGACGAATTTACACCAACTTATCTTCCCCAAAAGACTACAAACCTCTGCCAAATTCATGTAGTGTGCTCAAAGGTTGTTGAAGGCGTTTGAATATCATTTTCCAGCTTGGTAGAACTATTGTAGTTGATTGGAGACTTGAAGGTTGCTATAATCCTTCATCTTTGCCTATTGTAATTCATACTTTGGGTAAACCTTGTTACTTTTATATTTAAAGATGTTTGTTATTGATATGATTGTTGAAGTTTTGTGTTTGTTTGAAATAATCATGATGTTTTGTTTACTTGTTTTGTTCTTATGATAATATGTTCTTATATCGCTTTTCTTTGTGGTTTGATCCGTGACAATCATAACCATGAACTTGATACTTTCTTGTTCTTATATTGCTTTTCTTGTTGGTTTGATCCGTGACAATCATAACCATCAACTTGTTACTTGCTTGTTCTTATATTGGTTTTCTTGTTGGTTTGCTCCGTGACAATCATAACCATCAACTTGTTACTTGCTTAAACAAACAAACGACACTTGTAGTGCAACCAAGTCTCTTGGGACGACCTTGATTTACCAAAACCTATACTACAACTTGACTAGGGTATACTTGCCCGAATGTGTTCCTAGTTAACCGGTAATTCTTGCATACAAATTTAAAACCTCGTGCGAACGCATCAGGTGTATAGGTGTATCGAAGCAATATATTGGGTTAACAAAATGAAAGGAATGGCACAGATGGGTGTATCTAGGGGTATCTTGCACTAAAGGTGAGTGCAACAAAAGGGTTTCACATGGGGGTCGAGAAGTCGAGGTGACTAATCGATAGACACACAATGGTAGGCTATTTGGGGTGATAATCCTATAATATTGCCTTCTAAAACTGAAAAGTCCAAATACATCGAGCTAACTCAACATACCTCGTCTATGGTCTCGAAATGATGCAAAGGCCAAGTTCTAAAGTTTATAAGCTACCGGCACACTCATAATTTGGTGGATTTGGGGTAAAATATTGGAAACGGATAAGGCTAATCTTACCATATAATATCAAGGGTTGTATGTGCTTGGCTAAGGTCTAATCTAGTTAGGTTAAAAAAAACATGTCAAAATTTTAAAAATGGCATAATGTTTCAAAATAAACTATAAAAACGAGGAAAAATAAAATTCAAGAGATAATTCTACTCCCGTCCCCCCACTTGAATTGTACAAAGTCCTTTTTGTACTAAGCGTTTTAAATAAAGGTGAAGAGAAAAGTAGAATTAGAGCGAGAACTTCCCTGAAATTTGCTCCAAAAAAAAAAGAAGGCCCACGAAAAGAGACGTGGCTTCGTATAAGCATCATGAACAAAATTCAATCCCTGAAATCACACTACCGACAAGCATAATTCTAAAAAGAAAAAAATGAAAAATGAAAACAAACCTAACTCACTTTCGTAGGAATCACGATTGCATTTAGCATATGCAACAAGCCTTTTAAACCACTTGGTGTCCCAGTGGACGAGTGAAGTCTCATGAGGGTTTACTGAGGAACACACCCACAAAGTTCATTTAAAATACTAATACAAGGTTATTGCGTTTTAAAATAAAAGTAAAGCGAGAGGAAGGTTATGTCAGTAACTCTTTGAGGAGTTACGCCGTGGCTCGCAAAACGACAAAAGTCGCAAAGCGGTGGCTACGGCATAACCTCGAGATGGTATTATGCCGTAATTGGTAATCGTCTAAAATCTTCTGCGCAAAGGGTTGGTTCGACGTAATCACGAGAGATGAGTTACTGCCGTAACTAGGATCGATCGAAGAACCGCATCGACAATCACTTCCTCGTTTCTGCAAAATGGTTAAAACACAAAACCCTACGAAATGGAAACAAAATAAAAGAAATGGATAATTCGGGTTGTCTCCCGAAAGAGCACTTTTCTTTATTTACGAGTCTTTAAGTTAGACTCAGAGCCGCGAGGCTTATGGGGCCTTTGGATATGCCCGACTTCCTCCATGTCTCTCATCAAGTTACGCCTGACCCAACCGACATTTGTGGCAGTGCGGAGGTATTCTTTAGTCTCGATTTTCTGAATTTTGAAAAAAATTTCCTCCGGTCCTAAATGGTATCGAGTGAACTCATATTTTTCGGCTATAATAGGTAGCGGTCTCTTAAACGGGATGCCAAGAAGCTTTCATATTCTTTTCTCGTGTACTTCATCATCGGGGTCAATGAAACCGTCTTCACCTTGTAGCTCGAGGTAATCGAAATCATCGTCGTCGGAATCGGTATCTTTAAGATGGTTATCGTTGAGTGAATTTTCTACGAGTATTTGCTTGCATTCTTCATTTTCCTTCCTTTATGAGTCCTTGGTGTCATCATCAGATTTTCCATTTGGAATTTTGTTTTTAGGTTGATCTTTACTCATACATCCATTCCAGATTTTCTCCTTAGTTAACGTGTCAATTTTTCCGTATTTGATTCTGACCCAATCGTCGAATCCTAGATTATCCGCCAAGGCAATTTTGTTCTTTCCGAATCATTATTTGAGGTCCATAGGAACTCTTCTTCCCGACTCTCTCAATGCTCTTCCCAGCTACATTCATAATCAAAGGGTTACGGAAGCCCAAACATTTCCGTTAGTGGTTTTAACTTGTTCACACCAATGATTATGAGTCCCTTCGTCATTATTATTTTCAGAAGGAATATCGTCGAGGGGCTTAATGGTTTTTCCTTGAAGAATATGTTTTTCATATTTGAGTTCCAGATTTCTAAACAAGACCGAATTAATTATTGCGTCACCGAACCTTACTGAGTACCAATCTCTGAATGACAGATCCCCAAAATGAACGTCATGCCTCCTTGATTCATGTGGGCATATCCAAACTTCGTTCTTCACATTAACCCCTCCGTTGCAATACTCTCGAAAGGGGTTGCAGGTCGGCCATGCTTGTTTGACCTCGTCTTCCATGATGAGTAAGGGTCTGCAGTAATGCTTGATAGGTGTTCCTTCCACTTCGTTAATCGAGAACTTGGCTAAACTTTCTTCATCGTTAAGTGTAGTCCACATGTATCTGTTATCATTAACCCTCTCTTTATCAACCCCTCCATCGCAGGTTCTCCGAGGGTCACAAAAGGCCCATAAGCTGTAACATTCTCCATCGTCAATTACAATAGCCTTACACCAATGACTCTTCCTTTTAGAGTTGTCAACCTCGGGTACCTTGTCGTTGCCTGTACTCTGGTTACGCCGTAACTCTGAGATGTGATTACGGCGTAGCTCTTTTTTTCCTTCAGTATTAGATTCATCGGAGGACTTGTCATTTTCAGAAAATACAGCTTTACATATTGTAGATTTGTTCTTTTGTGCCTCGTTTCTCTGTTGTACCTCGTCACCAAGCTTTCCAATCATAGTTTCCAAGTTCTTTAGTGATGCGTCATGGGAAGAAAGGCTCTTGTTTGTATTATCTTGGAAATTTTTCAGCCATTCTTCTTGCTCCTTTTGCCTCTTGGTTGAATCTACAAGGTACTTGTTAATCATTTCCTCCAAGGTAGTTCTTCTTTCACTATGCTCATAATACGGCGGGGGTCCTCCACGATACCCATTACGACTATCCCCGTAGAAAGGTCGATTCTCTCCATATTTAGCTTCCTCGATCGTATTTTCATCGTCAAGTATAGGACAATTCTTAGTCAGATGTCCCCCACCACAGTTTTCGCAGCCAACTTGGATGGCATGAACAGTTTCTTTGATTTTTAGCATATCTCGACCAAGATTCTCTAGCTTGTTGGTTATGGCCGCAATTCCATCGAAACTTCCGCATTGGTTTCTTTTGCTTCCTCCGTCGTGCCATTTTTGAGAATGATCAGCAATTTTTTGAATGGCTTCAATTTCAAGAGTAGGAGTCATGTTTGGGATAGGTCCTTGATAGTCCAGCATTTGTCTTGTAGTTACGTTGATTCCTTTGTAGAAGATGTTGACCTTTGTTTGGTTGTTCGGATCATGTGTAGGACATTTGTAAGGAGATCGTTGTATCTATCCCGTGCTTGATACAACGTTTCATCGTCTCCTTGTTTGAAATTATGGATTTCAAAAGTCGGTTAGAAATATTCGATGGCGGACAATACCTCCGAATGAAGTGCTTCTTGAGTAGAGCCCAAGTATTAATTGCCCGGTGGGCAATCTTTCAATCCATCTTCCGCGACCCAATGAAGAGTCATGGGAATACCCTTAGCATAACAAAGATCATGAGACACGCCCGGAATGTTGAAAAGGCTTGCGATGTATAGGACATTTTCGACGTGCTCATATGCATCCTCGTCCTGCTTTCGGAAAAAGGGTTAGCACGAAGCTCCCTCATAAATTGGTCTTTAATTTGAAATGAGACATCGGCCAATCGCCGGTCTTATGAGACCCGACCCTTGTTCTCGCTCTCGTTAACGCCAAATATTCCTCAAGAGTGAGGTCATCGATGTTAACAACTTTCATGGTACCGAAAACTCGAATAATGATTGTGAGAAATATAGAAAAGTTTTAAACAAAACGAAAATGAAAGACTTAATAGCAATCCTAATATAACTCCCGTGCGCCAAAAACTTGATGCAGTTTTATCGACTGTGTTTTAATATTTATATAGTCTCGTTATACCTATGGTTCTACCCTAATGCACTAACAGCAAGCGGTGTACCCAATCGTGTGTAGTGTAGTATTTGGTAAAACCGAGGTCGTCCCAAGAGCTATGTGTGTTGGATTATTACTAAGTCTAGGTGTCACAGATTTTAATAATGATTTCGATAAGAATTAATTAATTAACTACTAAAGTAGATAAAAGCGGATAAAAGGCAAAGGTCAAATCAATAGAGGATAGTGGTGCTAACCTAGTTATTCCTCCTATCTAGTAATGTCTACGCTCACTTACTTCCAATTACTTGGATGGGGTCAAATTCGAGAGGACATCATTTGGTCAATTTACCCTAACTTATCGGCAAAGATGCCACCATCGGAGAAGTCGGTGTCCTTCATAAGTCCGCTTGTTTCGGTCTCCTAAGCCAGTTATTAAGTACCGCTACATGCTAGATTTATAATAGTGAGTGCGGCGTTAGCAACTTAAACACTCACCCCTAATTCTTAAGTTCATCCAAATGGTAGGTGATCGGTTGGTCAAATCGCACAAGTAGAAAGGGTCGTCCAGGTTGGTCATGTCTTACCCTTCCCGCTCCCGCCTACTCAATTAGGGTCGGATTGGTCATATCTCCTAAGCAACTAGCCTCTACCGCCATTCAAAACTACCAAACAAAGGTAGCTACCAATAAACTATGCATGCATACACTTAGAAATAATTATACGAAATTAATGTAAACGCAAACAAAACAATTAAGGAATCATAACTAGGCCGGCACCAAGAGGTGCTTAGCTCATGTTAACCATACAAATCAATTCAATATTCAAAGTTACGAAATACATGAATCGAAAGTAAAGAAAGATAAAATGCTAATGCTTATCATAGGGAGTGATTTCTCCTCGAGACAACTCCGTATGCTCCTCTAGACCGCTTTGGCTTATTCCCACGTTCTTTGGTTGTGGTGTGTGGAATGGGATGCCTTGAAATCTCGGAAATCGTGGGGTATTTATAGGCCAGATCTGGGTTACGGCATAACTAATATAAGAGTTACGCCGTAATCTTCAATTCCTTCGTAATTTGCACTAGATTTGCTGGTTACGGCGTAACTTTATGAGTGGTTACGCCGTATCTTCAATATTACTTGGTTACGCCGTAGTTGATGAAATAGTTACGGCGTGCTTATCAATGGCGTGGAACCTCATTTGACCTAATATAGTTACGCCGTAGTCTTTGGGGAGAGTTACGCAGAACCTTCGATGAGTTGGTTTTCCGAGTCACGCTTTAGTTACGGGCGTAATGTGAGAGATGAGTTACGACGTAACTTCTTCAAAGTCGAGATACTATGATAAATCTTTGATATTTCTCCAATTCCGCCTCTTTAGCTCCAATGCTCGTAATTTACCTGAAAGTGGAAAACAATAGAAAACAAGCGTAAGTCCATATAAATGATATAAATTACAAGCATTATCGGGGGAAATTGACACTTAATATTCAGGACTATTTGATGTTATCAGAGTATTAAGAAGAAACGTCTTTTCGTCATCATCGCCTCTATGTTTTGGGTCATTTGGAAGTTCCGAAACAACATCACTTTTAACTCTTAACAATTGAGGAAAAGCAATATTTTCGATTTTATCCGTTTATTTTCTTTTAATTGGTTAAAACATATAGGTAGATTAGTTTTCAATTGGAATGATTGGCTTTGTAAACCTTTGTAACTTTCTAGCTTCTTGCTAGTTTTCAATATATATCCTCTTTGCCGTTCAAAAATAAATAAATAAAAAATAAAAAATTACTAAATAGCGTACTGATAAGTAACATAACCTCTTCACAAAACGTTTAGCGTTTACACATCACTAAGTACACATTTGCACATGGTAAAAGAAAAAAGTCAAAAATGATCACGACTCATGTGTATACCGTTGTTAAATCGCGTAAATCTGAGTCAAACATTCATCTTTTCAAATAATCTAAACAGAAAAACCTCATCCGTTTAAAGATCCTGCAAATCAAATTGTTCAATCATTTTGATTGCCAGTTTTAAGGCTGGTAGGCAAGGAGTGTGAATCACTCACCTTAAGCCATCACCACGCCCGACTTCCTTGCCCACTATCCCGACTCACACGCGAGTAGCGAAAACCAAGGGTATTTAAGGTGAACGAGTCACCTTGGATTTTGACAAAAAAATTCAGGCCTTTTCAAAATATTATCGTTGCATGGATTAAAAATAATACTTCCTACGTCCTATATTAAATGTCCAGTTTGAATTTTTTAAGTCTTTCTTTCTTAACTTTGACCATAAATATTTTTGGTTGCGTGATATAATATTTGATGCAAAGTATATGAATAGATTGAGTTTGAAATGTATTTCCACTACGTATTATTTTTATCTAATACTATATAACACAAGCAAAATTATTTAAGGTCAAAGTTTAAAAAAAAAAGACTTGAAAAATCAAACCTGGACATTTAATATGGGACGGAGGGAGTAATAATAATAATAAATCCCTACCACCTCATTTTTTCTTTATAAATACCACCAAATCATTTTTTAAAACACAAACTCACCACTTTACACTCTCAACAATAACTTCATCTTTTATAAAAAAAATGTCTCGATAGAACACCCCACGAAACACCAACCGTACTCAACGAGGAAGAAATCCCCGAAGCAATCCCCTGACACCCGAAGGAACGTTCAATTTAGGAAATACTCTTTCGTCAAACCAACAAATCAACTTACGACCACAATCATTCTATAACCAAGCATACCAAAACGAACCATACCGTAACCCATACCCACAACAACAACAACAACAAGCTTTTACCCAATTCTCACAACAACAACAACAACAACAGAACGCGTTTAGCCAATTCTCACAACAAAACGCGTTCCCATTTGATAACCCAACTACATGTCACAAACATAAAGGGGTGGTTCGTCATCACAACAGCATACGCAACAAATCATGTCTCCCATTTCTTCATTTTCAAATGAGAACATGTACAAACCTTATTTTCCAGAAGATTTTTATCAAAACACCGGCCGTGAAGAATCTCCCGTCGAAGTGATGGCCCCGAAACCGGCACCGAAGAAAGTGAAGTCGAAAAGACGCAAAAAGAGGTCGACTCAAATCGAGGAGCAACCTCGGATGATTGCATGGACCCAAGAGGAAGAAAATGTGTTGTGCAAAGGTTGGATTCATGTATCCGAATATAGTTCCAAAGGTAACACGAGGAGGGAGAATGGATTTTGGGGTGAGGTACAGGCGTACGTAGAGAGAAAAACAAAGATGGATCTCCGAACGTACGATATAGTTTGTGGGAAATGGAAGGCGGTGCGCCCGAACGTGGCTCGGTTATGTGGAGTGTTCAATAACGTCAAGTGTATGAATCCGATAAATGGAGCCGGAGATGAAGATTACTACAATACGGAAACTCTAAACTTTGAAGCTGAATACGGTTACAAGTTCATACTCAAACATTGTTGGGAGCAGTTGAGAAAATGTCAGAAATGGAATGACAATGAAGTTCCAAATTTTTTAGCAAAGGAAGCAAAAAAAAATTCCAAGAGGTACAACTCATCTGGGTCTAGTTCGTTCAACCCAGAGACTGGGGATGCTAGTATTAACACTTGACTGTGAAGCATGCAGAGCCATGGACGAGGCTAGGGCGGGGATGAAAGCGAAGTGGGGTTTCAACTTTTAGTTTTAATTTCGAAGTTTATATAATGTTTTACTTTTGTATGTTTGCGTTTTTAATACTTGTAGTTTATGTATTGTTTTAATTTCGAACTTTATGTATTGTTTTAATTTCGTACATTTGCGTTTTTATTTTCGTTTATTTACGTTTTTATATTTCGTAAGTATTAAAAAAAAGTTAAGGTGACCAAGGTGATTTGCCTTGTCCACAAAAAGGTGAGTGAATGTGTAAAAGAGAGAGAAAGCTGACGTGACGTTGAAATGTAAAGTTAGTGGAAGTGAACCTTGCCATCTAGCCTAAAATAAAGATCCCTACCTAACTCCGAGCTGCTTTGAAATGAGTACTTCCGAATCTGTTATAGTCAACAACTGATAAATGACATATTTATGTTTTGTAACACTATCTCTTAAAATCAATAATTGAAGTGGAGACTTCACATAGCTCATGAGTATAGGTTTTTATTTGAGATTTAGATGCTCTTATGTTCAACTTGAATATGAGAGGTAATGTTAAGATGTATGTGAGTAGAGAAAAACAATAAATTAATTATTGTTGGACCTTTATTTTGTTAGAAAATATTTTTTCCTTCACATCAAAACTAACATGACTTATCATGTTCAAGTTGAACATGAGAGGTAATGTTAAAATAATATTATTGATTTTTTTTATCCACAACTATTTCATGAATGAGAGAAAAGTTATCTCGAATCATGCTTGACCACGATGATTCTATAGATTTTATTGGTTGAAATACCAAACATCAAATACAAAAATTTAGAAAATTATAGTGAAGTACTTGGCCTATGACGTTACTAAGACTTCACTGCAATGCATATTTAATCCACGTGAGTTAAATCTCATACAAGATGATTGTAAGTTTGTAACACATTTTGTTGTTTTTGCCTAACTAGTACACGTGAGTTAGATCTCATACAATTGAACCTAACTATTATTGTTTTATAGTCAGTAATATGAAAATATGTAAATATATTGTCTCTGTAAATGTCTGTATTTTTTTTTATCTCTTAATAACTAATCTACAAAATTTAATGTTGAATGTAAGTTTGAGTTGTCGATTACAAGAAGACTTGTTCTTGAATAAGCCGGTGAAAAAAAAAAGGCAGTTTCATCATGGTAGTATACCAGCCAACTGTTCGTTGAATTCATTTTTTCGTTTTGAGTAGACCATTAATGTATTGAAGCATGAACAGAGGCCCTGAGACTAGCCCAAGACTATGGCCTAATGCGAGTAAATATAGGGGTGAGCGAAAAAACCGTAAAGACCGAATAAACCAAAAACCGAAATCGGACCGAACCGAACTAATAACTGAACCGAATTTGCTAAAACCGAACCGAACCGAACTACTAATTCGGTTCTCGGTTTGGATATGGGTTTGGCAGTTTGAACCGAAAACCGAATTCATATAAATATATATATATTTTATATATTTATATATATATTCTTAGTTTTTGCCTAATTGGGCGGGCATGACTTATAATTATTTGTTTGTTGGTTATAATTATTTATGTTTCAATTTAGTTGCATGCATAACTATGTTTTGTTATTTTAAGTTGTTGTCATTGTGGGCATGAGCAATTGGTGTTATTATTACATCCTATACATGTATAGGTGCTTTTATTGTGTAAAATATTTATTATTAGTATTTAATTTATTTCTTATGTTTAATTTTTTTATTTAAGTGTTTGTTTAGCTTCCTAACTACTCTTCTGTAGTTGCAGATACAAAACATTTAGTGAAGGTAAGTTCTTATAGTTTTCATGACTATATATCGATTATTGTTTATTGTTGTGTATTATAACAAAGTTGATATGTTAGAGAAAAGATATATTTATTGGTGTGTTATAATGCACCTGAATATTGCATAATACCTGTTAATCGAGCAACGTATAGCATAATGTTTGTTGTTTGTTTGAATATTGATGAGAATGAATATTTCTTTATACATACTGTTAGTTGTTGATTTACACTATATTATATGATTTTTTTTTTCTTTTAAATTATTAAGTTAATCTTATTCAAATCAATTAGTATTTGCGTAGGTAGGTTCTACACATCACATGTCTTTTAAAGTACTCGTGATCCTGCGCTTCATTACATTTTTGGAAGGTATTAGTTAACTGATCGTTGAAATTTATATATTAACAAAAAATAAGATATAAACGTACCAATATTTATATTGAATGCATTAACAATAAAAAATAAATAGATGTTAACAATTATATAACAACTAATTTTTAAAAAGTTGTTCAAATGAAGATAGAACAACTAATAGTTAATAATGAAAATGATTAAACGCTAACATTTATATAACAATTAAAATATACAAAGTTATTCGTAACAACATAGTATATGATTTAACGTGGCACACATGAATACAAAAAACCCGTATGAACCAGTGCCTTTTAACTACGGTGACCTATCTTAAATTGACCGTCTGACCCGTGTTTTTTGAGTGCAATGACCCGTCTGACCCATGTCTTTAATTTGACCAGCTTTATGTTTTACATTTTCATCTAAAGATACTGAAATTGAGCCAAAAAAGCAAGAGTGAAGAAAGTTAGATCTCATCCTGGTAGTAGACCCATCGAAGGCATGCTTCTTCTTGCACCCCAGTGGCATTCCCATTTGCACAACGAATTGAAAAGTGTGAGCCTTGTGGAGTGTCGAGATGTAATGTTTGATGTTGAAGGAGATTTCAAAAGAATTATTGCATACCCATCATCCATATACTTTGTTCCATCAGGAACCACCTGACACACCAGGTTCCCGCCTCAGTATGCATATATAATAATTGAAAAAACTAAAAGAACTTCAAATGCTATTGACCTATTAAAAAAGACAATAGTATTACGTTAATAGTATAATTTTTCAAATAGAATAAATATTTATATCTATTAGCAATAGATTTCCAGATCTCCCATACTACAGATTAAGAGGTATTAGTATAAAAGACAACAAATAGCCGTGTGCAAGTAATTGATCACGTGAAATAGTTTAGAAGGAATTTGTGTTGTATATCTATAATAAATGTAAAGCGACCAGATAAAATCATGTCGTTGGTTCACTTTTGCGGCACTCATCTCCAAAAATAAAAGGATTATAATGGAACAAATCATGATTGAAACTCAAGCTTTTCATCGTGGGACAATATTCTTATACAAAATTAAAGAAGAGGGACGAACCTGGCAAAGGTTATAAGTGAAGCTATCATAATTGTCGATAACAATAATGAGACTGCTATTTTGGGCCATGACACCCATTGATCCAGAAGATTGTTTCTAGCAAAGATATTACTGAATGGAAGACCACATTAATGGGTCTCATATTAGAAATGGCAAACTGATTTTAGTAGCATAAGCCAAGAGAGGATTATGTTCAATCATAAATAGCACATGAATTATCTATAAAAGTTTACATATGGCCAACGATGCGTATTTTCATAAATAAATTTTTTTTAGCAATCACAGTATTTAGAATAAAGATAAAAGGACAATATCTGGTTGGTATACCTTGTTCCACCGCCACACAACAATTTCTAGCTTTGTCTAATAGAATATCTTCCAGTAAAGTAGTGCAAGCTCGATATCCTACATAACTTGTTCTTGTGGGTTTGTGCCTATCACTTGGGATCCACTTTTCGAGTTTAGCAGCCTGGAAAAAAGAAATAGTATTGAGTTTCTCATCTTTTTTTAACACGTTATCAGTTAAGTTATGATGTTGTGTAAAAGTTGCTTACAGTAAAGCACATTTTGATGTACTCTTGCTGCCGGACAGGAGTCAAGTATGCTATCTAATCTGCTTTTTGTATGCAAAGTCAATACCTACATATGACAGAAGATTTCAAAGCCACTTTAATAATACTGGTGAAATGTAAAAATGTTTACAATAAATTTAGAGTAAAAACAAATCTATTGCAGGAAGGATAGGCAAGGCAATCCAAGATTGCGTATCTGCAGCCATAACCCATACATTAGCGCACACGTCTCCTATTCAGAAATCTGATGCATTAACACACAAAACGTTCATATTTTTACGGTAATGGACAACATCGTATTACCTTGCATTTGTTGTTTCCCTTTGTCGGGCGGCAGTTGGTACACATGGTCAGAGTAACCTGGAAGGCTATCAAATTCTAGGGCATTTTAAATGGAACTGTGGCGAAAGGTAATGTAGCTTGGGCTTTCTGTCAGCAGTCGTTAGTTGTAGCTCGAGTTGTTTACTGTTTCACAATAGGGTCAAAGCAGTAAGTTTAATGCATAAAAGGTTATAAATAACAATGTCAACTATACGCGTTTAATGATAATAATATGTAAAACTTGGAAGTTCTCACCTGGTTCGATCTACATGTGATGTTTCTTGAATGCCTCCGTAGCTTTTTTGTGTGATTCATTTTCTGCGTCTTTAGCCTGCAAATTTAAGAAAAGTACTAAATAATATCATTTGATCAAAAGGCTTGTAACGGTTTCTAATATATGTTTCATGAAAATATCTTACATCGTAATGCGACAATGTACCGAAGCTTGTGTGATGGTGGGAACAGGAAGCAGTCTTGATAAGCCATCCTGGATATTTTTAGAACAACAAATCTGTATGAAAACTCACGAACATAAGCATGATTAATAACCACTCCCAAACAACTACTTATCCATCTATCCACCTTCGAGCAACTGCTTATTCCACTTAGAAATGATCATATATGTAGTACTGATAACCAATCCTAAACATGCTTAAGGCTGATCATCTACTATATCAGAACACAATAAGCAAACCAATCTATGAGTGTATTCAGTTGCGTTACTCAAATAGACCCATGTTGGCCCTTACTCCAGGCCCAAATGCAATATAGGTAGAATCGAGATATATCATATCAGCTAAAATCATAAACTTGAATGTTTACGTTAATATACTAAATAACGTAAATTCAAGATTTGTTGCAAACTTACAGGTTATGATTGACCAAGCTAACCCAAGCTTATCCGCTGTCCTGAAACGTATAAAGTAGCACCAGTCACTATAAATTTGATATCAAAAACTCTAAAAGCCGGTTGAATTGATTATTATAGGTAACATGGGTGAAAACAAAAAAATAAGATTTATACAGGTAAAATTTACATATACTTACATTCCGTAATGCGGACAATCTCAAGTATAATCAAACCAGCTGAGGCTTATCACAACTCACTATAATTAATGTGACATATCATAGCATGAGCATATCCAAATATCCCCGGAGCATCTATTTCCTCCCGACAATCTTCATCCCACTAAAACAACGTAATGAGTAAATGTAAGGAAAACACAATAATGAGTAAATATAATTGGCTATATTTTGTTGCTGATATGTATAATGGTTAAATGTAAAAGCTTAATATAAAACAATAATAAAGTACCTCGCTAACGGGGATGCGCGTGCCTGTTAGTTGTAAATGAATTTTGAAGGCTTTCTTCTGTTTGTTGGGCTACACCTAAGAAAAATAATATGACATTAACATGCTGACATGAGATAATTCGTACTATAGCTGAATACTGCTATACATACCATTTTGCACTGGCAGAGGCGAAACCCTTTGTTCCAAAAGTTGCTTACACCAGACCCATCTGAACACTTGTTGTAGACATCGAATGGCGAACACCAGTGTTGCTATTACCAATAGAAGATTCACTAATTGGTGGTCTCTCGGAGCAACGTATGTTAGATAACCGTTGTTCAATGTGATCGCCATAAAAATCAAGCCTTCATTAAAAAATGACATAAAAATCAAATAAAAAATCAATTCAACAATTATCACATATATTTTAGTTTTTACCTTGGGTTAATGTAAAGCAATCATTTTCTTTAATTCACAATCATATTCATGGTCCTGCAAAAAAAAACACCAATCAAACCCACAAAATCCACCTATGAATGAAATTCCAACATAAACCTAAATTAGAATCAAATGGAAATTGCACTGCAACACATTACACCATATAGAGATTGCATCAAGCAAAAAATTACATCCAACACCAATTGTGAAGTTCTTTTTGCTGCAAACAATGCTAAAGTTGCCTGTACATGATCAATAATGCAACATTAGAGAAGTAAGGAAAAGTTATAATAACGATATATAGTTCTAACCACTTGTATTTTAGTGCACGTTAAGGAGAATATTGGAACATTATAAAGGTTATAAGTACTAAATCAAACCTGGCTGACTGCACAAACAGCAGGGACATTAGCAAAGACTGTTTTAATAAAAAGAATAAGCTCATCGTGTGATATGTTGATTGTCTTTGCAATAAGAGATGACACTAATTCTATTTGCAATGGCTTGTTTGTTAACTTTTGAAATAATAAAACCTGCCACCACTAACAATAAAAATAAAATTCATGATTGTTAAGGATTCCTATATCCAAAAGAAAAGAATTATGGTTGCATGTGATTGTAGAGATGATGGCCTGAGTTGGCAGAGGTAGATACGGTGACATTGGAGAAGATGGCCGCCACCGGTGACGGAGTTGAAGGCTGGAGGTGAGGGGAAGAAGATAGTGACGGCCAGGAAATAAGATACTTCGAACTATCAAACTAAAAATTAGAACAAATTAATGCTAATACTTTTGTAACATCTATTCTTACCTTGGGATAAACAATCTTAGTACCCCTCTTTAGTTTTGGTATAAACATCCTCCTGCTCGCCAAAATAACAAAGCAACAAAAGAGCGAAATCAATAAAAAAAATGAAAAATAGAGTTAGAATGAGTGTGTAGATATAATGCCGTGAAGCCTATGTACCCCATACAGTTATAAGGCACATACCAACCTTGAAGACCATCTTCCTCATCATCCTCCACATCAGATTAGCATCCACATCATCAACAGCCTTAGCAATTAACAATTATACAAAAGTATGAATTTTGATAATGATTCGTAAATAAAATTTCAGAAAATTTCCTCAAGAGAACGTCAATAACTACACTCAAACACATGGAATGTTTGCATACCGAAGCTTTCTCTGCATACTCCACAGATGCATCAGACGTTACAAATCAATAATATACAAACGATGAGCATAAAACAGATTAGCACTGACAATATTCACAATAATCACAAAATTAAACAAAAATTTATAATCAAAGCTAAAAAATCAACAAAATTGATAGTTAAATGACAAACACTTTTGACACATAAAATATTTAAACTTAGTAATCTATATCACATATTGTATAAAAGATTTCTAACCTGGTTCGAGGATGGATGAAAAAATGTTTCCTCTGTCTCTCTACTTCTCTCCATTGCACCATCTTGAAAGTATGCGGCTCATTCTGACTCAAATCGATATTCTTAACCGACTCATGCAATTCTCTAGAGGATGAATGAATGATATTAAGGTTTTGATAAAAAGGTGGAATACGGATTATATAAACAAAAAATAAAAACCCTAATTTAGATACATTATCAAAGCTCCAAGAACAGCAAAACCTGCACAAAAACATATTAAAAATCGTATAAAAGAAGTGAACATCAGTAAACCTGTGATGAAGGAATTAGGGTTTTTGAGAAAAAAATATAGTGAACCGTATATAAGTTTTTATGTATGTGTTTTGTTTAGGGTTACCTAAGTTGTAGGGATTCTCCTACATAATTGGTTGCATAGATTTATAATTTTGGACTTGCAACATATATTCCAAAAAGTCATGTTGCCTTAGTGGTAAACACACATGTTATTCAACCAAATAACCAAGGTTCAATCCTTGCAAGGCTCCTTTTTTATAAATAATTTTCAAAAAAAGTTAATAAAAATCCGAATTTTACAAAAATAATTATTAAAAATCCGAAAATTAAATAGTATTGCTTAGGTGGATGAAAAAATTGCTTAGTTGGACAACAAATGATTATGTGGCATGAAATTTGATTATTTGGCATTGAGATTGAGGTGACATTAATGCCAAATGCCTCCTGTTATATATAATATAGAGATATATTTTCATGTATATTTATATATAAATAAATACAATTAAAATGTTATCATAATATAATAAAACACATTTTATGTTTGAAATATATTTTTTTGCTAAATATCTATGTAATTATTAATTTTTTTTTTTAAAATAGTGAAATTCGGGTTATTCGGGTCAACCCAAAAACCGAACCGAATTAAAATTCAACCGAACCAAACCGAAAAACGAATTTGAATTTGGTTCGGTTCGGTTCTCGAATTGACCTAAAAATTTTTTTTAACCGAATTAACCGAACCGAACTAACCGAACAACCCGCTAACCGAACCGATCAACACCCCTAAGTAAATACTAGAAATATAACTGAAATTAACTAAGGGCTTGTTTGGTGAAATTTTTAATTAAGTCATGTTTAATTAAGAGATGACTTAATGCATATACTTTCAGTTTTATTACTTAATATTTATCTTTCTCTATTAAGTCACAAACAAACAATTTTCATATGACCTAATAAATTCATTTTTTTCATATTAAGTCAATTAAGTCATAATCAAACACCAAGTCGTATAAACTTCCGGAAAATTTTCACATTTTCGGTATGTTCCTAATTCTTTTGCTTTTGGTGGTCAGTAATTCCAAACTATAGGAGTCGATTGGGTGTGAATCATATATGACCTTTATTAAATACATTGACACTAAGGCCTTGTTTGTTTTTTAAAGCTTTCTTCTTTCTTCTTTGTGCGGTAGCGCAGACGTATTCCTCAAGACCGTTTGTTTTTTCGGACATAAGAGGTAAAATCTTTATTTCTCTTCTACCACGCAGACGTAATTTATCTCTTCTTTCCACTTCTTTACCTCTTCTCACAAATCCTACATCTCTTCTCAATATCTTACATCTCTTTACGCTTCGTCCGCCTTTTACGCCGTCCGCTTTTTACGCCACCGCTTTTTACGCTTTTCGCCTTTTTACGCCGCATTTTTTACGCTTTTACGTTTCCGCTTTCTTTATGTTTTCGTCCGCTTTTTTTCGCCGCTCTTTTTACGTTTCGCCTTTTTACGTTTTACGCTTTTTACTTTTTCGTCCGCTTTCTTATGTTTTCGCCCATTTTTTACGTTTTCGTCCGCTTTCTTACAATTTCGCTTTTTTCTTAAGTTTTAGTCCGCTTTATTACGCTTATGTTCGCTTTTCATGTTTTCGTCCGCTTTTAATGTTTTCGTATGTTTTTTATGTTTTCGTCCGCTTTTTAATGTTTTCGTATGTTTTTTATGTTTTCGCTCTGCTTTTACGTGTTCATCCTTTTTACGCCGTCCGCTTTTTACGTTTAGTCCATTTTCTTATGTTTTGACCGTTTCGCTCTGCTTTTTATGTTTTCGTCGGTTTTTTCGTCCATTTCGTCCCATTCGTTTTGGTAATTTTTACGTTTAACGCTTTCTTACGCCGTCCATTTCTTTACGTTTTCGCAAATTTTTACTTTCGTCCTTTTACGTTTCGTCCGTTTTACGTTTTCATCCGTTTTTTACGCTTTCGTTCGTTTACGTTTAACCGCTTTTATATTTTCATGTTTTATTTTACTTTTCCTCCATTTTCATATGATTTTATAAGTTTTTGTACGTTATTTTATCTTACCTAACAAAACGTAAGATAATGTAAGAAAACGAAAGAAATGTATTTAAAACATAAAAAAAAGGCAGAAAATGTAAAAACGGTCGAAAAAAAAAGGCGGTAAAAGAAGAAAGCGTAAAACGGTCAAAACTTAAAAAATGATTTAAACGTAAGAAGATTAAAACGGACGAAAACGTAAAAAAAGGAAGAAAACGTGAAAAAGGATGGAAACGTAAAAAAAAATTAAACGAAAACATACGAAACGTAAAACAAACGAAACGTAAAAAGATGTAAGTGTAAAAAGCATTTAAAACGAAAAACCGGATTTAAAACTTAAGAAAATGGACTAAAATGTAAAAATGACAAAACATTAAAAAGTATTTAAAACATAGAAATGGAGGAAAATATAAAAAATGATTTAAATGTAAAAAACTAGTGAAAAGAAATGGAAAAAAGTTACTTTAATAGCACAAAAATACTAGTGAAAAGAAAAAGAAAAAGAAGAAAATGAAAGAAGTCTTGAATAAGACAAAACAAACGGTCTTCTTGTTGCGGATGAAGAGCTTAAATGTACTCTTCTTTGCGGACATGGTTTGCAGATGAAAAGGTAAAAGCTCTGAAAAAACAAACGACACTTAAGTATGTCTTGGTTTTCGTCAATCAGCAGGCATGGTTAAATGTAGAAGAATATTCACAATGCTTCATTTTCTTTGCATCAGGATGAACATCTTCATCTATCATTTTCATGTACAGTTACTCAAAAATTGAGGAGGTACAAAAACAGCATGCGCCATTCATCATTTTTAAACTTTTTGTTAGAAATGCAATATTAATTCTTCCAAGTAAATGTATTTTCATTAGAAGGATAACGGCAGGAAAGATAGCCAAATATACAGCCGGAGATGGAGATGAGCCTTCCTAGATCAAAGTGCTAAGGGAATGGGTTGGTTGGCATTATATCAAGCGTCACAGACTCACAGTTGGCTAACTTTTTACTTATGTTACAAGTAGCTACCATAAACGTAACACCAAATAAGCCATAAGGCGGCAATACAATTAATCCAAAACTCAGAAGCCACAAAACTTATGCACAGGTATAAAGCAATCAATCTAAAAGTTAGAAACCATAAAACTGATACAATAGATCATTAGGCTCGGAATTTGTAAATGGAAAATGGTCAAAAGGGTCCAAAATCCGCCATGGCTGCAAAGAAACTCGGGCATAATAGCAACAGAGTAAGCTATCACGCCATCCGGTCCTTGCCCCGCCAAGTTACGTTTCAAACCTCCAATGACCAATATCATTTGACTCAAAAAACAACAGTCAATCTTCATAGCCCATTACTATGTTGGAGCAAAACAGCCCACCAAAAAACGCTGAAAAAGGCCAAGGAAATCACCGTCATTTTAAATGGTATATTACTATTAACTAACATACCCGTCAAAGCTGCAACGACAATCAAGGTGTGGTGCCCTACCAAGATAACAAAATTCATGTTCTATTCAGATCAACAAACATCTAGCACCAACATGAAACCCGACAGTAACAAAGTATTAAACACACCTTTTATATATGCTTCAAGTATACCTTTGTTTAACAGCACACCATTGGCACACACCCAACACGGTCGTCCCACGCCGCGAATGGCAACAAAAAAAAAAAAACCCCGGAGGCATTGAAGAACGATTTTAAAGAACAACATTTAGACAATCTTTGGTTAACAACACACCATGGTCACACACCCAACACCATCGTCGCACGCCGCTGATGGCGGCAACAAAGGAAACTGGACCCATGGTATGAGAATCATCTGGAATATGGTACATTTGTGTAAGATATGTGTGTTGTGGTAGATATGTCTAGAACAAACTGAACCAGAACAAATATCCGGCTATTTTTTGGGCCATTGGCGGTGGACTGATGTGATTGGATCGGGACTTGGCAGGCCAAAAAGATTTCCATTTAGCCCGGTGTCAAAACGACAACGGATTTGCCCACAATTTATATATATACTAAGAGAAGATTTGCATACAATGATGGTGGATCTTGAAATAAAAATTTCAATGAATAATGATTTTGTTTATTATATTCTTTTAACAATAAATTTACTTGATATCAAGAATTTCAGATAGCCGGTCTGCTCGGCTTGAACCGCTGGCCCGCTGTCTGTTCGCCGAAACGTTGGTCCGCTACCGTCCGGCTCAAGCCCATTTACCGCATGCCTGCCTCGCATGAATATTTGTATAATGTCTTTATTATTTGTAGTAGTGAAATTTAGTGCAGGGAATCAGTTTAATTTGGTTGTATGATATCTTGATAATTTGATTTTACGTAAATGGTGTTTTAATAATCAGATCAATTGCATTTATTACCGTTAAATAATTGACTATATTAAATAAAGCATTAATGTGGTGTTTTGTTGTACACTATGCTTCTTGTCTTGACGTCCGAAAATTATGTGCGTTAAAGTGTTGTACACTATGTTTCTTTTCTTGTAAGTAGTAGTCATTATAGTCATTAATAACATTAACCACTTTAATAGCATTAATGTTGTAAGTCCGAAAATAAGTCCGAAAATTACATCACGCTTATTTTGTTGTACACTATGATTATTTTGTTGTAATCCGAAAATTGGTTGCGCTTATTGTACATTGCGCTTAAATGGTTGTAATTTTTGGTGAAGGGATATTTTAATAAGATTAATATTGTTTGATAGAATTCTGGTCTTAAAATTACACAACGCTTTATTTTGTTGTACAATATGCTTACTTTGTTGTATTTCAGAAAATTGGGTGCATTAAATTGTTGTAAACCATGTTTAATTTTTTGTACATCTTAAAATTAAGAGTGAGGTGACTTCGTGTATTATAAGTAGTATAGATATTAGAACGCTAGGTGTGGTAACACCATTAACACAAAAAAATGTTGTTACAAGAGCTATATTATCATTCCTATTTTTAACACAAACACCTAAAATACCTCATCACTAATAACACCATTAACACCACATTTTTCAAGCCACAATTTTTATTTTCTTTTTCATTTTTTCACACAAATTAATTTTTCATTCAATAAATAAAATTACAAATTACATTTTTTTTAAAGTCACAAACTTTAAATTTAAAAAAAAAAAAAAAAAAAAAAAAAAAAAAAACTTATTAAACTTTAGCCCACTTACACATTTACATTTTGATTTAAAATAAATAAATAATACAGTATATACGTAGTATTTGCATACACACTAAAACACACACACATCAAATACATGCACCTATAAAAAAAAAAAAAAAAAAAAAAAAAAAAATTTGCGCGTTGGGTGGGTTAACAACCCAACGCTGTTGGTTTTGTGGGTATATTCCGGTGCGGTAACGCCGCAACGCCGGTCCCAGCTAGGCTCAACGCCGAGTTCGACCCAAGGCTCCCGGTGGGTTTGCAAAATGAGTGGGAAACAACTTTGAAGAATGTGCACAACATAAGAAGATAAAACTTACAGCCACATTCTCTGTTTGATATCAACTCCCGGTGGGTTTAACAGTAAAAATGGTTTGAACCACTGAAAGAACAAAAAGAACAGTTGCAGCAAATAGAGCAATGATACTCCATGGACTATTAAAATAAGTGCGCTTTAACTTCATAATCTTTCTTGGCAAGTAACCATTGCAGTGGTTATCCAATGTTTCCCATTGTTCACCATAGAAGAAATATTCCCACACAAGCTCTTTGCATAGTTTATTTATCATATTTGCTGCCTCTTCATTTGAACCAATATGGTTTATTAGTACTTTTGATTCTATTAACTTGGCAATGTCCTCTTTAGTATCGATCAGCATATCCATAGCCATGGCATATGATGTAACATAAGGATCAACCATAGAAGACTGCTCATATGCAATGAGGTTCCTTAAAACCAACTCAGTGAAGTGATTTACACGCAGTGCCGGCATACTGAGAGTAGGCTTGATCCAAGACCAAGAAAAGCATGAAAATCTATGCATTTTCACTTCCATCGCCATAGGCCATTTTGTATCTTGATGAGGCTTAAAGCGCACCCCTGCACTGTCGAGTTCAACAGCCGAGTGGATAGTCGAACTTGGAAAATATGAGGAAACATAGTATGTGGGCTTGTAACAATCATGCAAAAGGCCAAGAATATGATCAGGAGTGGTATGTGTGCGACTAATTCCAATTTTTTTATTTGATTGGAAGAGGTTGGGGAATTTTAGTAGTGGACGAATGAATTCAGTTAGAGAGACGCGCGATTCAAATTGCAAAATAGTGCACTGAAATATGATATTAAGAACAAAAAAAGGGATTTGATTCTCTAAAAGCACCAGGTCATAAGGTATTTGATGGTAGTTGATTTTAGGTATTACATAACCGGATTCTGAAAGCTTGTGAATGAATTCAAGTATGAAACAAGCATCCATAACCATCATTTCTGTAAGCTCATTATCACTGTAAGTCTCCATTAATTCAGCATAGCATCCTTTGATTTGTTCTATTGAAGCAGCAACCTGCTTAACACACGCTTGCAATGTTTCTTTTGGCGGTGATTTTAAGCGATCTAATAGAGCATGGACAAAATCAGCTTTCCGCCCCTCAAATGCTTGCAAATTTGCATCTTTTTTGTGAAGTGGTCCAATAGAAACCACTCGAGGTTTAAAACAACTTTGGCTGAGATTTCGGAGGCTACTAGGAGCCATGTAAATTGATGGTGAATATTTCTTGGTAACATTTTTTTTCTTTTCTACACTATCAAGAAGATTGTGGACAACTACATTTACATCTCCACGCCGCACCTCCTCGTTTTCCATTTGCGTGCTTTCCTCTGCAGTAATCTCTTTTAGACAAGAAATTTGAAATTGAAAGAAAGTATATATAATTGTGTAAACAAATGGTCAAAATTCAAAATTAACTAAATAGAACAAAGAAGCGAATAGAGATTGCAAACTAGTTAAGGTAGTTATGTTGGACTAAGTTTAGATGCAATTGACTACTTTGTACGTGGGACTTGGGAGAGACGGTTTTGGCTGTATTAATATGCATCCACAATGCAAATTATCTATTGAGGACTTAGTTCTTTGAAAAATCACATTCTCACTAACTTGTACGAACCAAAATGTTGCGTAATAGTAACAAAGTTTGATGATCGATTGTTCTAATTAAATCATTCAAAGTTTAAATTAATCACAAAAATCATTCAAAGTTTCAACACTGTTTTATTATTATGTAATTGTTTAAAAAAACTATCTTTAAATTATTCATATGTGCATTGATTGGTTGTACTGTAACAATAAATACCCACCACCTGAATTTCACTAACCCCAACTAACTTAATGTACAACCAACTTATGCACTGATGAAAAAATATTTATGTTATAAAATAATAACCATGTTTGAAAAGTATTTCGTTTTAGTCACACAAACCTAAATTACATAATAATAAAACACTATTGAAACTTTGAGTGACTAAAATAAAACACTTTTCAATCTTGATTATTATTTTATAATCAAAGAAAAGTTACAGTGACTAAATTGAAACAAAACTGAAAGTTGATTACTATTTCATGATTTTCACCCATAATCTTACTTCAATGCTAAAATGTTATTGCAAAGCTTTTAATTTTCTACTTTATTACTCCTTCCGTCTCAAAAGTATTGTCAGGAGACAAAAAACACATTGTTTAATAAAAGTATGACCAATTTCATTTTCAACCAATCAAATAGAATATTAACTAAAATACACGGTTGGTCCCTAAACTTGGCCAGAAACGACGTCCTGAACCAAAACTTGGCATTTTCATCGCCAGTAGTCCAAAGTATGCGTTTTATAGGCTAAACCAGTCCCTTGACCAGGAATGCCAAAGTCAACGTTACTTTTCTGTTTGTATCTCGAGGGTATAATAGACCATACACAATTATAACATGCCTTAGTTAAATCTAACACAACCTTCAACCCTAGGGACCAAATATGATTATGACCATCAAACTAGCCGTTTCTTCCCTGATACGCTAGTATTTATTGCGCGCGAACCAATAAACCCACCCAACAAACACCTTTACTAATCATAATAACACCCTTATTAAGAAACGATCAACTGAAAATCAAAATCCGAATCCAAATCCTCATTTCCAGAACTCAAAAAACAAACCCAAATTCCAACAATACCATGTTGATTGGAGCTAATGTTATCACTAATATGACAGATTATATTAGCAACATGCCAGATATAGTGATCAGTAACATTGAATCGGTTGCCAATAAAAGAAGCGGTGAGAACCTCTAGTTTAGCGAGAAACTGGAGGTTTAAGTGGACTTTGCTCACCGATGTCATGGTTGATGAGGAGTTCTTTTATTATTTAACAAATAAGTTTGATGGGAGGCATGTTACTAGACTCTTACATCAGCCTATGAGTCCCATAAGAAGGTTTGTCTTCTCTGTAGAGCCTAAAACGGTGTGTGGAATAGAAGACTTGAATTATGAAGAGATTCATGATTGGGTTTTGATTTTGGCTCGGAAAGGAATTGAGGAGCTGACAATTAAAATCTGGCATGGTGAACCACTTATGTTGCCAACCCAACTTTACTCTCGTATGGAGTTGAAACATCTGGAACTTGATTTTTGTACTTTTCCTACTTTGGTATTTTTTTAGTAGTTTTCCAAATCTATTGAGCTTAGAATTGTGTTCTATCAATTTTTAAACCGGTACAGTTTGGGAGTTTATTGCTGGTTTTCCCTTACTTAAGTCTCTTAAAATGAATCGTGCTACTTGATGCGCGTACGAAGCGCGTTCGGGGTCAAAGGAACTTCCTTTTCTTCGAGCAATTTTTTCAACCACCTAGGCAGTTAACCTAATCGTTGTAGTGTAGTATTGGGTAAGCCTCGGGGATTGATATCGTTCTCTAGGGGAATATGAATGCTAGTAAGAAATGTATGACGAGAAGGTGGGGATTGAGGATGATTCTTTTTTTGTCTTTTTAAGGTTTTTTAGAAAGCTAAGGTAAATATCTCGGAGCAATTGGTTGGGTGGTACTTCTACTTATCTAATTATCTATTACTACGAGTAGTCTTATGTCTAATTGATGTGTGCTCGTATGATGATTAAAAATGTGTTTACCTAGATACTATTACTCCCTAGTTATCTGTTATTGGTCGGTTGAATTGTCACACCTTATCTTAACGCGTTGTATTCCTAAGGTCGTAGGGTATGCGTAGTCTCTAGTTCTTTGAGGTTATCTCTCGGGCATGACATACGAAATCGGCAAGCCTAGGCTATTTCATTCATAAGCCACACATTCATAAAGCATACTCAAGCATTAAATACAACGAATGATGCCTAGTTGCACTCCTAAGCCAATTTACAATTAAGATAAGAAACAACCTAACAATAATCAATAACTAGGCTTCATAGATCTAAGCAAACACACTTGAAATTTAGCTAGACATGGTTAATAAGCAAGCATACACACAATCAATCGAATAATGGATAGACATAATGTTACTTTGGATTACAAACGATTTAGGGTTTTTTCTCCAAAAGTCTACCTCCCTAAATGCAGAAAAATCGAATTTTATATTTAGATTTACAAGTGCGACGGCGTCACCTTTTGCATGGGACGCCGTCAGCTCGCCGTCATTAGGGTTTCGTCAGGGCCAAGTCATCGATGGGACGACATCACCTTAGAATTGTGACGCCGTCAGTCTTAAGTTGGAACGTCGTCTTGATTCTGGATCTGGGCCTTCTGAGATGAAAACTCTGAGTGACGCCCTCCTTCTTTATAACGTGACGCCGTCAGGTTATGTGAGCAAAATTTCCACTGAGCCGTCTGGTGCATGTTTTGATCAAGTCTTCATAGAGGGACGGCGTCGCCTTTTAATTGGACGCCGTCGGATCTTGTTTGATCGACTTTGAGAGGCTTGATCTTGACTTTGCCATTTTCTTCATATATTTGCTCCTTTTGTCCAAATATGCTTTATTCCAACATTTTGCTTCCAAGAGACCTAAAAGTGAAAAGGAACGAAATTAAGCGATGCGGATATAAAAGTGGTCGATTAAGGGCTTAAAGGACCCCTAAAAGCGTACGTTTTAAATCCTTATCAAATATCCCTACACTTGGTATTTGCTTGTCCTCAAGCAAATGTGCTTTTGGCCAATCAATTTATAAGTTAGGGGGCATGAAGCATGGGTTTAAAATAACTTGTAACAAGTAAAAGCACCGCAATAGTCATAACAAGCACGGAAATTATACACTAGCACCTCACAAGGAGTGTTTGGATTCTCTCATCTCTAGGGTTTATATGAAATATAACAAATGAAAATGGAAGATAAACACTCATTACCTGGCGTAGTACATAGATTACCATAAGCTTGAGACTAGATCAAACCTCCACCGCTTTGGCGTAAGCACCTAGGAACAACTATCTGAGAGGTCTTTACAAGGGTTGTAACGTTAGGCTTATGGTAGGGAAACAAAGGGTTTTGTTAGATAGGCGATATTTAGTGGTGGCAAGTCAAAAATCTTATGTTACAAGCATGAAAAGCGTGGCGTTGCTAGCCAATACTCGACTCACTAAACTCTAGATAACTTGAAACAAACAAACATAAATTTAAAGACCTAAACATAAAGATAGATGTAGGATGGTAGCCCGTATGTTTTTTTTTTTCAACAATCTATTTTTTTCATTTTTTTCTTTTTTTTTGACACTCTTTTTTTTTTTTTTTTTTTTTTGCATACATTTTTACTCTACCATCCTCTACGATAACATCAAAATATAAGGGATTTATAGGAGCATCCCTACACTTGAGTTTTTATTTCTCTAACACTAATTGACCCGATTGAAAAGATCAAAACACTTGGAGTATTTAATTACGTAGACAAATGGAATTTGAATTTATTGTTCTTTCCCGTTACTCCATAAAATATTACTTTTACCCATGAGTCCCAATCATCCCAAAACTGTGTACAAAAGATATTACTCGACTTAGCAACCATGCAAGTAACTAGATATTTGAACTAAGGGTTAAGCAATGATAACAATAATGCACTAAAGGTGAGTGCATACAAGGTAGGCTAAGGCGATTTGGGTGTACATTTAGGGGTGGATTGTAAACAATGCTCTTCATTGATATTCCGGAAAACCGTAACATCACGAGAACCGCGAAAAGGATAGGCTCTGAGGGGTTAACTAGGGGTATCGTGTACTAAAGATGAGTACATCGCAAGGGTGTGGGGTAATTACTCAACCCGATGTGGAAGAAGTAATTATAATACATGTTTCAAACAAGGGTTATCATAATGCCTCTTTTCATTTAGTTATTCCTAACTACACAAGTGTAGTCTCACTAGCGATCTCGGAATGCATCACAAAACAAGTTCTAGAATCTATTATACTACCGGTACACTCACTAAGCATTAAAGGTGAATGCTTTTATTCCTAAAGATCTAGGGGCGAATATCACATTTTTTGGGTGGAATTTGAGTGGTAAACGGTTTTTGTGCTAGTCATATAACTCCTATCCATGAGACGCTTTATTAAGACTAAAGTTTAGCTCGTACATGTTATAAAAAAATTTAAATTTGGTGCTAAAATTGCCCTAACAAATATTTCTCATAGTTTATTACACAAATTACCAAGACAAGACAAATAATCAAGTGAGTGAATAGTTTCTAAGTTCTCGTTTTATTCTCCCTCCCTACACTTAAACTGAACATTGTCCCCAATATTCCCCGAAAGTATCAAAGTTATGATAAAGGAAGGTAAGTAAGGAAAAGAAACTAGTACTCCCCTGATTAGCTCGGTAGGATCCGCGTGAAGTTGCGGTTAAATTCTTTTTCAAGAAGAATGCATAAGTGATAAGCTACATCCAATTTTGTGTTTCTTCTTCTTGCCAAATATAACCTGCACACTTAAGAAAACAAATGAAACCTTCGCGTAAAATTGGCGGTAAAACTATATATGACACAACTACACTAGAAAGCAAGTAAGATATAATGCTTGTGGAATGGATGTTTGCGACTTTTTAGAAAATTAAGACACGGAATTTCCAAAAATTTGTAAGTAGCCCGAAAACGAAAAATTGATAAATTGTTTACTTAACTTTGACGTCGTCGGGCTTTAATCGACACCGTCAGTTGTCTGGCGACCGAAGTGTCTGCTGCGTTTTCTGGAAAAATTATGGTAAAACTACATCTTTAAAACTTGGAAAAATTCCTGCAAAACATCCATTATGACTCGATACAAGCATTTGACTCTAACAAACACACATATATATATATATATATCAATTTTACTAATTGTAATTCTCATGTTCATGTTCTTCAAAAACGTATGCGATCTTCCCTACACTTATCTTTTTGTGAAATACCTTTATATGTAATTAAGACGAGGTTAAAGACAAAATAAAGCATTTTCACAAAGTCTAACATGAGAATAAACAACAATGAAAAAGATATACGACACACAAACAAGCAAACAATTAAGCATGGGTTGCCTCCCATAAAGCGCTTTTCTTTATTTATGAGTCTTGAAGCTAGACTCGAAGTCGTGCTCCTATTTTCCGCATATCTTAGATGCCCATTCGATTTCCTTAACTCTTCTTTCATCACGAATATATTCAAAGAAGTCAACTCTAGACAACCGGTGTAGTAAACTTTGTTCTCCCAATCAACTTCAAAATCCGAAATGTTATCTTGTTAGTGCAAATATTACGATATTTAATCTATACATTCTCATTTGTTTTGTTGATGACAAACATGTAACTTGTAATACATAACGTAAAATGTATAAGTTACTTGTAATTATATTTTGTCTCAACATACTCTCAACACCTCTCGACGACTCAAGTCCTTGTATGCTACAACACGGTTCGTACATGTTTGTTATGTTGCGTTATGATCAAACCCCTAACAAACCATTAAACATGTTTAGTTAAACACTTTGTAAAATACATAAACATAAGTAAATGTGTTGGGTAAAACCCATGACCCATGACCCAAGACCCATACCCAATGTCTAGATACATTGTACCTTGGTGGGTACTCAAAACCATGACCCATAGCCCATGGTTTCAACCCATAAACTATGGGTAAAGAGGGCGTGCGGATCCCTCAAATGACCCACGGATCCCTTGGAATTACAAGGCGGATCCTCGGAAGGGATCCTTGGGGCGAAACATGGTTTTGGTCTTTTGCCTATAAATAGCAAACCACTTCTTACCATTTCTTCACACCTTCACACATAGTTTCTCTCCACCAAATCTAGGATATTTAGATCATTAGGAAACATGTAAACCACCCTCATCTCATATGATCATAATGCTTCTAACTCTCATTTGTTGTAAGCATACTCCGAAGTGATCCTCCAAAGCAAGCTTAGAGATCTTGCTTCCTTACCTCTTGAAGTGATCACCCATCACAAGATACAAGCACATGAAGATCTTATACAACAAGCTTGGGAAACTTGTCATCTTCATTCATAGAAGACTAACTACATCATGCTTTGGGTTCTTGATGTTTAGTCTAGGAGTTTATATCCATTAGACACATTGTCTTGGATATTGTCTAGTATCATATTCTTGTATCTATGACTAGACTAGATGGTTTATGTGTTTGTGCCATAAAACACAAGGTTTGTTATGTTGGGCCACAAAACATAACGGGTGTCATAGATGTGTCAAAGGCATTAGTGAAGAGTGCCGAAGATCCGTGTTGAAGGCATTAGTGAAAGGTCTTTGAAGGATCGTGTAAATGGCATTAGTGAAGAATGCCTAGGTCGTATAATCGATGAGGTGCATCGTTATACATATAGTATTTGTTTAGATCCAAGGATGGTGATATCCTTGATGGTGTTGTAACAAGGTGGATCTCCTTGAGATTAGGTGTTGTGTTGTGATGGGTAGTAGTTCCTCCATAGTAATGGAACTAGGTGCTTAGCCTAGTACCTAATAAAGGGTAGGCGACGTTGTGATAGGATTAGTTCTCTAAGGTGTGAAAGAACTCGGTGGTTAGCCTAGCACCGTATAAAGGGTAGGCGACGTTGTGTTAGGTGTGGTTCGCCTTGGTGTGAAAGAACTCGGTATTTAGCTTTGTACCGAAAAAGGTTAAGCGGCGTTGTGAAGGCTTCTCCGCCATAAGGAGATTGGTGTAGTGCTTACGAACTCTCGAGTAGGTGACTCGGGGGTGGAGTAGGGCAAGGAAGGTGTCCTTGTGGCGAACCACTATAAATCCTCGTGTTGGTTTGTCTATCCTTTTACTTATCGCTTTACTTTTATTCTTGCATTACTTTGTTTATTCTCTATGTGGTTGATGTCTATGTTTGTGATGCATACTTGGTCTTTCATATAGTCACAAACTATATTAAACACTTTACGTATTATGACACGCTTGATCAAGAAAAAGCAACCGGACTAATAATGGTGAAACTTGATTTATAATGAACCATTAATCTTGCGGAATCTTATGTGATGTCAAGGGTTGGCCTTACATGCCGTGTCGTTAAATGCATCCTCGCGTCGAGATTAGCAAATGCAATGGTTTATACTATATTTGATACAAAAGTTTTAAGTTTGAAGCGGAAGCGTATTCACCCCCCTACGTTTTCACAATTGGTATCGAGGCGGGTTGGCTCTAGTTTTTAAAACAAATGGTTTTCAAAGCGAGTAAGGTCCTCGTATCAAATTTTTGGTGAAGTCAAGCATAATATGAAAAGTGTTTTGTTATTTTTTCTTTGAAGTTTTGTTGTTAGATATCTTGTTAATCAAGCTTGAATAAAGGTAAAATGGTTAATATAACTTCACTAAAAAGTCTACAAAGGTTAAACCTTTTAAATCGGGTCAAAACGTGCATTTGTGTAATTACGTAGTCGGATCCGCGGATCCCTCGGGTTACATGGACGGATCCCTCAAGCAAGGGATCCGTGGGATCCGTGGTACAGAAGACAGTTTTTATCTGAATTTCAAAAATTCATAACTTTTTAACCGTAAGTCGTTAGAAGTCGTGCCACCTATCGTTTTAAAGGTATTTGAGTCTACTTTCATTTAAAAATGATTTCATAAACTGATTCAAAACAAAAATTTACAGAATCATTGATTTATAATAGAAAGTCATTTTTTGGTCATAACTTTTGCACAACTTTTGATCTAATTGGAGACGGATGTTTTCATCTTTGAATAACAATGTGTCCTCTTTTGAAATTAAGGTTTTGATCATATTTATATACATAAAAGAAACTAATCAAGCTTGGTATACATGTTTATATTTAACACAAAGCGATGAAAAGAACTTTCGTATGCTATGCTAAATGATAAATTGTCTTCCTTGCATTACTTGATTGTTTGCTTATCTCAAATAGCTTTTGTGCTTGTTTGATTGAATAACATATGTGGTTTCCTTACCTTGCTATTCATTCTCTTGTTTGTCGATTTAGTAATAGTCTACTAATCAATGTGCTATTTGAAGGAGTGTTTGGGATAACATCTAGTTGTGTCGAAAATGTTAGTTTTATAAGTTGAAAATGTTTAAAACATATAACACACTAAATGGCCTTTTGATTGAGTTTGTCATGTGTGCAACATAAATGTTTTATGTTCTTATATGATTTCTTGATTTCATATTTTCTTGTATCATTTTCTAAAAACAACAAGAATGTACATCGGATCATAACCTACACTTGTGTTGATGATGTACTCTCCCGTTTTCCTTTTCATGATCGCTCTCCAAGCTTCATAGTAGGATTGACAACTTGATTATTTCATCCGATATACTCAAGTAAATTATTTTGCAACATAAATATAATTGTTCATATCCGAAAGTCAAAGTCGAGCTTTCCAACAACATATGTTGAACTAGCTCATGCAACCATTTTTTTGTTCACTATATGGACAACGTTTAATTTTTGACACCTTCGTCACCTTAGTTGTTTCAAGTATAATATTAATATAAGCGAAGCAAAGTATCATCATTGCTCTTGTTCGATAGGCCATTGTAGGAATATAAATTTTCCTAACTTGAGAATGAATCTTGGAGAACTTATTGCACTAGAAACTCAATTTGACCTAACGGTTGAATTGCTTCCTTGAGAGAAGTTGGGTATGTGGAATCGCCTGTAAAAATGGTCGTGTTTAGCCGTAATTGAGCACCGCTAGTAATAGTCTCATATTCATTCTCTCACTTGAGAAATTTATATTCCTATGTTTTCCTAAAGTAAGTTTACAATGGAAATACTTTGCATTGTCTTAGGATTACTAATCAAACAAGTTGTAAAATTGATTTTTCTTTTAGCTAATCACAACCACTTGCCTCATCAAGCGATTATCTCGCTTTGATCGAGAAAAGCTACATGACTTCATGGACGAAGCTCATTGTATGCTAACCACCATCCGTAATGACTATATTGTCCTAAACTAGCACCTCACAACTCTTTTGTCTTGAACACCATCATGTGCTCTTTTGTTTCTAGACACATACCTTTCATGTCATTGTTAGTTTAAATGATTTACTAATCTAGACCGTAAATCTGTTTTGGACTTCTTGAATAGTGCTTTAAAGTTTGCTAAACCTTTATGTTATTTGTGAGCTCGATCTCATTTGATTGCCTATATGTGATCTCTACATGCTCTCCTTGCTTTGCTTAACGTGTATACATGTATGCTTCTTTGTAGAAACAATTTGTTTCATAATTGAAACATAGAGCAAAATTACGCAACTATTACATTAAGAAAATCATCTCGGATGCGGATCCCTTAGATGTAACTAGGCGGATCCCTCAGTGAAGGATCCGTGGGATCCGGGTGGACGAAGTTCCTTTGTAGCCTCCTTGCATCAATCCAACATTCTAGACCTTATTGGACTAGTTAAACATGCTACATTAGGATCACTTAAACTTTCCTTAGGCTCGATTGATCTCACATTCACTCATGGATGACTTAGGATCACATTCAAGTATTTTTTTTATTTAGTTCAAAACTCACCATCTTTCCGCTCCAATGTTTACATTGTTCCTTTCATCTCAAAACACCTAGTTTGATATTTCTCTCAATTTTAGCAAATTGTTTTAGTCATCCTTACCTCAAAATAGGCCAAAACTAGGTTTTAATTTCTTATGATTTTAAGGAATTCTCCAAATCTCTCTTAAGTCATCATCTGATCTCTAGGATCATTTAACACCATTTGACACTCTCAAATGTCTTAGTGTCATCTTTAATCATCCACTAGTGCTCATAAAGCCCCATTTTCCATAAAAGGCAATCATTAGCTACCATCAATCATTCTCTCTTGATCATTCAAGTCCATCTTCATATAAGACACTTAATAGATTGAGTAACTTAGGATATGTAGGTGCTAGACCTTGCTAGAACCCAATCACCTCTTTTCACTTCATCATTGGCGGATCCCTAGACTTAAGCTAGCGGATCCTCTAGTGAGGAACCGGAGGAACCGTGGAGCAGTGGGAACTTTATCTCTTTAGATAATCATTTCAAATTTCCTTTTCCCACACAAGCACTTGTTCAACACTTAGGATTATCTGTTTCCTATATGTTTATAAATGAGTTGCATTTATATGAGTCTTTACGTGTTCTTCCTTTTTGTTTCATGATTTTATGTGAACAATTTATCCATTGGTATAAATGTTTTCCTTTTGTACTAACTCTTTTGGATTCTTGTAGGATGACAATAGTCGATTTCATCATCAAGTCAAGTTGTGCTCATTCGCACATTTTTTGTTATTTCTAATCTTGCATCATCCTAACCATCTTACTCCACTTTTATCACTACTCACAAAGTCATCATGTCTACCACCTATAGTGAGTCATCAACCAAGTCAAAGATTCACCTTGATACCTTTCATCACCTCTACCACAAATTCCATACCTCTAAGTCATAATGATGATTTCTATCATTATCACCGTGTCAAGGTATAGTTCATGAACTACGTGTTAAAGTATGTCTCATGTTCTACCACATCCTACTTGTGTCAACCACAACCTCAAACCACAAGCTACTTATGTCAACCACATCCTACAAGTGTCTCACTACCACTACAATTCATGGTCGCTCAACCATCCTCCACAAACATCCATGTTGTCAAAAGCCAAGTGAATTTCGTAATGAAATCGTCTCATCCCTAAGCATATTTTTCTTACCTTGAACAAACCTTACAACCTCTAAACCAACCATGATGATGCAAGTAGTAGGATTATTCTCTTTTGACACTAATCCTTTCTTTGTAGGTTCATATATATACACTTTGATGTGTATGGGATTCTCGTCTATTTATGGACGAACTTTTACATTTTTTGTAGGTTCTTCTTGGCCCTCGAGCTAGGGGAGCCTCAGTCGAGCATTTATAAAGTGCATCATATGACTTACTCGTCAAGGGCGAATATAATTTTGCACTAACTTTTTGTTTTGTAGATTTTCAAAACACACTAGGAGTACTTGACGCTCTCAATAAAGGGGAGTTTTTCGTCAAAGCTAAAACATTGCAAATTTTGCAATAATTTCGTCTTAGCCTTCCTAAAATACTTGACGCCTTTAACAAGGGGGAGCAACCGTCAAGGGGGAGCATGCACACATTCATTCTTCAAAATTCCTTTGTGTTTCAACAAAGGAGATTTCTTTCTCATCATATATTTTCCTTTTTCTTTTCTTCTTAACACTAACCTTGATGTAGGTTAAGCCTCAAAATTTGATCCATTGAGCCGTTGGCAATAATGGTCATAATTCAAAGGATCTTTCTATTTTTTTGTGTGATTCTCTAGGTTCCTTTTAAAGGCGAGATCACCACCTTTTGAAGACATGCAAGCTCAAAGTCATGAGTTGCTAAGCTTCGTCATTAGTGCTTCGTGTTGAAGGTATTGGCGTGGTGTGCCAATTGGAGCAATAAGGTGTTTTTATTTTAACTTCACTAGGGATGATGCAAACTCACCATTCTTGGGAGAAAGGACACACCCTTTTGTTTCGACAAAGGGGAGAAGAGTGTAAGCGAAGAAGGTAATGTATAGGAAATGCGGACACAAGTAACTTTGACATTTTACCTATCTATTACGTTTACATATATTTTGTCATCATCAAAAGGGAGATTGTTAGTGCAAATATTACGATATTTAATCTATACATTCTCATTTGTTTTGTTGATGACAAACATGTAACTTGTAATACATAACGTAAAATGTATAAGTTACTTGTAATTATATTTTGTCTCAACATACTCTCAACACCTCTCGACGACTCAAGTCCTTGTATGCTACAACACGAGTTCGTACATGTTTGTTATGTTGCGTTATGATCAAACCCCTAACAAACCATTAAACATGTTTAGTTAAACACTTTGTAAAATACATAAACATAAGTAAATGTGTTGGGTAAAACCCATGACCCATGACCCAAGACCCATACCCAATGTCTAGATACATTGTACCTTGGTGGGTACTCAAAACCATGACCCATAGCCCATGGTTTCAACCCATAAACTATGGGTAAAGAGGGCGTGCGGATCCCTCAAATGACCCACGGATCCCTTGGAATTACAAGGCGGATCCTCGGAAGGGATCCTTGAGGCGAGAACATGGTTTTGGTCTTTTGCCTATAAATAGCAAACCACTTCTTACCATTTCTTCACACCTTCACATAGTTTCTCTCCACCAAATCTAGGATATTTAGATCATTAGGAAACATGTAAACCACCCTCATCTCATATGATCATAATGCTTCTAACTCTCATTTGTTGTAAGCATACTCCAAGTGATCCTCCAAAGCAAGCTTAGAGATCTTGCTTCCTTACCTCTTGAAGTGATCACCCATCACAAGATACAAGCACATGAAGATCTTATACAACAAGCTTGGGAAACTTGTCATCTTCATTCATAGAAGACTAACTACATCATGCTTTGGGTTCTTGATGTTTAGTCTAGGAGTTTATATCCATTAGACACATTGTCTTGGATATTGTCTAGTATCATATTCTTGTATCTATGACTAGACTAGATGGTTTATGTGTTTGTGCCATAAAACACAAGGTTTGTTATGTTGGGCCACAAAACATAACGGGTGTCATAGATGTGTCAAAGGCATTAGTGAAGAGTGCCGAAGATCCGTGTTGAAGGCATTAGTGAAAGGTCTTTGAAGGATCGTGTAAATGGCATTAGTGAAGAATGCCTAGGTCGTATAATCGATGAGGTGCATCGTTATACATATAGTATTTGTTTAGATCCAAGGATGGTGATATCCTTGATGGTGTTGTAACAAGGTGGATCTCCTTGAGATTAGGTGTTGTGTTGTGATGGGTAGTAGTTCCTCCATAGTAATGGAACTAGGTGCTTAGCCTAGTACCTAATAAAGGGTAGGCGACGTTGTGATAGGATTAGTTCTCCTAAGGTGTGAAAGAACTCGGTGGTTAGCCTAGCACCGTATAAAGGGTAGGCGACGTTGTGTTAGGTGTGGTTCGCCTTGGTGTGAAAGAACTCGGTATTTAGCTTTGTACCGGAAAAGGTTAAGCGGCGTTGTGAAGGCTTCTCCGCCATAAGGAGATTGGTGTAGTGCTTACGAACTCTCGAGTAGGTGACTCGGGGGTGGAGTAGGGCAAGGAAGGTGTCCTTGTAGCGAACCACTATAAATCCTCGTGTTGGTTTGTCTATCCTTTTACTTATCGCTTTACTTTTATTCTTGCATTACTTTGTTTATTCTCTATGTGGTTGATGTCTATGTTTGTGATGCATACTTGGTCTTTCATATAGTCACAAACTATATTAAACACTTTACGTATTATGACACGCTTGATCAAGAAAAAGCAACGGGACTAATAATGGTGAAACTTGATTTATAATGAACCATTAATCTTGCGGAATCTTATGTGATGTCAAGGGTTGGCCTTACATGCCGTGTCGTTAAATGCATCCTCGCGTCGAGATTAGCAAATGCAATGGTTTATACTATATTTGATACAAAAGTTTTAAGTTTGAAGCGAAGCGTATTCACCCCCCCTACGTTTTCACAGGTAAATATCTCGGGCAATTGGTTGGAGGTGGTACTTCACCGATTACTTCTACTTATCTAATTATCTAATTATCTATTACTACGGGTAGTCTTATGTCTAATTGATGTGTGCTCGTATGATGATTAAAAATGTGTTTACCTAGATACTATTACTCCCTAGTTATCTTTTATTGGTCGGTTAAATTGTCACACCTTATCTGAACGCGTTGTATTCCTAAGGTCGTCGGGTATGCGTAATCTCTAGTTCTTTGAGGTTATCTCTTGGGCATGACATACGAAATCGGCAAGCCTAGGCTATTTCATTCATAAGCCACACATTCATAAAGCATACCCAAGCATTAAATACAATGAATGATGCCTAGTTGCACTCTAAGCCAATTTACAATTAAGATAAGAAACAACCTACCAATAATCAATAACTAGGTTTCATAGATCTAAGCAAACACACAAGAAATTTAGCTAGACATGGTTAACAAGCAAGCATACACACAATCAATCGAATAATGGATAGACATAATGTTACTTTGGATTAAAAGACTTATCTCGATGTGTCAAATAGGGTATGGGACCCTAAAATCATCAAATCGGACTACAAATGATTTAGGGTTTTTCTCCAAAAGTCTACCTCCTAAATGCGAGAAAAATCGAATTCTATATATGGATTTACAAGTGCGACGGTGTCACCTTTGCATGGGGCGCCGTCGGCTTCGCCGTCATTAAATTTTATGCGGGCCAGTCATCGATGGGACGGCGTCACCTTAGAGTTGTGACAGTCGAATTCGATTGGGACGTCGTCTTTATTATGGATCTGGGCCGTCTGAGATGAAAACTTTGAGTGATGCTTTCCTTCTTTATAACATGACGCCGTCAGGTTATGTGATCAAAATTTCCACTGAGCCATCTGGTACATGTTTTGATCAAGTCTTCATAGAGGGACGGCGTTGCCCTTTAATTGGAACGCCGTCAAGTACAGCTTTGAGAGGCTTCGATCTTGACTTTGCCATTTTCTTCATGTATTTGCTCCTTTTCATCCAAATATGCTTCATTCCAGCATTTTGCTTCCAATAGACCTAAAAAGTGAAAAGAAACGAAATTAAGCAGTAACGGATATAAAAGTGGTCGATTAAGGGCTTAAATGACCCCTAAAAACATACCCCTAGAAGCGTACGTTTTAAATCCTTATCACTACTACAAACGAGATGAGACTATGGGATATTGCAAAACTTAGGAATTTGAAAAAGCTAGATTTGTCATTCGGTGTTTCGACACATGTGACGACAATCACAACATCCAATATCTTTCACCTGATAAGTCTTCCAAAAGTTCTGACCCTTAGATTGGATTTTCATAATTGCATGGTAAGACCAATTTGAGTTTTACACTACTAATTTTACAATGTTAAAGAAATGTCTATGATAATGAAATTTAATCTTTAAAACTTGTTGTAGTTGATGCGGAAACTAATTCGGGATGAATGTCCATGTTCTCTTTATATCCCTCATTAATCTTAAGCTAACGAGTCAATTTTGGGAATAGTGTTATGGCATAACTCATCATTGAAATGATTCATGGATCTCAAAATTGAAAATGCTAGATATCGAGTAATTGTAATCTTGTAATGCATATGTATCAAATAAACATTCGTAAATTGCCATGTTTATGTATCTGATAACATCAAATAGTCCTGAATATTAAGTGTCAATTTCCCAAATAATGCTCGTATTTTATATCATTTATATGGATTTACGCTTGTTTTCCTTTATATTTCACTTTCAGGTAAATTACAAGCATTGGAGCTAAAGAGACGCGGATTTGGAGATTTTATAAGAGATTTATGATAGTATGCCCACTGTGATGAAGCTACGGCGTAACTCCTCTCTCACATTACGTCATAACTAATGCGTGACTCAGAAGGCCAGCTCAGCAGAAGATTACGGCGTAACTCCTACTAAGGATTACGTCGTAACCTATTAGGTCAAAAGATGTTCCACGCCTCTACAAGCTACGCCATAACTCCTTCCAACGATTACGGCGTAATCATGACATTTGTAACTTTGTATTGAAGATACGGCATAACTCATCCATGGGTTCGCAGTAACCGATATTACGAGAGCTTTATTATGGAAATATTAAGGTTACTGGCGTAACTCTCAACTTAAGTTCTGCCGTAACTATATCTCGCCTATAAATACCAGCCCTAAATTTTGCATTTCATCATTCACTCCACACCAAAAGCGAGAAACGTGAGTAGAGGACCAAAGGCAGATCTTGAAGAGCATACGGAGCCATCTCCAAGGGAGAAATCACTCCCTAATGACAAGCATTAGCAAATATCTTTTTTTCTTTCGATTCATGTATTTCATTATGTCAAACACTGAATTGATTGTTTCATTTAATATGATCGGCTAAGCACATTTGGTGCTAGCCTAGTTATGATTCCTTAATTGTTGTGTTTTTGTTTACATTTCTTCCGTATAATTGTTTCTAGTGTATGCATGCATAGTTCATTGGTAGCTACCCTTGTTTGGTAGTTTTGAATGGCGGTAGTGTCTAGTTGCTTAGGATAATTGACCAACCGACCCTAAGTAGGTAGGCGAGTGGGAAGGGTAAGAATTGACCAACGGCGACCCTTCATTGCTTGTGCGAACGACCAAATGATCACTTGTCGTTTGGATGAACTTAAGAAGTTAGGGATGAGTGTCTAAGATACTAGCGCCCGGCACTCATTGTTATGAATCTTGCATGTAGCGGAACTTAATGACTTGGCTTAGGGGACTAAAACAACTGGACTTTCAAGGGTATTAGCTTGATCTCCGGTGAAAACCTTTGCTATAGGTTAGGACGAACTGACCAAATGTTGTCCTAGCGACCTAAACCCCATTTGAATCAATTGGAAGTAATTAGACGTGAACATAACATGATAGGATGAGTAACTAGGTTAGCACACTTTTCCCTATTGATCACAACCTATATCCTTATTTTCTTTCTTTCATTTCTGTTTTATTAGTTAATTAATCATTTCGAAAATTAAAACCAGTGACAATTAGACTTAATTAGAATCCGCTCATATAGCTCTTGGGACGACCTCGGTTTTACCGATTACTACACTACACACGACCGGGTACACTGCCCATTAGTGCATAGGGTGGTCCATATAAATATTAAAACCTGGTCAGTAAAACCTGCATCAAGTTTTTGGCGCCGCTGCCGGGGAGTTATATTAGGGTTTTTATTAAGTCTATTTTTAATTTTCTTTCTTTTTTATTATGTCAGGATTCAAGACCAGAAGCTCCAAGCCATTTCTGGCTACTCCATTCGACAATCCGGGCGATTCCGGACGAAAAAAGATTATTCTCTAATTCCTATACATAATATTTTCTCGTTTTATGAATCTGACCAATCTGATGCAGAGCCCGAAGTAATTGAGGAAGTGGGTATTGAAGGGATAACTATGGAACATTATATGGAGCAAACCAACGTAGATTGCCAAAGAGCTTTCACGCAAGACTCCAAAATGGGAGAATTCTCTATCCCTGACCAATTCATCCGGGAATTACATGAGCTTCAGTTCTCAGGAGACAAGAATGAAGATGTCCAAGATCATGTAGAAGAAGTACTTTACTTGTCTTCCCTTTTTAGCATCCGGAATATCCCTAGTTATTCTGTTACGATAAAAAAATTTCCTATGACTCTTACTGGAACTGCTAAAGATGGTTTAATAAACTCCCTGCCGAGTGCAAGGGAACGTGGGATCGAATAAGAAAGGAGTTTGTTCAACAATTTTGCCCTCCTTCAAAGATTGCTAAGCTTCTCAGTAAAATCTATCAGTTCGTTCAGGGGAAAGATGAAACATTGTATCAAGCATGGGAAAGCTCTTTGGAGTCTATTTTTCTATAGAATTAATGTCGAGACATGACACCTATTCCAAGACCAAGCTTTGGAGTCTATTCGAAGAATATCGATCATTGCTACAAATGGCATATGGAAACCGGCTATGGACCAAAATATGATTTCGAGCACAAGGTAATGAAAACTTTGACCAAGAAGGAAAATGATTATGGTGCAATGTGTGAAAAAAGGAGTCTGAAAAGGGCTAGTGAAAATGAAGCTTGTAGGGTAGAAGAAGTAGAGAGTGTATTTGGGACCAAGGGTGAAAATAACTTGGAGTAGATGATTCTTGATCACATTGAAGAATCAAAGGAACGTGACGAGAGGATAGAAAAAATGATGAGAAAATTCGTAGAGAGCACGGTATCTTCTCTTAAGATTCATGAAGACCGGATCAAAGGCTTGGAAAAGAATGTGGACTTATGCTCAAAAGCAATTACAGATTATCTTGTTACGCGGGATGAAGAAATTGTCAATTCGGTTGAGGCAGTTTTACGAGGAGCCAATTACCTTCTCGAGAGAAGGTCAAAGAAGAATTAGCAAGGAGAAACTCTTACTTCATAGTATTGGAGCTCTTCCGGTAAACATCCCTCTAATTAATTCCATTAGAACTAATCCTAACAATGTTTTGCAAGGAATTAAGTAATGAGAAGAATGATCTCGATGAGGCGGTGTCGATTCGACTAAGCGAAGATGTTCGAAGAATTCTAAGAAATGAGCGCCACAAAAAGAAAAAGATCTAGTTGCTTCACTCTCCTTTGCTTGATTGGGAATCTTAATATGTGTAATGCCTTAGCTGATCTTGGAGCAAGCATTAGCATAATGCCTCATTCAATGTTCTTATGCATGGGAATCGGAAGTCTTAAACAATGAAAATAGAAATGGCGGATCGATCCATGCAATCACCTTTGGGGGTTGTAGAAAACGTATTGGTAAAAATCAACAAGTTCCTCTTCCCGGTAGATTTCGTTATCCTGGATATTCCCGAAGATAACAGGATACCTATCATTCTAGGTAGACCCATGCTCGCTACTGCCCATACGAAAGTTGATGTCTTTGCTCGAAAGATGACACTTGAAGCTAATGGGGAATTGTTACATTCAGATCAAATGAAATCTTGTCCATCCCTCAAAAGGTTTGCGCAATTGAACCTATCGACGATTTTGGTGATGCGTTGGAAGAAATTCTAAGTGAAGCCCCGAAGACCCCTTTAAATCCTGGCGATATCGCTTCGGGAAAAGATTTTGATGTGTTTGGTAACTTTGAAGAAGAAGATGGTTTGGGAATCAATCTGACGATTTTTCTAGTGACATCGACATGGTCCATTGGCACAACAATTACGAGGAGACTTTTCACGATCGACCAACCTAAGTTTTACGAGATGGGAACTCGAATCCATCATAGGAACCCTATAACTGAAAATTTCATGTAAGATTGGGTTCATTGACTTCCACCCTTCATTGACACAAATTCCCGGTAAACATCATATCGAAAGAATGTTACAACCAAGTTATGGTAAAAGAATTAGAGTATAAAAGGAACAATTTTCTGGAGATTGAAATAAATGTTCATGTCTTTGTTGGAACACATTCATTCTTGGTCGATTTTGTGGTATTAGATGACACTAGCGAGTTCGTGGAGGATGGACTCTCCGGGGTAATTTTTGAGAAACCCTTTCAAGAATTATCTGGGCTAGATAGGAATGAAAAGGAAGGGCTAGTGTGGTTGAAAATTGGCGATGATAAATAGTTTTTAGAATGCCAAGAACTGTTAAGAGCTTTAAGAGTTTGACGAAGAAGCAATTAAGCCATGCTCGGCCACTACTTGACGTAAGTGACGAAGATAAGGCCAAAAGGATTAACCACCCATACCAAAAGATCAAAATTTTCTAATTGGGATGCTTAGAGCTTGGCGCGGGCTATTAACAGGACGAGAATCTCATCAGTTGGATTCAGCATGGAGATTGCCATATCCACGAAATGAAAAACAAACACTTCTAGCCCATGGCTTTGAGTCTAACTTAAAGACTCGTCAACAAAGAAAAGTGCTCTTTAGGAGAAAACCGAATTATCCTTTTTATTTCTTTTATTTTTTTGTTGGGTTTTGTGTTTTAACCATTTTGCGAGAATTGGAGAAGATTGCATCGGCTTAACTTAAGGGGGACAAGGTGCATCCATTAGTTACAACGTAACTCATCCCCATGATTACGCCGTAACACATCTCCGATGGCGATCCTCTCGAGCATTACCAATTCGGCGTAATCCCATGCAATGGTTCGCCGTACCTACCCTCCAAGATGGCGTCGCGGGTTTGGCCATAATTACGGCGTAACTCCTTCAGGAGTTACGACGTAACTATCCTCCAGTATTAATTCTTTCTTTTTAAACACAATAACCTTGTATTAGTTTTCAAATGAACTTTTTGGGTATGTTCCCTGTAAGCCCTCACGAGACTACACTCGTCCACTTGGGACACCAAGTGGTTTAAAAGGCTTGTTGCATACGCTAAATGCAACCGTGATTCCTACGAAAGTGAGTTAAATTTCTTTTTATTTTCGTTTTTCTTTTTCTTTTTTAGAATTATGCTTGTTGGTAGTATGATTTCAGGGAATGAAGTTTGCTCGTGGATGCTTAAGCGAAGGCACAATTCTTTTCGTGGGCCTTCTTTCTTTTTAGGAGCGAATTTAAGGGAAGTTCTTGCTCTAATTCTACTTTCTCTTCACCTTTATTTAACGTTTAGTACAAAAGGGACTTTGTACATTTCAAGTGGGGGGACGGGAGTAGAATTATCTCTTGAACTTTATTATGCCCTCGTTTTTCTAGTTTATTTTGAAAAATTATGCCATTTTAAAATTTTTGACATGTTTTTCTTAACCTAACTAGATTAGACCTTAGCCAAGCACATTATAACCTTTGATAATATATGGTGAGATTAGCCTTATCCGTTTCCAAATATTTACCCAAATCTACTAAATTATGAGTGTGTTGGGTAGCTTGTAAACTTTAGAACTTGGCCTTTGCATCATTTTGAGACCATAGGCGAGGTATGTTGAGTTAGCAATGTATTTGGAATATTCGGTTTAAGAAGGCAATATTATAGGATTATCACCCAAACAGCCTATCCTTGTGTGTCTATCGATTAGTCACCTCGACTTCTCGACCCCATGTTAAACCCTTTTGTTGCACTCACCTTTAGTGCAAGATACCCCTAGATACACCCGTCTGAGCCATTCCTTTCATTTTGTTCACCCAATAGATTGTTTCGATATACCCATACACCTTAGCCTACCGTGTAGTCTTAATTTGTGATCGGGAAGTCATTGTTTGCCTGAGTTCAAGGTTCAAGTAGAGAGGTTCGGAAATCCTGCTTTCGTCAAAGACATATATTTGAAGATCATTGAAGCCCCCCCCAAATTCTCATATTGTTCATCTCAAGTGGGGGGATGGTATGTTTAGTTGTGATTTTAAAAATAAATAAATAAAAATGATGATTCGAAAAAAAAAATAGTTATAGTTATTTGTTTATTGTAAAAGTCCAAAGTTATAAGCACTATGTTTAGAGCTCATCAAAGATTTAGTATCGAGGAGGCCACCTCGCTCACATTTGAAGAATGAAGTTGGTAATCATTAGCCAATCAGTTGAAGAACAAGTAATGTGCCATTCATGGCGTCCGCTAATGGCACATCTACTTGGTATATCATGATCCGGTTTCTTAGCTTTGAAACTTGAACTTTGGATGAGCGGTGGCGGTGATGACTTGGTTATAGGTTTAGACTATTTGCTTGTTATTTTTACTTTACACCAATTATATCCCATGTCTTATGCTACCCTTTAGTCATGAAGCATGTCTAGGTGATGAAGCGAGCAATCTTTGGTGTCTTGGCCATGGATTTGGTCATGTATCATTGATTTTATCCACTTCGCCGTGACATGTTAGTAATAACGATTCACCCTTAACCTTTGTCGTGTCTACCCATATTGCCGTCGAGAATTGTTTAGTCCTTAACTCTAGTGGTGGAGATTTGTGTAACCGCCAAGCTTATGATAGAATACATGCTATGATGTGCTTTGGTGATCACCCGAAATTGACACTTAGATTAGTTGAGAGAATATGAGTGTTTTGTTCCCATTTCGTGAGGTGTTCGACTTTGTTTTATTCTAGCATAAGGGATTTTTAAACTTATATTTTCGGGTAATGGGAGATATCTTTTAGAAATTTATCTAATAAGGTCTACTTGAGGGCAAGTAGAGTTCAGTGGGGATATTTGATAACATCAAATAGTCCTCGAATATTAAGTGTCAATTTCCCACGATAATGCTCGTATTTTATATCATTTATATGGATTTATGCTTGTTTTCCTCTATATTTCACTTTCAGGTAAATTACGAGCATTGGAGCTAAAGAGACGCGGATTTGGAGATTTTATAAGAGATTTATGATAGTATGCCCACTGTGATGAAGCTACAACGTAACTCCTCTCTCACATTATGCCATAGCTAATGCGTGACTCAGAAGGCCAGCTTAGCAGAAGATTACGGCGTAACTCCCACTAAGGATTACGCCGTAACCCATTAGGTCAAAAGATGTTCCATGCCGCTACAAGCTACGCCGTAACTCCTTCTAACGATTACGGCGTAATCATGACATTTGTAACCTGTATTGAAGATACGGCGTAACTCATCCCATGTGTTACGCCGTAACCAGCTATTACGAGAGCTTTATTATGGAAATATTAAGGTTACGGCGTAACTCTCAACTTAAGTTACGTCGTAACTAGATCTCGCCTATAAATACCAACCTAAATTATGCATTTCACATCATTCACTCCACACCAAAAGCGGAGCGTGAGTAGGGGACCAAAGGCGGATCTTGAAGAGCATACGGAGCCATCTCGAGGAGAAATCACTCCTAACGATAAGCATTAGCGATTATCTTTTCTTTTACTTTTGATTCAAGTATTTCATTATGTCAAACATTGAATTGATTGTTTCATTTAATATGATCGGCTAAGCACCTTTGGTGCTAGCCTAGTTATGATTCCTTAATTGTTGTGTTTTCGTTTACATTGCTTCCGTATAATTGTTTCTAGTGTATGCATGCATAGTTCATTGGTAGCGACCCTTGTTTCGGTTGTTTTGAATGGCGGTAGTGTCTAGTTGCTTAGGATAATTGACCAACTGACCCTAAGTAGGTAGACTGAGTGGGAAGGGTAAGAATTGACCAATGGAAGACCCTTCTTCGCTTGTCTGAATCGACCAAATGATCACTGCCGTTTGGATGAACTTAAGAAGTTAGGGATGAGTGTCTAAGATGCTAGCACCGGGCACTCATTGTTATGAATCTTGCATGTAGCGGAACTTAATGACTTGGCTTAGGGGACTAAAAAGCTGGACTTTCAAGGGTAGTAGCTTGATCTCGGTGGAAACCTTTCTTTGATAGGTTAGGACAAAGCCGACCAAATGTTGTCCTAGCGACCTAAACTCCACTTGAATCAATTGGAAGTAATTAGGCGTAAACATAACATGATAGGATGAGTAACTAGGTTAGCACACTTTTCCCTATTGATCACAACCTATATCTTTATTTACTTTCTTTCATTTCTGGTTTATTAGTTAATTAATCATTTCAAACCTTACAATTAAAACCGGTGACAATTAGACTTAATTAGCATCCACTCACATAGCTCTTGGGACGACCTCGGTTTTACCGATTACTACACTACACATGACCGGTACACCGCCGTTAGTGCATAGGGTGGACCATAGGTAAGCGAGACACTTATAAATATTAAAACACAGTCGAGTAAAACACGCATCAAGATCTCAATACTATTTGATTTTGCAGTGCATACACACTTAGTGTTCTACCTTTTGAAAAAATTCATATGTTGTGAGCGAAACACAATCGGGCATGGGCGACTCTGAGGTGTGGTGTTTGAGCTTTCCTAGATCATAGAGTGAATTAACTTTAATAAATTTTATACTTGCGTGTTCCCGTCGCTAAAGGTAGTCTATATCAAGTTCGTGATTTGGTGATGATGGGAATGAAAATATCAAGATGAGCGGGAGTTGGCTAGGAAGTTTGAAACTCCACCGAGCTTCCTCACGACCATAGTAGAGTTCTTTTAGTGGTTGTAGTTTATGTATGTCTTGAATACCCTATGACAATTCATCTTGCATAAAGTATTTTGGTATTTGTTTATATAGTTTGGTTAAATTTAGCTTCTTCATATGTTGTTGGTTGTGCGTATTGTTGGTGATGCAAATTTAACATTCGAAAGTCAAACTTTCATTTAGCATTTCAATTTCATTGTAGAAAGTAAAACTGCAATCCATGAGTTAAAAAAATTTAGCATTTTCATTTTACTTTAGTTAGTCAACATTCAAAATGGTAAAAGGCATTTTCTATTTGCATTTTGACTTTCTAAAGTCAAAATTGCAAAACCATTAGTCAATATTTGTTAGGGAGTTTATTGATATGTTTTGCAAGTTTGACTTTACAAAGTCAAACTTCTAATGGTTTTGTGTTGTTTAATCTTCAACTAAATTGTAGTATCGTAAATTGGCAAATTAAGGGACTAGTTGTGTATTTTAAAATAATTATTAGGCGGGAGTTTTAAGTATGACAATGGCAACAAACAAATTCGGGGGACCAAGTGTGAAAAAAAGTCACTATTAGACCACTTGACCGTCTCTGCCACGAGAAGCTATTTACTTGTGCACACGAACCAATAAATCCATCCACCATTTTTTCCACACACACATTTTCCAATGGAAGATTTCCTATTTTGAATGAACTCATGGAGATTCTTTGGTTCATCCAACTTAAATGATCGTATGGCCGTGTGGTTTGGGGAAGAGGTTGCCTGAAGGGTTTTGAAAAAGCTAGTTCGTGAGTGCATTGATCATCGAAAAGGGGCATCATCAAGCGTGGGAGGCGATTAAAGAGAAAAGCTTTGGGACCACGGTATAGCTCTTGATTGTTTGGATGGGTGAGGAAAGCCAAGGCCAGGCACACCGACCTACTTGTTCGATTCATAAAGATTTTTGGTAAAACTGATGAAGGTATTTGTATCCATGAAGGTTATGTTAAGAAAATGGCTGAACATAATGACTGAATTTTGGGTATTTTATGGGGTTGATAAATGGGGTCTTTTGGGTGCTAGTTTTGGATTAATAGGTTGTTAAAAGGGGTATGTAAATTGGATCTTTGTTCGGTTGTTGGTCATGGTTTGATCTAGTTGTTTATGTTCTTGTAACCAACTATATGAATGATTAAATATTATCTAAGTTTTATGTATTTAATCTGTTCTTGTATTGTGATTTTGGGTGTATTATTTCTAATTAGTATCAGCAAAACCAAACATCCCTTTGTATTAGCAAAACCAAACATCCCCTTGTATCAATAAAACTTGTATCAAGAAACCAAACACCCTCTTGTATAAGCAAAACCAAAGCCAGTGGTTTATAAATATGTGTTGAAAATGCAAATGTTTTAGCACTAAATCATAATGTGTTGACAATGGTGTATTGTTTATGAAGAAATTGGTATGGTGTTAGTGTTGACAGTGGGACTGAACACGCCCAATGCCTCAAATTGTAACATCTTGAATTTTGACTTACCCAAGTCAAACAAATTTATGAAATGCCACAAATTGTAACTTACTATTGTAGTTTGACTTCGGTAAGTCAAACTTGTTAATAAATGCACCACGAATTCTATCAGTTACAATGCACAACAAATTCTATCGATTATAATCCAAAAGAAAACACTCGAAAGTCATCTCAAACAGATTTAAAATCATCTCAACAGACTTTTCCAAATGAAAACTTACTTTTTACTTCCTAAATCAAACATATTTACCAATGCACAACCAAACACTATTACTTACAATAAGAACCCAATTTTTTATTGATCGATTTCATGTCCACAACTATTACAAAGTTTCCTATCATCTAAACATACACTTAGCTAGACCCTCCCTATCATCATGTTCCTTCATTTCCTTCCTTTCCTTAAGATATTTAAACAAAGTTTCCAGATTTTTAATCCCTTTTTGCAAACCATTAACCTTTGATACCACGATGTCAGCCTCTTCCTTCTCCTTCTTAACACCCAAACCTTTTTCATTTGGCCAATATTCTTTCCTCAACAAACTCAAAAAAGCCTTCCCCTTATTATTTTGTGCCATTATTGTTTTTTTTCTTTGGGTAGAATGTGTGTTGCTTGTATTTAGGGTTCAATGTCTTCTTGTTATTTACGACAATTGTGTGTTGCTGGTACGAATAGGGTTGAGGGTTGGGTTAGATTTAACTAAGGCATGTTATAATTGTGTATGGTATATTATACCCTCGAGCTACAAACAGAAAAGTAACGTTGACATTGGCATTCCTGGTTAAGGGACTGGTTTAGCCTATAAAACGCATACTTTGGACTACTGACGATGAAAATGCCAATTTATGGTTCAGGACGTCGTTTCTGGCCAAGTTTAGGGACCAACAGTGTATTTTAGTCTAGAATATTCCTCCACTAAATTCTTTTATTTTTACTTAATATGGAAAGTGGACAATTAATTTGAGATATCCCAAAAAGAAAATATGGACTATTATTATGAGGCGAGGGAGTAATAAGTAAGTTATATGAGAGAGATTTTTGCTTAAGTTATTCCTCATTTAAATGAGAAAAGCTTTTCAGTAATTATTTTGAGAGAGAAAAAGAAATCATTGTTTTGCCTCGCATTTGAGACGCCCTTATTTGTAGATGGTTTTTAAGCGACGTAATTCGAGGGCTTTTTAGGAGTGTTTTAATCAAGGCCGTATATGAGCCTATGTAGAGTGATGAACTGCACAAAGCCAATATCATTTAGGGGCCTCACTGTTGATCCAACACACATAGTGGTATACAACCGAGCTTAAATAATAGTGAAACTGGCTTAGGTTAGCCCATTGATTCTTTTTGTTTTCACCGCCATAAAACACCATGGTTCCCTAATTCGATTTAGGGTTTCTTTTCCTAGGGTTTTGTTTTCTGTTTCTTGGCTTTCAGTTTGATTATTCCTTACGTGGGATGGCAATTGGAAGTCTTATAGATATAAGGAGGATCAAACCCAATCAATTTCTCAATTAATTTTTGTGACTAACTTCCTTGATTACGTTGCGGCTCACGATCTTTGGAAGGTATGTAATGATTATGGAGTCATTGTAGATGCTTTCATTCCCTATAAGAAATCAAAAGCGGGAAAACAATTTGCTTTTGTCTGGTTAATTAAGGTTGATAATATTGATCGTCTTGTTGCGAACTTGTGCACCATTTGGATTGGGCGCTTCCATCTTCATGCAAATGTTGCCCGTTTTCATATAGAACGTAAACCTTCTGCTCCTTCTCACCCCTCTAATGCTAATGAAAGGAATTCACCAAGTTCTTATGTCTCTATTCTTAAATCGAGCAAAACGAATAACGTCATGGCTGATCAGGTTCTTCCTCCTTTGTTTCTTGATGACTCGTGTATTTCGGATATAGATTTTAGCTTGTCTCTTATAGGTAAAGTAAAAGATGTCACATCCATGTCTAATATATACATTATTCTAGAAAATGAGGGTTTTCAGAACTTGTCACTCACATATTTGGAGGCTTATGGGTCCTTATTGAAGCGGTATTTATCTCGCCAATGAGAAACTTTTGAATCATACAGTGTGGGGTCATGGTTCTCCTTTCTAAAACCGACTTGTAACTCTTTCGTTAGTGATGAGAGAGTCGTTTGGATTTCCCTCGAAGGCTTGCCTCTAAAAGTGTGGACCCGTAATACATTTGCTAAAGTGGCATCTAAATGGGGTGACCTTGTTGAATGGGAGGATTTATGATAACGCTACACGCGTCGTTCGAGGTCAAGGAAACTTCCTTTTCTGAGCAAGTTTTATAACACCCTAAGCGGGGAACCTAATCGTTGTAGTGTAGTAATTAGGGTAAGCCACGGTATTGATATCGTTCTCTGGGGAATAGGAATGCTAGTAAGGAGTTACTACGCTAAGGTTAAGGTTGAGGAAGATTATTTTTGTATTTTATATTTTATGAAATGGAAAGGTACGAATCTCGGGTATTGGATTGGGGGTTGGTATTTCTACCGATTACTCTACTATTATCTAATTATCTAAACTAAGGTTGTGGGAGTCTATGTCTAATTAATGTGTGCTCGTATGATAGTTTAAAGATGTGTTTACTTAGGTTGTACTACTCCTTAATTATCTCCTATTGATGGTTGAGTTGTCACGTCCTTATTCTTAGTTGCGTTGTGTGTCTAAAGTTGTAGGGTATGCGTTTCTCCCAACTCTTTGAACTTACCAAAGGGTCTCGTCTACAAACCCACTGGGGATGATAAACTCTTACTCTAAGGCACTCTTTGGATGGTTTAGCTTACAACTACTCGGTAATTATACTCTAAGGTTCACAAAGATGAATCAAGCATTAAGTACACAACGAATGACCTATCGCATTACTAGATCATTAATCAACTAAGATAAGAAACAACCAATCAATATTCAATAATTAAGTTTCATACTTCCTAAGCAAACACACAAATAATTAGCCGGACATGGAGAACATGCAAGCATACAAACAAATAATCAAAGACATAATTGAATTAATGAAGTAAATACTTATCTTGATGTAAGATAGGGTTTAAAACCCTAAAATACTTGTACAAGACACCTTAGGTTCGGTTTTAGGTTTTCACTCAAAAGACTCTCCTTAAAAGCGAAAAATTCGGATTCTATATATAAGATTACATATGCGACGGCGTCACCTTATGTTTCGTGGCCCGCCGTGTCACCGCCATTAGGGTTTCGTCTTGGCCACGTTAACCTTGCGACGGCGTCACCTTATGTCCGTAATGCCGTCCTCTTGACTTCGGCGTCGTCTGGATTGCATCTAGGCCGTCCGAGTAGCGACGGCCTACTCTTTTACAACCGGACGTCGTCACTTGAAAATACGAGTTTTGGGTTACGAACCGTCACAAAAATCCTCGGACGGCGTCGCACTAGCACCCGACGCGTCGCTTTCTAATTCAAAGAAATGTGAGTGTCTCGATTTTGACTTTGGCCATTTTCTTCATATATTCGCGCCTTTTCGTCCAAATAAGTGCCATTCCAAAGATTTTGCCTTCAAGAGACCTAAAAAGTGAAAAGGAACGATATTAAGCAATAACGGATACAAAAGTGATCAAATAAGGACTTAAACGACCCTCACAATGGTACCTTTTAAAACCTTATCAAATATCCCTACACTTGTTATTTGCTTGTCCTCAAGCAAATGTGCTTTTAACCAATTAATTTATAAGTTAGGGGTCATGAAGCATTAATTCAAAGCGTCCACAACACATATAAGCCCCGAAAAGTCATAACAAGCACGGAATTACATACTAGCACCTCACATGGGGTGTTTGGATACTCACATCTCTCTCGGTGTATATATGAAATATAACAAATAGGAAATGGAAGATAAACACTCATTAACGGTCCTAGTACATAGATTACCATAGGCTTGAGAATAGATCAAACCTCCATCGCTTTGGCGTAAGCACCTAGGAAAGACTATCAAAGAGGTCTTTTAAAGGGTTGTAATGTTAGGCTTACGGTAGGAAACAAGGGTTTGGTGGGATAGGCTATTTAGTGGTGGCAAGTCAAAAATCTCTATGTTAAATGCATACGAAGAATGGCGTTGCTAAGCCAAGACTCGACACTCTAAACTCTAGATAACTGAAATAAATAAACATAAATTCAAAGATAGATGTAGGATGGTAGCCTGTTTTTTTTTTTTTTTTTTTTTTTTTGTTTTACACTCGATATTTTTTTTTTTTTCTCTTTTCTATTTTTTTTTGATTTTTTTTTTTTTTTTTTTTTTTCATACACTTTTACTCTACCATCCTTTACGATAACATCAAAATACTAGGATTTATAGGCATATCCCTACACTTGAGTTTTTATTATTCTAACACTAATTTGACCCGAATTGAAAAGATCAAAACACTTGGGGTACATTATTACGCAAACAAAGGAATTTGAATTTTTAACGTTCCCTTCCGTCATTTCATAAACTTTAACTTTTCCCATGAATCCTAATCGTCCCAAAACTCGTATACAAAAGATATGACTCGACTTAGCAACTTATGCAAGCAACTAGATAATTGAACTAAGGGTTTAGGGTGATAACAAACATTTGCACTAAAAGTGAGTGCATAAGGGTAGGCTAAGGCGATTTGGGTGTATATTTGGGGTGGGGTGTAAACAATGCTCTTCATTGATATTCGGAAAACCGAAACATCACGAGAACCGCGAAAGGATAGGCTCGAGGGGTTAACTAGGGGTATCGTGTACTAAAGATGAGTACAACGCAAAGGTGTGGGGAATTACTCAACCGATGTGGAAGAAGTAATTATATTACGGTATCAAACAAGGGTTATCCTAATGCCTCTTATCATTTAGTTATTCCTAACTACACAAGTGTAGCCTCACTTATGATCTCGGAATGCATCACAAAACAAGTTCTAGAATCTAATATACTACTGGTTCACACTCTAAGCATTAAAGATGAATGCTTTAATTCCTACTAATCTAAGGGCGATCCTCGCATTTGGTGGAATTTGGGTGGTAAAGGGTTTTGTGCTAGTCATGCAACTTCCTATCCATGAGGCGCTTTTGTTAAGACTAATGGCCCACTCCTATATGTCATAAAAATTTTAAATTTGGTGCCAAAATTACCCTAACCGACATTTCCTCATGGTTTATTACACAATCACAATTGACAAAGCAAATAGTCAAGGATAAGCATAGTTTCAAAGTTCCGTTTTATTTTCCTCCCTACACTTAAAGCCGAACATTGTCCCCAATGTTCCCCAAAGTATCATAGTTATGATAAAAGAAGGTAATTAAAAGCGAAGAAACTAATACTCCCGATTAGCTCGGTGGGATCCGTGTAAAGTGGTGGTTAAATCCTTTTCAAGAAGAATTATTGCGTGAGCGACTCCTTCCAATCTAATGTAACTTCTTCTTGACAAACTAAACACACACTTGAAGAAAACAAACGAAACCTTCGTAAAATAGCGGTAATAATATATATAAGACTCGATTTAAACTAGGATATAATGCTTGTGGAATGGATGTTTCTGAATTTCTAAGAAAATTAAGACACGGAAAATTCCAAAATTTATAAGTAGCTCGGAAAATGAGAAAAAAGTAATCGATGTTTTACTCCTTCTGACGCCGTCAGTTGCAATCTGACGCCGTCGGGTTATCCCGACAAAAAGCGGTGCGATTTTCGGAAAAATTACGGAAAATTTACATCTTTAGAATCGGAAAAATTTACGCAAAGCATCCATTATGACTCGATACAAGCATTTGACTCGAACAAACAAACATAAATATCTTTTAGTTAATTGTTATTCTCGCGTTTACGTTTCTTTTGAAAACGCGTGTAATCCTCCCTACACTTATCCTTTATGTAAAATACCTTTATATGCAATTAAGGCGAGGTTAAAAACAAAATAAAGCATTTTACAAATTTAAACATGAGGATAAACAATTAATAAAAGATATATGACACTAACAAGCAAACAATTAAGCATGGGTTGCCTCCCGCGCGCTTTTCTTTATTTAAGAGTCTTGTAGCTAGACTCATAGTCGGTACTCCCACGTTTCCTCACTACCGCCCTCTTGACGGTCTCTAATGGGATTCCATGTTGTAGAAGTGCCCTAAAATGCACTTCTCTAAGAGTTCATCCTCTCCCAATTGGTCCTATATTCCGGTCCTAGGCTCAAGCAATCCTTATAGAATCCGAAAATCTTAGCCATAACATAATCAACACCTTTTCCCTATCCTCATCATTCCTATAATAGGCCGAAGCGGTTTAAGTTCCTTTTCATCATTAGAGAGTGATGAAAACTTCTCAATCTTAAACGGCATCCGTAAGCTATGTCATTGGTCTCATTCTTGAATCGCACTACTCTAACGAGGGTCATAGGTCATCCGGTGGTTTCTATGAAAGGTTTTCCTAGAATAACATGGGATAAGCTAGGGTCTATGGCCATGCTAATATCATCCACAATTATGAAGTCCGTAGGAAACGTGAAACTACCTACATAAGCGGGCAATCCTTAATTCTTGAGAGAAAATTGCAACTAACATTAGGATCATTGGGGTCTTGCCTAGTTGGAATAGGCTTCTTCAATATCCAATTGTAGTAGGTGCTAGTCATTATGTTGATTGGGGACTTGTGATCAATGTAGGCTTTTGCCACAAAAAAATGTCCTATGAAACATGGTATGTTAAGATTCCAAGGGTTCCCAAACTTGATTCGAGGACTTTTCCTAACATACATGTGACGAAGGTCATGCACTAAGTGAGGGTGGCGAGATAGTTCTTCTTCCGTAGGAAATTTGTTGAAATAGTCAATGTCTACTTCATCAACCTCCTCGGGTGTTTCATCATCCACAAGTGTATAGTCCTCTTCGTCATTTGTTTCATTAGGTTCAACTAAGGCGATGGTATTGACGAATTGGACATGCTTAGTTAGCTTGCTTGGATCCTTAATCTCTATACACAAGGCTCGGGAGTTGAGATAGCACTAACCTTCTTATCACTATTAGTTATGGCTTTCAAAAGGTTGTCTATTTTCCTATCCAACTTGGCTTGTTGATGGTTAAAGCGGTCCGAGAGCTTAGCCATTTGGGTTTCTTGGGATGCGACTAGGTTTTGCAACATCCTTGACGTTTTGTTGGTTAGGACCGTTAGGTGGGGCCATGAGAAATCATTGGAGTGAATTCTTTGGTTTGTCCCAGAGAATTCGACTTGCCTTTCTATGTCTCTCGGGTTTCATTGAAATTCCTAGGTCCGGGTATTGTAGGAATCTTCCTCCGTTCCATTAATACGTGAGGATGCGTGGTCAGCGGAAGCATGTTCGGGGATCGAGTGCTAGTCGCGTGTTATGAGGATCACAAAACGGCTCACACGAGGAAGAAACTTTGTTCACATGGTATGAAGATTTAGGATTTTCGTGGGAGCTCATGAGGAATCTAACTTGATCTTCAAGTTCGATCATCCCACGATCGGAAGGGGCAAGGAGATTGCCTTAACGGTTTTAGGCTGACTCACGGGGTCATCCTACTTTCGTTGTCATAGAGGCGAGGTCCTCTATTATACCCCATGATTCTTCTGCGATGAGATCACTAAGTTTTCCACCGGCCGCTTGGTCAATGGATCGCTTAGTGGGGAAGTTGACATGATCATAAAAGATTTGGACTTGGAGCCAAAGATCAATGCCGTGATGAGGACTTTATGAAGTAAGTCCTTGAATCGGGTCCATGCTTCAGTAGAGATTCACCTTGAAGTTGTTGGAACATCAAGATATCATTCCTAAGCTTAGTGGTTCTCCCGGTGGGAAAAATTGAGCAAGGAAGCGAGAGGTAAGATCATCCCAACTTGAGATGGAGCCGTGGAAATCGCTCAAGCCAATTACTAGCTTGGTCCCGTAGAGAATTGGAAGAGACGCAGCGCGTGGTCTCCCGAGTAGTAGCATCAAGGTCGATGGAATCGACAATTTTGAGGAAATCCCTCGATGTCTTGATTTGGATCTTGAACGAAGTCCATGGAATGCACATCCGTTTTGCACCAACCGGATGGTGTCGGATCGCAGGTAGTAGTTTGGGCTTGGTCGGGAAGCTCAATGGTGTTCCTATAGCCTAGGTGGCTTGGTCTTGAGTATTCACCAAGAGTACGGGCTCTTGGCGGGTCATTTGGCGGTGGGTTGATGTATGGTAGTGGGTTATCACCTTCCATGATGAAAAGTGATAAGATTACGAACAAAGGTCACGAAGAAGGGGATAGACTAAGAGAAAGCTAAAAATGAGAAAAAATTTACTTGATAGGAATCAAGCAAAGAACCTAAGCGAGGTGGACTACTAACTAGCTATTCTATTCCCGCAGCCGCGCCAAAAACTTGATAACGCCACACGCGTCGTTCGGGGTCAAGGAAACTTCCTTTTCTTGAGCAAGTTTTATAACACCCTAGGCAGTGAACCTAATCGTTGTAGTGTAGTAATTAGGGTAAGCCACGGGTATTGATATCGTTCTCTGGGGAATAGGAATGCTAGTAAGGAGTTACTACGCTAAGGTTAAGGTTGAGGAAGATTATTTTTGTATTTTTATATTTTATGAAATGGAAAGGTACTAATCTCGGGTATTGGATTTGGGGGTTGGTATTTCTACCGATTACTCTACTATTATCTAATTATCTAAACTAAGGTTGTGGGAGTCTATGTCTAATTAATGTGTGCTCGTATGATAGTTTAAAGATGTGTTTACTTAGGTTGTACTACTCCTTAATTATCTCCTATTGATGGTTGAGTTGTCACGTCCTTATTCTTAGTTGCGTTGTGTGTCTAAAGTTGTAGGGTATCGTTTCTCCCTAACTCTTTGAACTTACCAAAGGGTCTCGCCTACAAACCCACTAGGGATGATAAACTCTTACTCTAAGGCACTCTTTGGATGGTTTAGCTTACAACTACTCGTAATTATACTCTAAGGTTCACAAAGATGAATCAAGCATTAAGTACACAACGAATGACCTATCGCATTACTAGATCATTAATCAACTAAGATAAGAAACAACCAATCAATATTCAATAATTAAGTTTCATACTTCCTAAGCAAACACACAAATAAATTAGCCGGACATGGAGAACATGCAAGCATACACACAAATAATCAAAGACATAATTGAATTAATGAAGTAAATACTTATCTTGATGTAAGATAGGGTTTAAAACCTAAAATCTTGTACAAGACACCTTAGGTTCGGTTTTAGGTTTTCACCCAAAAGACTCTCCTTAAAACCGAAAAATTCGGATTATATATAAGATTACATATGCGACGGCCAC